>PVIA01002561.1:0-203089 GCA_004024845.1 Tonatia bakeri
TGTATTGAGAGAGTTTGGCTATGGTGATCCATAAGGGCAATTTGGGGGCTTTAAAGATGAGTTACAACTAATTAGGCATAGACTCAGCAATGTTAGCATATGGCCAGCTTGATAATAGATATTGAGTAAGTCTCATTTAATCTTTAAAATAACCTTGCAAGTCATAGTATTACCCTTACTTCATGTATAAAGAAACCACTGTTTAGAAGTTAGGCAACTAGTCCAAAGTGAAGTAGACAATAAGTAGAAATGTTCTGACTTCGTATCTAGTGTTATTTCCATTTTAGAATACCTATCTAGTATTCTCATGTTAAATTTATTTAATTTCTTATGTCCTAAAACATCTAAACTGATATACTTCCAACCAATATTATTTACTGGATTTGGCCCAAAATCTTATACATTGATTTCTAGTTGATTTGAAGAGTGTGTGTGCTTCACAATTATCTTTTTAGATACCCCATGGATAAGGAAATCAATGTATAAATGCCCTCGGTTATCCAAATCTGCCATGCCAGTGATCTGCAGAAAGGAAGGATCTTAAGCTGAGCTTTTGGCCACTAGGATCGACAGATTCCTCGGGGACTGGGAGAGCCAACCCGAGGAGCCACCTAGAGAGGCTGTGCAGCTCTCTGGACAGGAAGTGCATCGTAGCAACCGTGGAGTAACCAGTCCTCTATCTGTCCCGCACATGTATATGGAAGCTGAGATTTCAAGAAAGAGGTCTGTTAAATTCACTTGGGAAAGGATGTTATTCAATAAACAAGTTTTTTTGAAAATTATTCATTTTCAAAACATACATTCAAAAGATATCTATACTTTATACAAAAAATTATTATCACATTAGTATAATTGCAAAAGGATTAAAAATATTATATACCTATATTGGGAAAAGGCTTTCCTTGTTTATCATCTACATAAACACACACACACATGACAACTGTAGAGATACTTTATTGTTCTTGCCAGCATCCATTCCCTCCATTTTTTCAGTAAGATAAGAATGCTGATGCTTTCAGGAATCATTTCTTCCTGTTGTTCAGCCCTTGTAACTCACCATTGCTACTCCTTACAGCCAGGCCCTGGCCCATCACAGCCACATCCTTCAGGCCACTTCACATACATGGGGATGTGACCCATGCCAGGCCAGGCCTAAGGGCTCTTCTAGAATTTTCAAGAAAAAGGCTCTTTCTCTTCGGGGTGTTGGGAACTAAGGACTGGTAGCAATAAATCCATTGCAGGAGTAAAGAGGGAAGGGGAGGAAAGAAGAGTCAGGAACAGCAGAAAAGATGAGGAAGGAAATAAAAGATGAAAAAGAGAAAGAAAATGAAGACAATGATCAAGAATCCTCCTCGTGCAACATAACATATGTTTGGAATATAATGTTTTAGCCTTGGGATGGTATTTGAGCCCCCAGATAATTTTGAATTAGGGAATGGAAAGGAGTTAGCGATTTTCAAAGGTTGAATTTCTTTAAATGACTATAGTGTCCCTGAGAATTAAGGAAGAAAAATGGTCTACCGATGGGAGTGAAAAAATACTTTGAATTAAGAGTATGTGTGCTTTCTGCTCTGTTGTTTAAGCTGTCCAGTTTGTGGTTAAGAAAACTTTTATTCCTCTTCATTATTCTCTATTGAAATTCATGGAGTTTTAAGAAACATGACAGATAATGAGGAGGATGTGATTTATTATTATTCAGAAAATTTTAATGATCGGAGAAACCAAGAGCTTATGTTAGCATAAAATACTTCATGTCACATTCTGTATTTACCAAAATGGATGCACAATTATGTCAACTAATTTATACTTAATCCATTGTTGGAATAATTTATTTATGAGAACTAACTTGAATAATATTGCCACCAGTGGGAAAACTGAGATGGGGGAAAACATAAATAGCATCAATAAATAACGATATGAAATAAGTAAATGAAGAGGGACCACGGTTCACTTTCAGAAGCAAGTTAGGGCTATTTGTGCTTATCTCACGTGGAGGGTAAGGACACGATCTGGCACGTAAATGTCACTGAAATGCTGATCTGGGTTTCAGGGAATGGCTTATTTTACACCAACCAACCACTGTCTTCCAGCCTGCTCTGTCCACAATCATGTCCCTGCCTTTGGCTGCCACCATATTCTGTCATGTATAATGTGCTTCCGTATAGAATGCACACCCATATTTTTGGCCCAAACTTTCAGGAAAAAACAATCCTTTGTTTTAATTTTTTAATTCAATTTTTTAATATTTAGAAACAAAACCAATTATCATATTCCAGGGTATTCTTTTGCATATGGATATTGTTATTGCTTTCTAGAGTTGCACTTTTAATACATAAGCATAAATAAAAGAATTAAAAACATTTATATAGATACAGAGTAAGTAATACCCATATATAATTTGCATCCCTATTTTCACCTCAAAAATTTGGGCAAAAAAGTGCGCATTATACACAGCAAAATACAGGTATTTGTGGAAGAATCCCTAACACTCTGGTCATTTTCAGTTTTAAAAATAACTTTATTCAGGTTAACTATTATGGGTACTTATTCTCCACTCCTCCTGTATCCCAGTGGAAGAATGTCCATTGGAAAAAGCTCTCACCTAATTCTGCCTCCCTCACTACTTCCTGACCATTAGCAGTTGTTCAACACTGCCTGTGACTGGGTGGGCAAGTTAATTCTGGGATGCCTTTAGCTGAAATTTTTAAAAATCACTAAAGGAGTGTGTATTAGTTTGCTAGGGCTTCCATAACACGGTACCACAAATTGGGCAGCTTAAACAACAGAACTGTATGGTCTCACAGTTGTAGAATCCAGAATTTTGAGATGAAGGTGTTGACAGGGTTGGTTCCTTCTGAGGATCATGGGCAAGAAATATGTTCCTTGCTTCTCTCCCAGGTTTTTGGTTTGCTGGCAACATTTGGTGCTCCTTGACTTCTCCATCTCCTCAATCTCTGCCTTCACTGTCACCTGGCATTCTCCCTGTGTGTGTGTCTGTCTATGTTCAAATGTCCCCTTTCTAAAAAGACACCAGTCACATTGGATTAAGTCCCCACACTAATCCAGCATGACCACATCTTAATTAATTACACCTATAATAGCCCTGTTTCCAAATAAGGTCACAGTCGATGGTATGGAAGATTTAAGTCTTTACATAATTCAACCCATAACAGAGTCCAGAGTCCAGAAGTAGATTTTAAAGTGTCAGAAGAAAGAATCAGAAAACTTTCACACAGGTCACTAGAGATCATAAAACCTGAAAAATAGAACAAAACCTCAGAGCAATATGGGCATCATTAAACACACAAATAAATGCATAATGAAGTACAAGAAGGAGAAGATAAAATATATTCAAATAAATAATACCTGAAATTAGTTGGCATTGGAGGGTTGGGCATGGAGCCCAAGAAAATAGATGAGAGGTAGAAAATAGGAGGGGTAGAAAATGGCTAAAAATGTATCATAGCAGAAATATCTGTTCAATTTTAATTTCTATGGTGGGTTGTGCTTTGTTATCCCACCACATTACCCAACTCTTCACCATAATTCTATACACACAATGAATGTATGTTATTAGTTTTAGGAAAATTAGGGAAAAGAATCACTTATATGGAAGACAAAGCATTGGACACCTGTAGTCAGATGGAGGAAGATGGAGAAATCAAAGCCAGTTGACTAAGCCATAAACTGAAAAACTGCAAGAAATGTTGGGTTTCACACCCCACTTAAGTTAGAGTTCCAACCAGTTCTAACTCAATCTTCAGAGGCAAGGAAAAAACAGCCAGATTGCAATTTGTATTACAAGTATAATTATAAGTTCAAAATGGAGAACATAATTACAGTACAAATGATACTAAAAGCTTTCTGGAAAAAGGACTTGGGCTTAGTTGCTTTTTCATAAGTTGCCACATGGCTTCAAAAAATGTCTAAACAAAGAGTTTCAGAGCATATGGATTCACATTGCTTTTTTTTCCTGCTTCAGATTAATGCATGTGTTCTTTTTCTTTTAGGGAGATTTAATTCACATCACATTTTTGCATACCTGGGGGAATAGAAGTAAGTCGAATTTACAGCTGTGGTTTCTGCTGTAAGATCTTTTCCCATCTTCCAGTGTGAACCTTCACACCAGTGGGAAAGGGTTCCAAACTGCTTGGCTGCAGGGGCACACCACAATCCATTGAAATCTCAGATGTGCCCCAACAGCGAGCCGCCCCAGAAGGGACCTGCCCTTCCCACCACGGCAGATCTCTTCCAAAATTGTATCCTCATTTTTTCAAGGTAAACCTTTTTATGAAAAAGTTAAATCCTCTTTAATAAAGGTTCCGTGAACCTTAGATCTCAGAAAATCTGTGAACAGTAAACAAACATATGTGAATGAAGAGTGAGGTGAATGAATAGAAAAGTCTTTGGGGAGAATTCATCATTGTTTTTATTGAGGTGTAATCGACATCAGGGTTTTTATAGTTTAAGCACAAATATAAAATTTCAGCTTCCATATTTTCCTAACACTATAAGAATAGCTTTGTTCTTGAATTAAAAATACTAACTATAGTATCATTCTCTCCTTGGAGTAGAATTTTTTCCCCACGAGTTAACAAGCAACCTCTGGCTGCAACTTAGCAAAGTGAAAGCACTGCGGAGAAATGAGCAGCATGGCTCCCCACCCAGAGTCAATCTGCAGGTCAAGGAGCAACGGGTAACATGTTTCTCTCTGATCTGAACTGCAGGGTGAGTTGATAAAGACTAAGATTCATGCAGGGGACAGTGGTCAGAACCCTGGGCACCTAGATTAACATAAACTTGCAGCCAGGCATGCTACGCCACTCACTGACCCTCACATTGACCCTGGCCAAGTTAACTATTTTAAGCCTAAGTTTTCTCTCATATGTAAAAGGAAGATAGTATTTTTAACTTACAAGGTTGTTCTGGGACATAAATAAGATACTGTGAGTAAAATGTAGCTAATTTGGCAAATACTGTTTTTTTCTCCCCTACTGTCATCCCCAAATTATAGAATAGGTCTAAAATAAAATATTTATAAATAATGCTTGAGAATTATTTATCAAAATTCGCTTTAAGAAGAGTATTTTTGTTGTGAATAAACATAACATGGGGAATTCATCACTATACTCAGAACGGAAGGTGGTTTGATCTGAAAATGATTTTTGATGCTCAGATAAAGAGTAAAAGGAACCTTCATGTCACCTAGAAGCATCACACCCAACATAACCTTCGGAGAAATTACTCATTTAAGCCAGTAAGAATAAAGTTACCAGGAGAGAGACAGTGCCGCAGCGCGGGGACTGCTTCCTGACTGTAAAATGGTCTCCAACCTCCCGCAGTGCCGGATCTGCAGTATCTTCATCTGTGCAAATGAACCGGAGGCAGAGGGTGGGGGTTGTGACTGTAACCTCACTCTCATTTTAATTGGCACTTTTTAATTTTCTGCAAAATAAAAATGATTTCATTAACCAATACTCAAGCAAAGTCTAACTGATCCTTTTAGCAGTCCACAGAATTTATCTAGGATGATGTGTATAGGAATGCTGTTCATAGGAAGTCCCATAGAGCTGACACCGGGTAACTGGCTAACTGGAAGAACGCAGACACTCATGGGACTTACAGGACTGCTGGAAGGTATTGTTTCCCTGTGTTCCTAAAGAGGGAGCATCAGTTGTTTGCTGTGTGAAGAGGCAGGATATCGTAGATGGCGACTGGTACCTTCTGGGAAAAGGCAAGGATTACAGGATCCACTCCTGCTAATTAAATGGCTTTGGGCAAGTTACCCAGACTCTCTAAGCCTTGTGTTCTTCATCTGTAAAATGCTAGATGCTAACAATAATAGCCACATTACAGGATATATGAGGGTTAATTAATTCAGGAAAGAACTTTCTCAAACTGTAATATTCAGGCAAATCAATAGAAATCTTGGTAAAATGTAGATTCTGATTGAGGAGCTATGACGTCAGACCAAGACTACGCATTTCTCACAGCTCCCAAGTACTTCAACGCTGCTGGTCCTCAGACCACCTTTTCAGTAAAAGTTCTCTCAGGCCCATTGCATTGCAAATATTCAGTAAGTATTAGCTTTATTACTATGATTATGATTAATTAAAGCACCAAATCAAAGACCTTTACAAGCCATCATTTCTTTCAGCTGTGAAATACCTCCATAACTCTTTACAGAAACAGTGTTCAAAAAAAAAATGGATGTAGTAAAGTTAAAAAGCATTGAAGTAGTAGGCTTAGTAAATAGCCACCCAAAGACATCAGGTACTATTGGGACTAGATACACAGATACCTGGAACCTGTAAATGTTATTTTGTATGGATAAAGGGTAATTAAGTTTAGAATTTTGAAATGAGGAGGATCTCCTGGATTACGTGAGTGGGCCCTAAATGCTATTGGAAGAGTCCTTATAAGGGAAGACAGTCAGAGATTAGACAGAAGAGGAAGTGATATAGAGAAAGAGGCAGAGGTTGGAGTTAGGTGACCAGCAGCCAATGCCAGCCACTGCCAGAAGCTAGAAGATAGAGAACAATCCTCTCCGACAACTTGCAGAGAGAACACAGCCCTGCTGGTGCCTTGATTTTGGATTTCTGGCCTCCAGAACTGTAAGAGAATGTATTTTAAGTCACTGAGTTTGTGATGAATTGTTACAGTGCTCATAAAAAATAAATACAATTGGTTTAAGTAAAATATGTGTATACAAGCTCAGTTGTTAATGTGATGAAAGCTAAACAGTTTACAAAGTAAATTATTTTCTTTTTGCCTAAAACAAAAGGTTCTGATCTGCAAGAGAAACATAAAGAGACTTGTGGCACATTAACAATGAGGTTTTATTTTAGTAAATTAGAAAAATCCTATGTTCTGCTTCTAGTGATATGTAGTAAGTTACAAAGAAAGATAAAGAGCCCCTATTCTAAAAGTGAGAAAATGCCAGAGAAACTGTGAAATTATAACTTTTATTAGAGGTCTGGAATGGAAGAGACCTTTGTTATGCTGCACTGGCATAGATTGTCCTCTTGCCTTTCAGGAAACACTCCCAGAGATCTCACCAAAGCACTTTTGTAACATAGGGGGTGGTTGACCTTACACAGAGGGTGTCTCAGGCCCTCTGTGCCCTACAGACCCTGGAAGAGGCCAGGAGTCCACTATGTCCAGCCTTTTAGCTCTGAAATTACTGGTTTTATCAGAAAGCACCCTGCCTGTTGGAAAAGATAAATGGGTTATCAGTTTATTTTTCATAATTAACCATACACTAAATGAGTCTTAAAGAAAAAACTGACAATCCAGAATTCTATACCCAACAAAAAATTTAAGCAATCTCAAAACTTTGTGGATGACAAAAGCGGGGAAATGGCAGCATAAATGTTCCGCAACAAATGTTCAAAGTTCTTTGTAAAGGAAAAGCAGTACAATAGCAGATGCAAACTTTGTTTTACATTAAAAAAATAAAGAGAGAAGAAAATGGAAAAAATTAAAGTCATTTCTCTCACTTTAATCACTCTAAAAATGACTTGATGAAGGCAAAGATAGTTACAATGTGTTATGTAGCTTATAACTTATATGAAAGTAAAGTATGTAACATCAGTGGCAGAAAGGATGAGAGGGAGGGATTGTAAGGTTCTTATATATGAAATGATATAATTTGAAAGCAGACTGTGATAAGCAAAAAGGCATATTTTAAATTCTTATAAAAGGACAATTGCACTGGCACATTAAAAAAATAACATTGGTCCTGGCTGGTGTGGCTCAGTGGATTGAGTGCTGGCCTGCAAATCAAAGGGTTATTCGTTCGATTCCCAGTCAGGGTACATGCCTGGGTTGTGGACCAGGTCCCCAGTAGGGGTTATAGGAAAGGCAACCATGCATTAATGTTTCTCTCCCTCTCCTTCTCCCTCCTTTCCCCTCTAAAAATAAATAAATATATATATTTATTTATATATATATATATATATTTTTTTTTTTAAATAGCATGGAGACTTTATTCAAGACTACTACAATAGGGAAAGAGATGGAGTTCAACTTGTTGAAACAAAAGGCAGGGGGACTGTTAAATGCTGGGGTGAAATGAAAACGTACTGGAGGACATCAGCAGGGAGATCTGTCAATGTGAATAAGCCATCTCTGCTTGCCAATCGTAGCTATAGAAGATAGGCTCCTGCCTCCCACAGAGACTGGGAGAAAGGGACCCCATCTTTCTTGATGATTTCATTGCAGTGAAACGGCTCCCAGGTCCTGGAGAAAGAATGATAACTCAAAGGGGCAGAGGAGAGATTTATAATTACAAGTTTTCTGAAGTAAATGCTCTAAGAAAAGGGAAGTTGCAGACCTGCAGTCAGGAAGAAGCCTGTCAAAAGTCTAGTCAGGCTCTGAGGGGACATGGGCCATCTTGGTCACCCTAGGACACCCATCCACAGAAGGGAAAATGAACGAGTCGTAACTAGTAAGCCAATATCGGAGATAAAAATGGGACCATAAATGATACTCAACCCAAAGCAGGCAGAAAAAGAGGGGGGAAAAGGAATGAAGAACAGATGGAACAAATAGGAAACTAGTAAGATGGAAGATTTAAATCAAACCATACCAATAATTACATGAAATATAAATGGTCAGTGCATCTCAATTACGGAGGATGAACAACAAAGAGGCCACTTCACCATGAAGGCATTATGTTCTTAAATGTAAATGTAGCTAAAAACAGAGCCTCAGAACCCTTGAAGAGTCACCATACAGGTTCTTGGCAGCATCATGAGTGCCGTCGGGGAGCTTGCTGGAAATGCAGAGCCTTGGGCCCTACTGACTGTAACCTGCATTTGTAACAAGATCCCTGTGTGCGTCAAGTGCATGTTAAAATTTAGGAACACTGATCAAGTGCATTATGCCACATTTCTAATAAAGAACAAGCACTTGGGTGATACATTTTCACAACAGCTCTTCCAACCAAAAATCAATAAAGAAGGTACCTATGTGAGGTGATGGATATGTTCATTAATTTGTGGTTATTATTTCACAGTGTACATGCATATCAAATCATCAAGCTTTACAAATAAAATCTATATAATTTTTCACTGTTCATTATACTGCCATCAGGAAAAAATTAATTAAATTATATATTCCACCACAAACTCTCCCATGTAAATTTGAAGGAGATAAAAATTATTCAATAAACCTACATACAACTTAGCCCAAAAATTACAATTATTTTAATTTAAAAATTAAATTTATGGGTTCATAGAGCAATAGAATTTAGCAACAGAATTTTATAATCAAGATTTGAAAGTTGGAGAATACATAAAAGACACTGGTAAAATGACAAACATTCCAATATCTCTTATTTAAAAATAATTTTTATCACCTCAACTCTCATCAGTTACGTAGTTGCTCTAAGCTGTCTGAACCACAAATATGATTCCCAATTATTTTATGATGACTGTTGTGAACAGGCCCACCTGTTCACACTTTAAAAAGTAGAGGTTCTCCACACTTGCTGCTTTAACAGGATGCCCTGGTCCCGCCCCCAGATATTTTGATTTTATGAAACGGTGCCGAGACCTTGGCATCGATATTTTTTTACGCTCCCCAGGTGCTTTTAATGCACAGCCAAGGTTAATAACTACTACTATAAGAAATTACAAATTTTTTCAAATAAACAAAAGTCACTGTGACTGCAAATCCGTATCAGCTGTTCATTCTCCATCTCCCTTCTGTCATCTCATGTGCATGACCCCTGGTTTGCAAATGGAACAATTGGCCTCACTATCTGAGCTAGCCCAGAGGGAAGGCAGCATCAGATCACAACTTATGGTGTGCACGTCAGCATCAGACATCAGCAGTGAAGGGCATATCAGAATTCCTACTTTGGGTATTTATGACACACCATGCAGAGGGAAATTACAGAGGTTGGAAAGCTTACCTTTGGAACTGACTTATAAACGCACACACGTCAAAACAATAAAAACGAAAGGAACCCAAGAAATCAGTTCTCTTAAATTGACAGTAAGGAGGAAATAGCATTGAGGCAGATAGAGCTGCTCTTAACAACTAATGGGAAGGACTGGAAGGACTGCACCTGCTGACCATTGGGGTTACCTCCTAAAGAAGTGTCCTCATGCCAAGTGGTGGCGGTCTGCCTCCCTCCTTGTTACCCAAATTGACCCTTAACAGGAAAAGGGAGAGGAACTGACCTTTGCTGAGCACTCCTTTGTTCTGGGCACTTTCTGATTGCATGTCTCGATATTTCCTCACAGCAGCCTCACCAGGAAGGTATTGTATACCCACTTTTTGGATGAGGGGAAAATAAAACCGCAACCAAGTGTCTCAAATTTACCCAGCTAGTTAATGGCAGGTCTGTTGGCTCCCAGTGTTCTGCTTCCTCTGGTCACCCTACTACCTCCCAGGCATCACAGTGGTCAAGACAGGGTGTGCCCAGGAAGCAAGCTGGGGACAAGGACGGCACCAGAGAGGAGGGAGTTATCCAGGCAGGACCTGCAGAGCCTGGAGGTAGCCACACTGCTATTCCTGTGACAACCACTGCCACCCGGGGATTTGAGTTGGGCAAGTAGATAGTAAAGGTGGGAAACTACAACTTTCAGCAGAGCAGGCCTGGAAACAAGGGCTTGAGATGGGGGTGGATGTTAGTTTAAGATTAGGGAGTTAATTTAGGATTCTTTATCCAGTGGATATTTTGTTACAGAGTCGAGTCTGCACCTATGATTAATGTCACAATTACACATAAAGCTCATGGCTAATGGAGCCTTTAGGGAGTTGGGTGGAGCCTAAACAAACAAAATAATAATCTAGGCCAGTGAAGCATAGAAGAAAGGTTTCTTTAAGTCTAAGTCTCTATCTAAATATAAGTACTGCTCCAAGGAGGTCTCATCTCACACCATAGCAGTTCAGCCTGATGTGAGCCAAGGGCATACCTGAAGGTGGTGACAAGATAGAGGAAAGGGTCTTTGTGCAAAGACACAGTGAGGGTTTCACAGCTTGGCAAAGGTTGTCCTGGTCTATGCAATCCTGTAAACCACCTTGGGATTTACATTAGTGGCCACAGATCCTGTAATGCCATGCTCACCACAGAGTGCTCCCCTGCAGCAGGAACTGGGTGCTGTGGACTCTACCCCAGCAGAACCACAAGGACACCACTGCAACAAGGTACAGGGCCACACCATGGACAACTCTACGGGCTGTGACGAGGCTGTGTCTAGTGTCCCATTGCTTCTGTGGGATGTATTGCTATAAATTATGAGGAGGCTGGCATGAAATTATATTGCTAAGGTCTATTTAATTCCCAGATGATTTTTGATTCTCTTTCATATTCACCTAAAGATCCGCTCCTATTATATGAAAAGAGAGACTTAAATTTCTCTAAACTAAGCTCATTATTTGTATTTACATATAAGACATAGAATTTAGAACAGTACATGTCTATGTCTGTGCTATATATTGTACATAATATATATTTGCAAGAGCAATGGTTTACTTACATGTAAAGGCAAACATGCTACTATTAGTAGGGATCAAAATAATGAACTGTGCAATGATTCTGCATCTCTAACATCATCTTAGAAAAGCCGTCTCACTATTCCATACTCAGCCCAAATTTATCAGTAAATTTCCCCATCCTTACATGGTATCAATGGGTCCCAAAATGTGTTCTGCTTTTCTCCACGGAAGAATATTAGTAGGCTTTTAGCATGAAGAAAACAGTTCAGAAAAACAAACAACAAACACATAAAAATAAACCAAAATAGGCTAAAGCAACCTAAACATATTCACTAGCTATATTCTCTAGTTAATGTTTGATTTTCTGATTTTTAATACAATCAAAATACCTAGAAAAGCATTTTTGCTTTCCAAGAATATGGTTATGCTTACAATGATCATCTTTGAAAATCCCTCATTTGTAACACTTATAAATCTTTGTGATCAGTAATATAATGTATCAAGGGATATAAGATGTGAACAATAGCAATTTATTTCATTCCTGAGACACTAAAATCATTTTCACTGTTTGCTAGAAGAGCAAAAAGTTTCATTGGTGCAAGCAAATGATCGCTGTTCAAATGATAAAACACTAAAATGTTTTATAAACTCTTTTCCAACAGGTCAACTGGGACATGCTATAAGAATCTGCACAAATAAATTATAAATGGATAGATCACAGCAGGCTGCACTGAGCGAGGTGAAACAACATGGAGTGAATGTTAAACTGCACCCAGCAGTAAAGAGGCGTGTTCAGCACCGACTAGAGCACAGGTTTCGCTTCATAATCCTTCACAGATCTCCCCATTCCATGACTTTCTAAGCAGTCTCTTCGGTGCCCTTCATCAGATTTAATCTTTCTCCTTTCTCAAGTACTCGTGAACACTCTATGTGGCCTTATTAAAATTGACTCCTGCACAAAACATGGGGAAACTTAATTGGCTTTCTGGGCAAGTCTGTTTGTGATTACATTTGATATGAATGCTATGCATATTAGCCTGCTCAAAGAAATAAATGAAGCAAGGTCTTAGCAGCACTCACACAGTGTTACTAGAGTAGGAGCAAAGTAGCATGCTGCACGGCATGGCTTGGCTCCACCCGTATGACACACAGCAAGGAACGATAACGTATAGTTCAATGAAAAATGGCATTTGGCATGCAAATAACAGGAGGGCAAGGCTCCCAGTATTGGCTCTGCAGCCATCCAACAAAAACTCAAACTTGGAAACAATTAAACTTGCCTATAAATCCAGAGCCTTGGGAAACTAATGGAGCCCTAAATCATGAAGGCACAGAAAAGGCAGAGGAAGAAAACTCATTAGCCAACTCACACAGTGGTTTTATGGATGTTCCTTAAAGGGAGGAGCGAATAGAACTATTATAAAACCACATATTAAATTTTTAAGGCATTGAAGTTATAATATTAGATCTTAATACTGCTGGCATTTGTAATGAAAACTTTGAAATCTAGCGGATAAAGAAGCTATTTTTTAAAGGCTCATTTGAAGCATTTCAGGGGGATTATTCATCCATCGTCTTGATCCGCCAGGGTTATTGCTGCTACAGTCATGCACGCATAACAACGTGTCAGTCAGCAACAGACCACATGCACTGTGCTGGTCCCGCAAGGTCCTGACAGAGCTGAAAAACCTGTAGCCCTCACAAAGTCACAGCATCACACACTCCTCACTTGTCTTTGGTGCTGCTGGTGTAAACAAACCTGCCACACTGCCACTCATGTGAAAGTATAGCACATATAATTGTGTAGACTTCATAATATCTGATAATGATGAATGACCATGTAACTAGTTCATGTATTTACTATCATATACTTTCACCACCATTTTAGGGTGTATGCTTTACTTATAGAAATTTTTCTGTAAAGCATCATGCCGTGTTACATGGGCAGCAGCCTCATACATCTAATACTTACCTCATGTCTTGATGGCATCACTTTCTCTTGTACTTGATTTAACCTCATGCTGTTTTGTACAGGACCATGCAGTACGCTCTCCCACGTAGCTTAGCTGAGTAATGGCTATACCATCTAAGTTTGAGGAAGTGCACTCTATGATGTTTGCACAACGGAATCATCTAACAATGAATTTCATGGAAGGCATGTCCATCGTTAAGTGGCATGTGACTATAATCAAATTCTAACAGTGCCTGAGGGAAAGAAACCAGATCCTCTTCTTACTCGCCATCCTACTCCACTCAGGATATTTCCTTCCACCCTTCAATTCCCTGCCCTCCCACCTAGTCCCTTTATTCCTGTTTCTCTTCATGGAAATGAAAGGGGAGAGTAGGGTTCAATCTATCATTACTGTCTACTCAGGTTTAGGATTTTCCAGGCTCAAGAAGAAAACCTGAAAAGCCCCTCAGGGTGCATTCCACTCTTGCTGCTGATAAGGTCCTTGGTTAAAGTGCAACACAGAACGAGGCTCACCATTTTAAAAAGGCAAGCAACATGTTTGTGGACTCACAGTTGTGTAGCCAAATCTCATATCTGAATCTAAAGCTGACCTTGAGTGTTCTCTCCAATCCTTGGTTGAAGGTATTTGTGGACATAGCAGGTATCAGTCAACTGACCAGAATCTACTAACATCAAATGTTTTAAAACTGAACACCAGAAAAATTACCTGGCAAAACCACTAGATTTCCTTGTGTTTTCATAACCTACTGATTTGTTAAATGGTTTTCCAAAGCATGCCACTCAATCTGGAAGACCATATTGTAAATATAAGTGCACCATTTGTTCACCTTGACAGGCCTTGTTTTGATGTGCTGACAACAGCTACTAATCAACACTAACCAATTGCACAATGTAATTTTTAAAACCACTCCTAATACTTGCAATACAAATAGCATTTGAAATGTAACAGCTTTGTATTTCTCAGCTTCCTGGACCATGCACTCAATGTCTTCCTTGCACAGACGACCCTTGTCAGTAGTGATGGTAATCCTGTTCTCTTTTCCTGTATTATTCACAGCAGACACATTAAGAATACCATTGGCATCTCCATCAAAAGTGACTTCAATCTGAGGAGCACTGCAAGGTGCAGGAGGTATGCCTGTGAGTTCACACTTGCCAAGCAGATTGTTATCCTTGGTCATGGCACACTCACCTTCATAAACCTGAATCAGCACCCCAGGCTGGGTGTCAGAGTAGGTGGTGAAGGTCTGTGTCTGCTTGGTAGGAACTGTATTATCGCTCTTGCTGAGCACAGCCATGGCTTCACCAGCAGTCTCAGTGCCAAAGGAAAGAGCAGTGACAGCCAACAGCAGCAAATCTTGAACATTTTCAGATTTGTCTCCAGAGAGCAGGGCTGCCTGGGCAGCTACACCATAAGCAACAGCCTCATCAGGGTTGATGCTCTCATTCAACTCTTTTACACTGAAGAAGTCCTGCAGGATTTTCTGAATCTTGGGGATACAGGTAGAACCCTCTATCAGGACAATAGCATGCATCTGGGATTTGTCAAGCCTGGCATCACAAAGGGCTTTCTCTACAGGGTCCAGGGTACCAAATAAAAGGTCAGCATTCAATGCTTCAAACTGAGCATGGGTGATAGAGGTATAGAAGTCAATTCCTTCATAGAGCGAATAAATCAATACTGGCCTTGGTGCTGGAAGAGAGAACAGGCTTAGCATGTTCACACAAGCAGTTTGAAGGAGAACAGCCCTCTTCTCCTCACTGATGTCCTTCTAGTGCTTGCACTTGAACTCTACAATGAAATGGTTGACCATTCAGTTGTCAAAGTCTTCTCCACCTAAGTGGTATCACCAGTCATAGATTTTGCCCCAAAGATTTTACCTTTTAGTCCCTTTTTACCTCCCCCCACAGCAATCACCACACTGTTGTTCACATCCATGAGTTCTTTTTCCTCTTCGCTCAATCCCTCTATCCCATAACCTCCCCCGCTAGCTGTCATCCTATTCTCCATATATGAGTCTGTCCCCATTTTACTCATTAGTTTAGTTTATTCATTAGATTCCACATATAAGTGAAATCATATGGCATTTGTCTTTCTCTGACTGGTTTATATCACTTAGCATAATGTTCTCCAGTTTCATCCATACTATCACAAAAGGTAAAATTTTTCTTCTTTTTTACAGCCGGGTAGTATTCCATAGTGAAAATGTGCCATAGTTGTTTTATCCACTCATCTACTGATGGCCACTCGGGCTGCTTCTATATCTGGGTGATTGTAAATAATGCTACAATGAACATAGAGGTGCTTATGTTCTTTCAAATTGGTGTTTTGGGTTCCTTCGGATATTTTCCCAGAAGCAGGATTACAAGCAGTGGGACAAGTTATCTTCCAAGAACTCAGCCGAATCCTGTGTATTCAACACGAAAGCAACTGTTGATGATGAAAAACTTCGAGGCAAGATCAAAGATGAGGACAAACAAAAGATTGTTGACAAGGGCAATGAAATCACCAACTGGCTTAATAAGAATCAGACTGCAGAAAAGGAAGAATTTGAACATCGGCAGAAAGAGCTGGAAAAAGTCTGCAACCCAATCATCACTAAGCTGTACCAGAGTGCAGGAGGCATGCCTAGAAGAAAGTTGGGAGCTCCCTTGGTGGTGGAGCCCCTCTATCTGGGGGTGTCTCCTCAGGGCCCACCATTGAAGAGGTTGATTAAGCCAACCTCTTGCATAGATGTAGCATTGTTCCACACAAAATACCGAAGGACCCACATTTGTAGCAAATTCCAGGGAGTTTTAAAAGTTGAGTTGCTATGTAATGAACTGAGCGTTGTTGATACTTGAACATGGACTATGTTCACAGGGAAAAGAAATAATGCACTTTGTAAGCACTGTGTTGTAAAGTGGAAAGTGTAATGTCCTAAATAAAGCTATTTAGAATTAACACCAAAATAAATAAATAAAATGTAAGAGTGATTATGTGCTCATCGGAGCCTGACAAATTCTTTTTTAAAAATCTAGGTTGTAGATTTGGGTGTAGGGGGCATATTATGTCTTGAAGAGAAAATTGCTTGCACATATACTATAACATTTTTATCATTATTAAATATTTTTGTGTTGCAAATATTATAGATTATACTATTAGTGTGCATTAACATATCTATTTTCCATAATGCTGCACCTTTGAACAAAACTTTATCATTGATAAAGACCTTGTTGATGCTGAGTATTTTATTTATACTGGTTTGCTCATTATGTCTCTTAATGTTGAATTCTTTACAACAAGATTTTTCTATTGCAAATAACATTTAACACAAAGAAGGAGTTCTCGTTCTAATGACTTACAGACATATGATTTCCATCAGCCACTATTCTGCAGTCGGCAGCAGCCATAACAAGGTTCGCAAGTGCATTCAGAAAGCAGTCCTTCTCAGCCCTCCCATCCTGGCCAGGCTTCCTGTCACTCATCCTTCAGGCTCCGTGCTCACCTCCTCCCTTTAGGAAACAGACAGTAAGTCCTCAGTACTTGTGGGGCCGAGATGTTTTCTCTTTCTCTTTCTCCTTCATGTTTAAATGTGGATGTCACCTTTGGCTCCCTTTCCCTGTGGCTCAGTTAAATTATATCTCTGCAGGGAAAGAGTGCCCCCAGTAGATGGGGACTTGTCCTCATGGAAGCTGAGTTGGTTCAATGTTCCTTTCCTTTAAGGAAACAGCCAACATTTATTTAAAGGAAGGATCATAGAAGACTGAGGGAAGTACCTGTGAAATGGTGATTATAGCCCCAAGTATAAAAGGATAGTTAATGTGGTAAAATTTTCCCCCTTTGTCCCAATGCTGGGAGGACCCTACTTCCAGAGAGGCTCACCGTTTGCTGTGAGCTGCACGGGGGAGCCAGAGGACCAGAAAAAGCCAAGCAAGGATGTACATTGGCTGTTTCAGCTCAGGGGAGCTCCCAGCTGCTGTTACGTCTACCTTCTTAGTTAGAAATAAATGAGAACACCTTTCTGGTGGTGACAACCTCCCCATGACAACATGCCTCTCACTAAGGACCTCCTTCATCCCTCACCAGAAGAGGAGAACAGGGAACACCAGAAGAAGCACCTGTGCAGAATCCCAGTTCCTGCTTCCTGGGTGTGACATGCCCAGGATGCTGTAAAATCGCCATGCCTCTAGCCATGCACAGATGGTAGTTCTGAATGTGGCTGCTCCACGGTCCTCTGCCAGCCCACATGAGTAGCAGCAAGGCTTCCCAAGGAAGCAGCACTCACCGCCCCTGGCTCCAGGTGAGCAGCAAACCATCCAATAAACACATTTTGGATACATGCTGTTCATTGTCTTGTTCTACTACCAGGAAGTCTCTACTGCAAGTTTTCAGGGGCAACCAGAAGCATGAACTACCAGAGTCATTTGGGGCAATCTGTGAAGGCAGTTTCCAAGTCAGGACTCTGTAGTCCTGAATACCGACTCCTGACATGGTAAAATGAAAGCTGTTGATGTCAGCACTGCAAAGAGGGTAAACACAAGGATCTGGTAGGAACCCAGGAACTTCTGGAGACACACCTACATTGGTCTATGCATTGGCCAGAACAAAGGAAGATCATCATTATTTAATAACGCAGCTAGGGCAGATGCTGCATTTTAAACCTTGCATGGTCATAAAAGTATGTAGCTGAAGCACTCAAAACCCAACCTCCTAGGATAGCATTTTGCTTCTGACTAGCCTATGCAGACAACTGTACTTGAACAACAATAAAATAATTTTTTAAAAAAGAGGTGAACTATACTGGGCTCCATCTATTTTGGCTTTTTCCCAACTCCAAAGTAATAAACTCCTCCATTCTTGGCCCTCTTCCTACTTCTTCGCAGCTTACCAAAGAATATTTAAATCCTCTGCCATTTAGAAGTGCCTGTTACCCTGCCTGTGCACTTGAACGCCAGGTGACATGCTTCTGTTCACCCAATCTATGGTGGTTGGATTTCTAATTCTAATCCCTCTAACATAAAACATTTCTTTGTCTCTCCAGTGACATCTTAAATCTAGGGGTCCCTTATCCTTGTTTACACAAGACATCATTTCTAGGGAATATTCAAATTTGTATTTAACCTTGTCCTTAATAAAACTTTATACTCCTGTCTTTGACACATAAAATAAAGAGACAGATAATAGATAGACAGACAGACAGATAGGTAGATAGCCACTATCATGAGGCTTCTGCCTGCTAATCTATGACTCACCCAAAATGCTGCAGTCTCCCCTGTATTTTCCTTCACAGCATTTATCCCACACTCTTTGTATTTTTGTTCTGTGCATCTCATACATGTGTCATGTTACACACTCATAAATTGAGATTTCATAAAATTACATACCTAAATAGTGTCTTACTTTCTGTGTCTTTTGTTCTTAGGCACACTCCATGAACAGGGACTGTGACAATTTTTTTCCCATAAAATTCCACCAGTGCACCAGAGTGCCTGACACACAGGGGGTACAAAATCAATAATTTTTTGATAAACCAATATTGACACAGATGGAAAAGACTGCTCTCTCACTCTGCAGTGGCACCAAGTCCCTTGATGTTGTTTTCTCCACATCCATGGAAGTCAGTGACTCTCTCCATCACCTGGCAGATCAGTCAGTGGTCCTCCCTTGCCCATGATCCAGCAGAATGCAGGACGCCCTTCCATGGCGGGAGGGTATAAAGATGGAGCTGCAGCAGAAAGGCACCTCACTGGCTCTTCACTGCTCAGAGACATTCCTTGTTGAACAGTTGCAAAAATTGCTAGTTATTTTCATGATGTCCTGTTCTACTTTGGGTCTCCAAATCATATCCACAAAAACACACACACACCAACATGAGTATATCATATTATATGAATTATGGATTTTCAAGCTATTTGACATAAAATCAAGTTTTGAAAGCTTAAATTCTGAATACTCGATGGCACTTACCCCCTTTCTAATAAGTAATAATCTCAATTCAAACATTCATTAACAACTCTTTATTAATTCTCATTGTTTTCACATTTTCATTACATGTTCTTCAAAATAAAATGATGGTTTCCCCACAATCCACATAAATCAACTGACATATTAACTCAGGCCAAAAGAAACCACTCAAATGAAAACAGCATCATCCTCAATGGGTAGGAGTCACACGAACCACTCAGGTCTATCTTGCCATAATTAGCATAAATTGATACTTGCTTGTGACAGAGCAAAGCCTAATGATAGAGACCCACGCTTGTCTCCCTATCACACTCCCCCCTTCCCGTTCCTGTGAAAGCTTTTGTCACCAGAAACAAGTTACACAGATCTAAAGTTAACCAAACATTTGCAAACCACCATCCTAATTTAATACTGACCAACTATTTTAGTCAATAGGTTATAGATGAAACGATTTCTAACTAGAATTTAAAATAAAAATATATGAAAGTTTCCTTAGATAGGATTTTGTTTAATAACAAAAACCCGTGTGAAGTCCCCATACAGTGTGTGGTATACACCACCTAAGACTTTTATCTTTTCCTTATTTTTTTTCTTCCAATCGTTACTTTTTCCAAGTCAACTGAAACCTTTACCATGCTATCATGCCTGTTTTTATTTTTCCACGTTATTGTCTTATCTTTGTGCACATGTAAATACATTTCACAGTTATAATCACAGTGCTTGATATTTGTAATTGCATCTTTCAATTAATATGTGCTGACCATTTCTACCTTATGAAATCTTTAACATTTTTCATGGCTGCCTAATTATCTCTTAAGTTCCTTAAGTACAACCTTATTATTGAATATTTAGGACACTTTTAATTTATGTCTGTTAATGAATATATTTTTACATATAAATCTTTTAAGTCTTTTAAATGGCTTCCTTGGTATAGATTTCCAGAAGAGAAAATACGGATCAAAGCCTCTAAAACTTTTTATGTCTCTTTCTCTGCTTAGTTATTTAATTGTTTTACAAAAAGCATGGGTCAGTTTTCATTGCTCTAGGGATCTGTGAGTGAATCCCTTTTGCAAAGATCTCAGCACAATTTACTTTTAGCTTTAATTTTTTTCTTATAACAAATATCACTTAGTATCTCATTATTAATTATCAGTGGGGTTGAATGTGATATGTCTATTCTATAAGATTACATGAATTGTCTATGTGTCCATTAACATTCTTATCCCATTTTTTCTATTTCCCTCTATTTTTAAAAGGTATTTTTAATTGGCTATTTGAGCCATGAAAAAAAAATCTCTTAACTTGACCTAAATGCAAAAAGGCAATAAAAGCAAAATCAGCACAAACTTGCCATGTTGCCTTAGAGAACAGGGCTGTCACCAGAAGCCCATTAACAGACGAATAACCCACCCTTTCAAGGGAAATGCCATCTGCTTAACCCAGTCAGTTCCCTAGACTTGAAGAAAGAAGAAAATCTATTATTGTGGATTTGAAGGCCATACTTCATTAGGAAATTGTAATTTTTACTTTTAAATCACCAAGTAACTTTTCTACAAACACCATGATTGGTCATTAATGACAAAACAGGTTAAATATAATTAAGCATCCAGTCGAAGGAAAACCTATGCAGCTCATTCATTATGATCAACCTGACATACACGATGTTCACTGCTCATACAAGATAGCGGTTGTGATCATTTGTATCCTGCATTTACCAAAGTACTGGGTGGCGCCATGCCCCATGTTACTTGACATCACAGAGAAGGGCGACCCCACGGAGCACCCAGTGTTCCGGCGCCTGGGCCGTCCTCAGGTCCACAGCAGCGATATAATTCAAGTCCGTTCGGACTGGCTTCTTATAGATGGGGCAGGAGTAAAACCGAGGATCTCTTAGAGCTGTAAAAAAAATCATACAAGAAAAATCTTGGTGACTTTCTAATTTAAGTAACTCAAACAGCGCAGAGCCAAATGTGCACATTTTGAAGGTCGTTCCAAAGAGAGATGGGTTTGGTAAAATGAGAGAAATTCTTCCTGAGGTCAGTAGTCAATCCCTAGATGTGAAGCAGATGCTACCACAGGTTTCCAGTGGACATGACAAGATATCCAGACATACTCAGGTTTTCCCTACTGGCCTCTTTCCCATGTCAGTAACCCCTGCCCATATAATATGACCATGAACCTCCCACTGCTGCCTCCCTCCCTCTCCTTTCTTTCAACATCCCCCCTCCACCCTTTCTCTTTTACTTTCCTGCCAAATCTTGTGCTCTCATACCCTCTCTGTTTTTTCTTTAGAGTTTGCCTTTGGCACAAGGCACCTGTCCCTTTTAATCAGATATCCAAAATCAGCACCCACTATTATTTCACTATTATTATTTTAAAGTCCTGTCTTCAACTCTCCATACCATAGTCCAAACCACATTTAAAATCACAGGACAGAGGATGGTCCCCTCCTGCCAGGTGGTGTGAGTTCTCCATATGTAGAGAAATCTAAGTGGCTGAGAAGCAGAGTCATAACGGGGTCAGCTGCCTGAGATTCAGTCTGCCTTTTTGAAGCAGAGGAATACAGGGAGTATCCAAAGCCACATATGCCATGAAAGAGAGAGAACCTGTGGACGGTTACCCTTCAAAGATCCTCCCTAATGTATTCATTCTTAATCAAAGGCTCACTTTTTCTCCACTCTGGGAAACCCGCATGATCAGGGGCAAATCCAGGCCTCATAGGGACATAAACATACAATTTGGGAAAAAGGGATCTTTAAGAAAAAGAGTACAAATTTACAGATATATAAGTAGGTTTGGGAAGGAGCCTCTGCATTGAGTAGACTTGGAGTTTAAGCTTCATTAGCTTCTTGTTAAATCCACTCTGTCCAGAGTGGTTTATCTGCATATCTTATAGCATCCATCTCAGGAGGCAGTATATTATTTCCCCTTCTCTTCCAGATTATAAATTTCTTCAGGACAGAAGTTGTGTCTGTACCTGTCCTTGTACTCTTCTGGAAGGCCAATATTATAAATGACCCTCATATAACTATTGAGATGAAAACACATTTAACCAAGAGGATAACTTTGTTTTGGTTAATTAGTGTTACAAACATGGGCACTGATACATGAAAATGGTAACTTTCTAAATGCAATGTTAATATATCAAAGTGACTGAATTTATTTCTCCAAACTAACTTGCTCAATAATTTAGCTTTTCTTAGCACATTACAAAAGCAAGGCACTATCAGAAGTTAAAGTCTCATTCATTGGCCCCAATAAAACCTTCAACCTGCTGTACCATATGTCTTTATATCTTCACTATAATTAATTTTATTGGAAGAAGTTAAATATTTAAATATGATAATATTATAGATAAGTTGCAATGCAAAATATTAAATATTCTAAAGCAGCAATTCTTAACCAATGGCAATTTTACCCCCGGGGTGGGAGGGTGTGATTTGACAATCTTTAGAGACACTTTTCGTTATCAAAACTGGGGAGGCGCTGCCAGCATCCAGTGAGTAAAAGCCAGAGATTCCACTAACATCCTATAATACTCAGGGCAGCCCCTCCCAGCAAAGAGTTATCTGGACCAAAAATGTCAGTAATACCACAGATATTACACCTGGTTCTAAAATAGATATTTTACAGTATTATCAAACTATGTGTTGGCTTAATCACATGAAATTAATCAGTAGAAACAATCTAAGTAATGCACACCTAATTTTTACATCTAGGCACTATTTTTAAAATTATCATAGGAATATTATTAGTAATCATAATTTCACAAATATATGAATATACGTGAATGACAGTAAATTCATGAAGTGCAGTCAATACTAACTCTACTAACTGATATATTTAAATCCTTTAATCTTAAGATCTGCAAACAAAACCAATATATAAAACTACTTGTTCTTCTGGATGAAAATTTGATTAACAATTATTTTGTAAATCTTGCAGTAAGCCATTGGAGTCTTACATTTGAACCAAATGATAATTATAATAATTACACCTTGGCAAGTATTTGACTACTCAGATTTTAATCCCCAGAAAAATATAATTGGAAAAAAATAATATCCTTTACAAAAAGCAGGTAAAAAAAATCCTCTGAAATATCAATCCAATGTTATTTACGTGTAATTGCATCAGAACTTCAGGGGCCATGCCAAGTCACAGCATGCAGCAGACTTCTGCAGCAGGGCTGGGAGCCGCCGAAAATACACTTTCACAGTGGAAGTGCTGACAGATGCTAAACCACCACATAAACAGATGATTCCAAACCATTATGCCTGGTTCAACAAATAACTTTGAAGGAAAAAAATAAACATACTATGTAGGTAGAACAATTCAGCTAAACATGTTTAAAGCCTTGAGCTCCAGAAGGAGGAGCAGAAAAGCGGCTGTTGAAACTGGTGAGCTACAGGCTTTGGGAGCCTAAAGGTTTTAAAAAAACACGTTGAGGGAATTTCACTTTCTAACTAGGTAATTTCCCTCTCTGCCTACATTTTTCATCCAAATGTTATTACATCATTTATTCCTTCCTGTACCCAAAATAACCAAGTTCTGTAGAGATCCCCTATGTAACCTTTAAATTAGGGGTGTCCAACCCTCAGCCTATGGACTTCATGTAGTCCTGGATGGCTACTATGTGACCCAACATAAAATTGTAAATTTAGTTAAAACATTATGAGATTTTTTGTGTGTGATTTTTAAATATATTTTATTAATGATGCTATTACAGTTGTCCCATTTCCACCCTTCATTCCCCTCCACCCTGCACACCCCCTCCCATCCACATTCTCCCCCTTTAGTTCATGTCCATGTGTCATAAGTTCTTTAGCTTCTACATTTCCCATACTATTCTTGCCCGCCCCCTGTCTATTTTCTACCTATTGTCTATGCTACTTATTCTCTGTACCTTTTTTCCCTCTCTCTTCCTCCCACTCCCCTGTTGCCAACCCTCCATGTGATCTCCATTTCTGTGGTTCTGTTCCTGTTCTGTTTGCTTAGTTTGCTTTTGTTTTAGGTGTGGTTGTTAATAACTGTGAGTTTGCTGTCTTTTTACTGTTCATATTTTTTAGCTTCTTTTTCTTAGATAAGTTCCTTTAACATTTCCTATAATAAGGGCTTGGTGATGATGAACTCCTTTAACTTAACCTTATCTGAGAAGTACTTTATCTGCCCTTCCATTCTAAATGAAAGCTTTGCTGGATAGAGCAATCTGGGATGTAGGTCCTTGCCTTTCATGACTTGGAATACTTCTTTCCAGCCCCTTCTTGCCTTCAAGGTCTCTTTTGAAATATCAGCTGACAGTCTGATGGGAACTCCTATGTAGGTGACTGTCCCCTTATCTCTTGTGGCTTCTAGAATTCTTTCCTTCATTTTTACCTTGAGTAATGTAATTATGATGTGCCTTGGTGTGTTCCTCCTTGGGTCCAACTTCTTTGGGACTCTCTGAGCTTCCTGGACTTCCTGGAAGTCTATTTCCTTTGCCAGGTTGGGGAAGTTCTCCTTTAGTATTTGTTCAAAGAAGTTTTCCACTTGTTGCTCTTCCTCTTTTCCTTCTAGTACCCCTATAATTTGGATGTTGGAATGTTTCAAGATGTCCTGGAGGTTCCTAAGCCTCTCCACATTTTTTTGAATTCTTATTTCTTCATTTTTTTCTGATTTATGTTTTTTTCTTCCTCCTGTTCCACTCCATTAATGTGAGACCCAGTTTTCTTTCCATCACTATTGGTTCCCTGTGCATTTTTCTTCATTTCACTTAGGGTAGCATTCATTTTTTCATCTAATTTGCGACCAAAATCAACCAATTCTGTGAGCATCCTGATCACCAGTGTTTTGAACTGTGCATCTGATAGGTTGGCTATCTCTTGGTCACTTAAAAGTATTGGCTGTGGAGATTTCATTTGTTCTTCCATTTGAGCCTTTTTTGGGGGTTGGGGGTCTGGTCGCATCTGTTATGTATGAGGGGTGGGGCCTTAGGTATTGGGGGGTTCGGGGGACAACTCAGTCACTGGGTTGTGACATTGTATGTGGGGACAGGGTCCGAGAGGGAACAATCGTGCTTGCTCCACTCTCTGTTGGATTTCAGTCCTCTCCGCCACTTCCCACAAGCAAATTGGGCCCTTCTGGTGCCGGTTCCCAGGCGAGTGGGCTTCTGTACATTCTAGGACCCTGTGAGTCTCTCCAATGCACTCTCCTGTGAAGCTGGGAGTCTCTCCTGGCACCTCAATCTCCACAAGTGTTTTCAATTGGTGCTTTTAGGCTTTATTTCCCAACCTGGGTCCCTGGATTGCCCAGTTTATCTCGCTGCTCATTTTTACCCGGTTTATCTGCATGCAAATATGTGACTGCGGACAGCCCACTGCCTTGTGAGCCTTACTGGGTCTGCTCATTGCCTCCCCACGCCCGGGGTCTGCTAGCTACTGTCGGGAACCGCCCTGCCTGGTATCAGAAGCTGTAACCCCCGCGAAGGCTAAGGCTGAGGGAACAACCTTGGGACCATAAGCCAGCAAGGAGACAAAAGCTTATCTTCCTGACAGGAGTGCCACTTCTGCTCCTTTTACTTCACCCTGACTGGTCCCCAATGCTTGGTTGATTAGCCAATGACCGGTAAGATTTCCCAATGAACGACCTAAGATAGGCACAATCATGTGGAAGGCCCCCAAGGAAGGACTTTGGGGGCTACAGCAAAAGGGGGTGATGGACCCTCACCCCTCAGCTTTGACAAAGCCTAAGTCCTCATTCCTTCTGCGAGAAAACCTCCTAATCTCATGGCTGTCTTACTTCCGTTGCTCCACCTAAGCCTGAAACAATGACAGAGGGTGGTGCAGCCCTGTGTTGAAAAGGGCAGGTTCCCCAGATGATCAGGCCTAAGAAAGAATATGTAAAATCCTGTGAAACCTGCTTTGTTTAGAATGCTCTCAGTTGAATGAGAAGGGTCCAAGGAGGAAGTAAGTTTGTTCCTTAAAGTCTTTTACAGCTCTTTAACCCTGACTCAAAATAAGCCCTCAGACTTCCTTGTTGTCTATTATTCGATCCTTACTTCCTGGCAATGAGTAATGAGCTTTACCTGAATTCTTATGCTAACGAACCAAATAAAAGCCTGCTGGGACAGGAGAATGAGGCACTCTCCCCTAGGATGCTCTCTCCTAGGAAGGGTGGCCCGGCACTCCCCACTAGAGAGAGTGGCCATTCCATTCCTACTTCCCCACAGAACTTGGTTGTTTCTGTGTATGTTTTTTTCATGTGTCAACAAGCAATCAGCAGTGTTCAGTGGTCACTGCCAATCGGTGATCGCGTCAAGCTACCACCTGCGTGCCTGGGGTCTGCCAACAGCCGCCTGCATCTTATGCACCCAGGTCTGCCAGCCACCACTTTTTCCTGCTGCAACCCCTCTCCGCTGGTCTCCAACTCTGCCCCTCTTACCAGTCTGGATGAATGGTTGTCGGACTTCCGTACAGTTCAGTTTTCTGTCTGCTCTGGTTGTTTTTTTGTTCCTAAATTGCTGTTGTTTTTAATTTTGGTTGTGCAAGGAGGCACAGTGTGTCCACCTACGCCTCCATCTTGGCCGGAAGTTCCTGTGTGTGTGTATGATTATATGTCACAATATATTTAATGTGTGGCCCAGAGACACCAAAAGGTTGGATGACTTAGTAAATCATCCCTTTATTTAACCCCTCTTTTGCTAATAACATTTTACAGGGGTGTCCAACCTTTTGGCATCTCTGGGCCACACTGGAAGAAGAGTTGTCTTGGGCCACACATTAAATACACAAACACTAATGAAAACTGATGAGCAAAAAAAAAGTTTAAAAAAAATTTACGATTTTGTGCTGGGCCACATTCATAGCCATACTGAGCCACATGTGGCCTGCGGGTTAGACACCCCTTTTACAGATATAAGATAGAGCTCTTTTACATAGGATATTTCTTTTAATCTTCCAACAAACATGTGAGATATCAATAATAACAATAATAATAAAATGATCTGTTGTATGCTATGTGCTGAACATCGCCAGTGTAATTCTCTCAACGACCTCTGAGATGGGAACCATTATTAAATCCATTTCCCAGACGAGAAATTGGACTGTGAGCAGGCAACTTCCTTGTCCAAGGTTACAAAGCTGTAGGGGACCCAGCAAGAACCAAGCCTCACTAGATCAGATCCAGAGCCTGTGCTGTTCATCTCAGTAATAGACGGACATACTATGTGTATACATGTGCTTCTGGGTCTTTGCAGAAAGATGTAAAAATCAACCAGCAATAACTAGATACCCGACTTCAGTTGCTGGCATATTTGAGTCCCCTCCAAAGCTACATGACTAATTACTAGGGTGATAAAGGCAGGGGAGCAACCTAAATATCTAGGTGCCTGACTCTCTTCTACCTACGAACATGTGGCCCCATCAGTAAGTAGGCAGGGGAGGCGACCCCCTTTAGCCTGAAGCATGAGGGGAGGGAGGCCATTGAGTGAGATCTCCCTTCAGCAGAGGATCTTAATGCGTCTGCTTTAGCAGCTACCTGAGAAAAATAAACTCATGACTTCAAAATGAAAGAAGCCACCCTCGTTTTCAATTTAGCCTTGATTTTCAAGCTCCAATCCAGACACCTCAGAGACTGCCTAAATACATGGTCTTAAGTAGAACACTAACCCCAGGAATTCCCAAAGGTCTGCATTCATCCCACAACAGATGATTGGGATTTTGATACCAGCTTTGGTGGGTGGGAATCACAGGTAAATTGCGTAATGTCTCTAAACCTTAATTTCCTCATCTGCAAAATTGGCATGATATATCTTAGAGAGTTGTTGTAAAGGTTAAATAAGTTAATATATGTGAATACCTGTCATTATATAATGTCTGGAATGCAGTAGTTGCCCAAGATGTGTTAGATTTGTACTTCTATCCCCCTTCTTTACGATTCCTACCACGTACTTACCTTTTCACAAAAACAAATTCCCCAGGCTTGTATTCTCCTTGTCTTTGACAGAGTTCCAGGCTTACAAATTTGAAGTGGGTTAAGTGCTATGGGGCTCAGGAGTCACAAGCTCTCCACCTCCTGGGCAGCCATGGGCTATTCCCACCCCCACTCCACATCTGCAGTGTTAGATGGGAAAGGAGTTACAGGGCATTCTTAGAAAAATGTGTTCCCAAGCAGGAAATATCCTCATTAGCTGCAGGGACCCAGAGATTTTTCTCAGCCTACGTCATGATCAGAGGTACCTGTAAGTCTTGCTTCTTTTTCTCAAAATGCTGTAATCACCGTTTTCCCATCACATCAGCTACAGCACTGCAGTTCATTTATAAGCATCACTGTCTACACAGTAAATATACAAGGAGACAAATCCTTTGTATGTGTGCCTTTTTTCACCCTCGTTTGAAAACAGAGGACCTGAGTTGTGTGGGTGTCTTTACCCTCTTGGTAAACTTAGCACTATTTGGGCAATTTTCCCATGATGTCTGAATAAGAAACATGAATACAATAAACATTTGGGGATTTATCGCTCAATTTTTAGAGTTCAAATAAATCTCTAGACATCTTTCTAAAAATAAGTAAGCCAATCCAGTATAATGATAATAATGATAAATTATTTAAACTGAAAATTGTCTTTCATGTTAACATGAGAGCAATTCATTATAAGAATTTTAGTTTTAAAACACTGTGCTTTTGTTCAAGTGTCCTTTGGCCATTAACAATGCTATACCTCTTTATCTTAATTAGAATCCTATTTAGTTATCAAAAATGAATGAAAATTAAATATAATATATAAAAAGCACAACAGAATGTTATTTTTGTGATTAAACAAACAGCTCTCCAACAATAAAGTTAATTAGTAAAACAAGTTTCCACCAATTTCTATTGAAACCAAAAAAAAGAATAGAGAACTAAAATTTTTCTTCTTCTTTTTTCAGTACTTTGAAATTAGTCACTTTTCATTTGTTTATTTTATTTCCTCCCTTACCCGCTGCTAATGAGCCTCACTGTTGACTAACGCCCAGCAGGGTGAACACAGTGCTTGTAGAAAAATCTGTTCTTAAATAAGGAATTGCCTGAATTATAAAATTATTACTTTAATACTACCATGCTGAGATGTTCAATGTCATATTGCAATGGATTTTTACAATTTAGTCACAAGAAATAAAAAAGTAACCTTTAACTCTACATGAGAAAGACCTTTCTTGCATTTTATAAGGAAAACATTTTTTACATGTTAACTAGCTACAATGATAGGACAACACAAATTTTCTAAAATACAATTTTTAGCCAAAAGAACACTTGATTTTCATTTGTAAAAAGAGCCACTGTCCCAGGGTCTCACACTGCCCTGAGAGCCAGTAAATGCGAGGTCACGGGTAGTACGCTTGCCCAATCCCAGGCAGATCTGCGTTCTCTCAAATAAAGCCACCATACCCTGAGTGGGGTATCCATGGGCCAGAGCCTGTGCTGAGCCCTCACCTTTCTTTCCTCTCCCATGGGCTCCTCTTCCTTCACACCCCTTCTCTCTGTTCCTCCAACACAGCAACCCTTTGCTAACTCACACCTTCACGCTCTTGCCCCGTTCCTGGATGTCAGCAGAGCCACTTTCTGTCACCTGCATGCCAGTTCAATGTTCTTTCACCAATGAGGCCTTCCCCCAACCCCTAAATTACTTTACTCCTTAGCACACCAAGTGTGCGCTTTTCTTTATAGAAACAAAACCTATGTAACATCAGTATGTTCACTTATAATCGATTGTCATTACTCACGGGACTCATATATAAAGTCTCCATGAAGACTGAATTGGGGACCACGGAACCTGTGCTCCTAGGGGAAATAGAGGCTTAGGTTCCTGAGAGGCTCTGGTCCCATTTTCAACAACCCGCCAATACAAAACTTTGTTTTTGTGTGTTTTCACTTAATGACACCTTTTTAATATGCATTGTTGACTCACTGACATTGACTTCGAGGCAGACAGCACTGTATCTCATGTCTACATGAAGCACAACTAACACACGTCTTTTCTCTATAAGGCACGTGGCAGCCTTCTCATACTCAGGACGCCAGACAGTGCTTCAGCACTACACTTAGGAATTCTACTACATACAGAGAAAGGTACACACATGTGAAAATGTAACACCAAACAGACCACAGAAAGGACACTTGTTTACAGCTGAGACAGTGTCACATAGTCAACCTCAACTGGGAACATGCATGTTGGGAGCCTCACATTTTTCATTGCTTTGTGCCTGTCTGTCAGTGATCACGAAAATGCCAAAAACATGGATTTGGAGGTCAGAAATAAACTTAGCCAGTACATGAAACCATAAATAGAGAATCCATGAGTAACAAGGATTGGCTATATTTGCTTTGTTTTAGGCTACCCACTCCCTCCTTTTTTAAAATATCCCCACAAGAGGAAATGTTTTATTGATTTGAGAGGGGGGGGGAGAGAAACATCGATGTAAGAGAAAAACATCAATTAGTTGTCTCTTCTGCACTCCCCAGCTGGAGATCAAACCTGCAACCTACGTATGTGCCTAGGCTGCCTGGAATCAAACCCACAGTCTTTTGTTGTACAAGATGATGCTCCAACCAACTGAGCCAACTAGCCAGGGCTGTCCTTCCCTTTTGAGTTCCATGAGAATGGGGATTCTCCCTGGTCTTTTTGCACTGTTGCATCCCCAGTACCTAAGCGGTGCAAGGCAGATATTCATTACCAGGTAATTATTCACGGAATGACCAAGAAAGCTAATGCTATTTCCCTCTGCCAAAAGAAATCGATCTTTAACTCCCTAGCACACTCATTCTTCTCCTGCAGAGCACATCTAAGAAGCAGTCTGCACCAACCTCCTAGACATAGTTTTGATCTCCTTCTAAGGCTTCCTGACCATCCTGAGTGAATCTCTATCATAATATGTATTAAATTCTATCTACACACCAGTTTCCCTCACTAGATTGAGTCCTTTGTGGGCTGAATCAGGTTCATAGTTATCTTGTGTCTCTTGCACCTAAGACTGTGGCTGGTATATATATAAAGCATTAAGCCAATGTTTGCTTAAAAAATAAATTCTCATAGTTTATAAACTCTCTTTCTTGGCCCATGTTCCAAATGGGATATTCATCTATGAGTGAGGATACTAAAAGCTGTCTTTTAAAAAGATGTTAAATTTTATCCCTTGCTTAAAGAAAAACATTTTGTCCTTCTGTCACAAAATCAGTATTTCCTTAGGATCCACTACCATGGTTACCTCTAAAGTTTATGGCTAATAGTAATCATTTCACTGTGTGTGTGTATGTTGGATAAAAGACTTAAATATAAGTTGCGACACAATAAAAGTCCTAGAAGAGAACACAGGCAGGAAAATTGGATATTCCATGCAGCAATATTTTCACTGATATGTCCCCTAGAGCAAGGGGCATAAAATAAAGAATAGACAAATGGGACTTCATCAAAATAAAAAAGCTTCTGCACAGCTAAAGAAAACATCAGTAAAATGAAAAGGGAACCAATCGTGTGGGAAAATATATTTGCAAATGATACCTCAGACAAGAGTTTAATCTGTGAAACATATAAAGAACTCACACAAATCCACTCCAGAAAGATAAACAACCCAATTAAAAAATGGTCAAAGGACCTGAACAGATATTTCTCCAAGGAATACATACAGAAGACCCAGAGACATATGAAAGGATGCTCAGTATCACTGGCCACCATAAGAATGCAAATTAAAACCACAATGAGATACCACTTCACACCAGTCAAAATGGCCACCATAACAAATCAACAAACAACAAGTGCTGGTAGGGCTGTGGAGAAAAGGGAACCCTAGTACACTGTTGGTGGGAATGTAGACTGGTGCACCCACTATGGAAAACAGTATGGAATTTCCTCAGAAAACTAAAAATGGAATGGTCTTTTGACCTGGCAATTCCACTGCTGGGATTATACCCTAAGAATCCTGAAACACTAATTCAAAAGAACCTATGCACCCCAATGTTCACAGCAGCACAATTTACAACAGTCAAGTGCTGGATGCAACCTAAGTGCCCAAAAGTAAATGAGTGGATAAAAAAAATGTGGCATATGTGTACAAAGGAATATTAAGCAGCAGAAAGAAAGAAGGAGCTCCTACTCTTTGCAACTGCATGGACGGAACTGGAGAACATTATGCTAAGTGAAATAAGCCAGGTGGTGAAAGTCAAATACCATATGATCTTACCAATAAGTGGAACCTAATCAACAAAACAAACAAGTAAACAAAATATAACAGAGACATTGAAATTAAGAACAAACCGACAGTAACCAGAGCGGGGAAGGAGGGGATAACAGGGGAAAAAAGGGGAAGGGTCATCAAGGAACATGTATAAAGGACCCATGGACCAAGCTAAAGGGGAGTAAGACTGAGGGTGGGAGGTAGGGATGTGTGGGGTGGGTGGGGAGAAGTGGGGGAAATAGAGACAACTATACTAGAACAACAATAAAATATGGGAGTAAAAAAATGAAGTGATTATTGATAGATTAAAAAAATAAATTTTAATTTTTTAAATATTATTTATTTATTTGTTTGCTTATTTATTTATTTATTTATTTATTTATTTTAGAGCGATGGGGAAGGGAAGGAGAAAGAGAGGGAGTGAAACATCAATGTGCGGTTGCCTCTAGCACACCCCATACTGGGGATCTTGCTGCAACCCAAGCATGTGCCCTGACTGGGAATCAAACCAGTGATGCTTTGGTTCACAGGCCTGTGCTCAATCCACTGAGCTACACCAGCCAGGGCCAGAAATTTTAATTTTAAAAAATGAACAGGGAAGTCCCACGTGCTCAGAAAGGTGTTTATTGCTGAGAAGAGTTTAGCTGAGTAAAACCCAACAACAAGTGCCCCCAGAAAACATCAAGTCAATGATGGGAAGCAGTTTAGGTCATTTTAGCCTTATCAGATATAGCCTTTGATGACTTTGTCAAGGTAGAATAATATATGTGATTCAAAGAAATGTTATTACATTCATAGGCTGAAATGTGAATCCAGCAATTTGCCATTATACTGGATTAAGCTAAATGTCCCAGAATTCAATCTAGATTTCATGACCTGGCTTCAATCTCCAAGCTGGTACAGACAACATATCCAGTGAGCCCTGGGCTGATCTGCCTAGAAAGACTCTTTCCACCACTTGTCCCCCCATCATTTCCATCTTTCCATGCCCAGTCCAGACCCACGTGCCCTGACCATTTCACCCTACTATTATCTCACCATCCAAACACCTGTTTCCTATGTTATCAGTTAACACTTTATCATCCATATATATTTTATCTGCTTTATTAGATAGGCAAGAGTTATCTGGACAACTATTTTCTTCCCAATAGCACCCAAGAAAATGACTAATGGTCACTAAATACTCATTAAGCATGGGTATGAATGTGAAGCTAGTTGATAAAAGAATCAAATCCTTATTATATGATACAAAAATAACAAGATTCTGTGTTTATAATGTCATTGAATCTAATAATACCAACCATCCCTGAATGCACGAGAAAACTTACTGTTGTTTTCTGCATAAATCCTTATGACAGGCATCAACTCGAAGAGCACTTTTGGTTTGGACTCAATGAGCTTCATGTTCCTCTTGTCCCAGCCAGCACCTTCAAGATATAAGCCATAGACGTAGACACCCTCTGTGGGAGGGGCAGAAATGTCATCCTTCATCCACTTGGTGACCTCGTTGCAAAGCACCATATTGTCCAGAGCCCAGCCTTTGTTGGCCCGAGTTATCTCCTACTCCAGACAGAACAAAAGTAGAGAATGCAGTTAGCAATTAGAGAGGATTGTGTGTAAAGAGCATAAATTCCAGTGCAGACCCAAACTACCCTAATGCAAAGAAAGTAGAATGGTATTTAAGGTATTTAAGGTTAAAAAGATTCTCTCAGAACCAACACTCATGTCCCAAGTGAACCACTTGTACACATATATTTTTTATTTTATTATATATAATAAAATCAAGTATAAAAATAACAAATAAAGATTTTGAAATTCAAGCCAGCAGCCTCAGAACAAGTTCCTGGATTTATGTTCAGGACGATGTAACAGCTAGCACCCACAAGAGACCGTCATTCTCTGTCTTACATTCTCTACAACTATAATGAAATAAGAGAACTTTATAGAGGAAAATTATTATAATACAACAGGTACAAATCAGGGCTATTACCTGTCGCATTGCAGTTAAAAATCCTTGGGGGTTAAAAAAGCCCGTCATCCAGAAGCAGTGGGGTCGGCCATTGAAAACCCAAGAGGTAAACTGGCAGTTTCTTTCTACAAGTTCAGTAAACCAGAAACCCAGTGTACTTGAAACCCATGATGCCTGAAATACATACATTCAAACAATTAATACAGGCTTAATGTTGCTGTCCAACTGGCTGTGTTCACAGAAAAAAAAAATGATAAAATACTAATTTCATTTTTAGAATTTAAAAGTCCCTAAGACATGAATTGCCCTGGGGTTCTGAAATTTAAGTTTTCAAATGATTCTTCCTCCTTGAGATTATACAACAGAATCAGCCAACAGTCACGTGAATACAGATTGAGCGCTCGGATGCTGCCCCAGATGTCTGCGGTCAGTAGAATCACCTTCCACTTACAAACATATTCATCACCAATTCAGCTATAGAGCAATTAAAACAATTGTATTAAATTTAACTGGTTCCAACTATTTTCCTTCAGTTACATTTTCAGAAGACGCATTATAAAACAAGATCTCTATTTACATGACTGTGCTCATGGCCCAACCAACACTTCAAAATACATTCTCTGAATACCGACTCAGAGGAGCCTTTCTCCATTTATCATTTGTAATGAGACAAATAACAATTATATTCTGAAGTTTTTGTCCCTTAGAATGTACTTTGATTTCTTCTGATGAAGGAGCAGATGTAGAAACACAGGTCCCTTCACCACCAACAAATTAATTACATTCATTGCCTGTAACATTCCTCCTCTATCCACACATGGAGCTTCTATCTATGGTTACAACTGACATGGATATGTCATTGACATTATCACCAGCTGTGCTGGTGGATGTCTCCGAATCATATTTTACAACATTTTACTGCAACTGCAATATTTTATGTATGAATAAATGTAGTGATCCACCTGGATAAATATACCACTTGAATTTCAAATATCTTAAAAATTAATTTTCCTGTTTTTCAAAAGAAAAGGGATTCCAAAGACTGATGGTATATTGATCATAATTTAAAAATTAGGTAACTCATTCTACTCAACATTTATAGATGCATTAACTAAAAGAGAAGGGTTGACATTACATTTGATCTGAGGACACAGGGAAGCACTATTGAGAGGGTGCCTCCTGGCAAGGATTCCTGCTGCAGAACCTCCCAGGTGCAGACCAAGCTCAGTTTGCTGGGTTAGTGGGTAACAAAACAGTGGCCAGTGACCAGGCAGGTTCTCCTTCTGTCAATGGCAGTGAGGAGAGGCAATTCAGATAGAAAACTCTCTGGCCTTAGCAATAAATTTGTGAAAGGTGAAAAAGAGTGGAAGGGGTCCGGTCAAAGCTAATTTTGAGTTTCTAAGCTGTATGATTAGAGCGATGAATAGTACTGTCATCAAATAAGAAGTCAACAGGAAGGGCACTCCCAGGTACTTTATGCTGTCTGTGGGACCCACTGCCTTGGAATCTGCCCGAACCCTGGATGAGAAATTGGAGGCTCAGCACTAAGTGAATCTCCTCTGAAAGACTATCTGTTCTAATCCCATCAGGTCTCACCTTCCCAATAACCAAAGTAACTTCAAAAGGCCAAGCACCTAGTCACCCCATGACTCAGTCTCATCTCTAGATGCAGCCCTCTCCATACAGCCCCCAATCTGACCCAAACCCTAGCCCTCTGCCCTCCCAAGTCTTTCTATTGCACCTTCAGCAACCTCAGTGCCATGATGAGTAAACTCCTCAAGATCCTTCACCTCTTCTCTGAATATTTCCCCCACCTCCTCTGTAATCTCTCCCCCACCCTCACCCAGAAAAGACTGCTTCCTTTGTTGTCCTCTCAGAATATAAGATACTATTCACTGCACAGCCATCAGGACCAAGGAAGGAATAGACATCCCTGTTTCTGACAAGTTATAGTTTCCTATTATTCTCTTCCTTTGAATCTCAGACACTCTGGACATCCCACCCCCACCCCTTCTTGTTTCTGTCACCATTGGTTACTGCCTCTTATTTATCAAGGAATTTGGCTCCTGGTTTGTTCTTCCATTCCATCCCCAAAATAATCATGAAGATGAGGATGATGATAGTGGTGATGATATAAATGGTGGTGATGGAGGTCTGGCGGTGGAGGTGCTGGTGACGGAGATGGTGATGGTAGTGAAATAGGTAGTGGTGAGAGAGCTGGTGAAAGTAGGAGGGATGCTGGTAGGGTGATGGTCATGAAGGTGGTAATGATGGAAGTAGTGGTGGCAGAGATGGTGGTGGTGGTGATGGTGGTGGTAATAACAGAAACGGTGGTAGTAATAGCAATGGTGGTGTGGAGGTGATGGAGGCAGCGGTGGTAGAAGTGGTGGGGTGAAAGTGATGGTGATGCAGATGGTAATGAAGTAGTGGTCATGAAGAGGGTGATGGTGGTGGAGATTGTGGTGGTGGTGATAATGGTGGTAGTACTGGAGGTATGTGGTTTTAAGAATAATAATAGCAAGCACTTACATAACACTGGCCACATGCCAGACACTATTCTAAGCACTTTACATTCTTCAATTTAATGCTCACCAGGCCTGTAGTAGAGATGAGACTAGTAACAATTCCCATGTTACAGATGAGGAAACTTAGGCATGGCAAGACAAGTAGTTTATCTGAGCTTGCACAGCTTGGATATGGCAAAGGCACAATCTGAAGGTAGGTATTCTGGCTTCAGAGTTCAGCTCATCACCCATTAACTGCATGTATTTACTTCCACTAATCATTCTTGGTGTCACCAGGATCCATGTGAACGATCCATTTAATACCCTGCCTTCTTATCTCATGATCTCTTATCTCTAACAATCCACTTAATTCACCCAGTCCCACCCTTGCACTTTCAACCTTGTCACCAAACACTGTCCTCTTGGGCAAAGCACATTATTTCCACAATGCTATTTCCTTCCAAGCACAGAGAGCTCCATTTACATAACACTCCAGGCTTCTTTATCCCATCACTCCCCTCACTCCCAGGAGGTAAAGAAACACATCTGACTTGAGGAGTGGTGGGGTGTGGCACAGACAGTTTGTTAAATGACCAGCGAGTTTTCATCCCCTGTGGGAAGTGACCCCTACACTTCCCAGTCTCCTATTCATGTTGTCTTGTTGTGTCCCTGTATCTATACTGATCCATGAAGATCAGACCCAGTGTGCCTCGTCCATTCCTCCCTTCTCCTGACAATGACGACTTCATAGGCCATATGGTGGAAGAGCTACCACCAGATGGTGAGGCCTCCAGCGGATGGTCCCACTGTAACTGTAGGGAGGTGCAGCCCCACCCAGTGTGTGGAAAAGAAAAAGAAGTAATCTCCAATGTGTGTCAGTAGATCAGCACAGAGACAGCAGGTGGTTAGGAAAGTCCTATCAGCAGCAGGAAACATGGAGATACATGTTCAGAAACAGCAACTTTCTCTTTTTCTTTTGGGGCTCAGAAGACTACAGGGAGCATTCACTCTGCTCTGCTCTGTGTGCTGTAGTTTCATAAGAAGACACTGCAGGAGAGCCCTGTGGACACCTTGCTCTTGGATGTCCCATGTCTAGAACTTTGCAACAATAAATTGTTGTTGTTTAAACCACTCAGTCTGTGGTAGCTCGTTATGCAACCCCAGAAAACCAACACATCTTCCATTGCACTTGCCTAGGGAAGCCCAACATGCACGACCTTGACCATTCACTGTCCCCAGGCCCACTCCCAGCTGGCTGAGTGTGGCTGCAGGAAACTGCACAACTGTACAGACCCAGTTCACTTTGCATCTGTGACTTCAGATCACAAGTGGGGAAAGGCTGGCACACTTCTCTACCTGCCATCCATCCCGGTTTCCTCCTTCTGCCACACCTTCAGGGAGGGTAGAGCATATATGCACTTCTGAAAGGGAGCAGGGACTTTCAGAAAGAGCTGTGAGTCAAGTACTCGAGGAATTCCTACTGTGGCAGCAGAGTCACCCCTGGTGATGGCATATGAAAAAGGCAATTTCTCAGGAACTATGGGATATAAACACCCCTACCCTTTCCTAGGTCTCTTCTTCACCATAAGCAATCTTAGAGATTTCACTTATTTTCCCCACACATTGCAGTTGCATATAACGCACAGAGACTAAACACAGAACAAAGAAGCTATGTCATTTAGGCACCCTCTGCCCTCAAATACACAAGTTTTCCTGCTTAAAAAAAGACACTCAGTCCTTCTTTTACCTTTCAAGTAGAAAATTATTTCTTAAAACTACATCTATCATCTGACACAATCACCAACAGGTAATCAGTAAGCACACTTGTTATCTTGAGATATATATACTCATATATCTACAAACAAAAGAAAGAAAATGTTTAATATGCATGAGTATCTCAGAACATTCTCTTTTATGAGGCTAGTATCATAGGCTCTGAAGCCCAAGAGCTTGGATTTAAATTCTGATTCTTGGATGACAGGTGTGTGATTTGAGAAAAGATGTAACCTCTCTTAAACGCAAGTTCCTCATCTGTAAATTAAGAGCAATAAAATATAAGATTGAAATGAAAGAATGCATGTAAATTGCCCACCCTGATACATGGGAAATGCTATATAATTTCCTTCCCTACCTACAATCTAAAAATACAAGATTATAAGGGGATTAGTCCCTAAGCAAAAGAACACCTTTAAGTAAATTATCCATAGATGCTTTCCGCTTGCCAATTGCAACTCTTCATAACAATAAAGTGACTAGGCAGAACAGGAGCAGGCTTCAACTTACTTTTTTCCACTGAGCAGGAATTCTGGCATCAAACATGCAATTCAATGCATCGCGAAGATTTTCACTCATGATGATGGTGCCATCGATGGCAAGTTTTAGCTCAGTCAGGGTGCTGCGGACCAGGGTGAGCACCCTTTGCATTCTGTCTATCTCCTGCCTGAGGAAGATGTTCATTGGCTGGAATGGTCCCATCTTCTGCAGCCTCTCTCTCACCTGTCATGGAGACATCCAGCACACGTTATGAAGTAGAAAGCTGTTAACGTTTATGTCACTGGGGCTTCAAAAAGGCCCCAGATTTTACAATTCCACAAGTGGTAAGTTTTTATTTATTTTTTCACTGCCAGAAAACAGACAAGAAATAAGAAAGGAAACATCTGTTAGATGACCAGCCAATTTTTCATCCCATGTGGAGAAAACAGGCAGACACTAATGCACAGGAAAATAAAAGTGCATGACCACAGCCATGCAGCCTTCTAAACAGCAATTGCACTGATTAGGAAACAGTGACTTACTGCTAATCTAAGACTTTCATACACATATGTGGACACGCACAGATATGTATACATACATGACCATTCTGCTGCCTGCCTCAAAAAACTATACATATATTTTCAGAGCTTTCTGTTTGCCATCAAAGCACTCATCCATCCATCCACCCACCCACCCACCCACCCACCCACCCAACCATTCCCATCCTGCAAGTATTAATTGAGAATCTTCTGTGAATCAGGTATTGTGCTGGGCTGAGTTGCATTATCCCAGGGTAGCTCTGACACCTTCAGCAAAGGGAGGGAGATGCTTCTAAACCCCATTACTGGCCTTATTTATTTATTATATTTTTATCTATGTTTAATGCTTCACAAATATTTCAACCACTGCTATACATGAATGACCTGTTTCCTGTTACTATAATGAAAGGTGTTTGTAAAAGCTGATTGCAGTATTGATTTTCTCCAAGCAAGCGCTCAGAGTTTCTTCCCCAGGAAATGATTCCCTTGGTGATAGGTCCCTGAGTTCAGTCCAGAGTATTCACAGCCAAAGTGACCTGCTTCATAAAAAGTAATAGGATGTTGAGGAAACAAGAGCCTGCAGGGTTCCTTCTAAAGCAGGTGGAAAGGGGGCAATACAGAAAGAAACATGGTGGCCCTGTGACAAAAGTGTCACACTTAGTCCGGGTCATCTTTTAAGACAATATGGAAAGTAATCCAGTTATTTTTGTTTTTATCAAAAATTTAAAATTTTTGTCAGGGTAAATCTCTTCACAATTTGCTAATATGTCTAAAAAATTAACCCTCATAATCATAAAATTGCTTAGAAATTAGTTGCATGTTAAAAAGACATACTAATAAGTGGACTAAATCGTAATAGAAACAATATAATAAAGGTTATATATATGTTTTAAAAGACATACTAGTGTTTTAAACCTGTGAGATGAAGAAGTTGCCATGCAAGTTAATGATAAAAATACAGACTCCCTGAAATTAATAATGCCTGAGTTTTAAGGTGTACATTAAATTGCACAACATTTTTTAAATAATCAGGTGCTAAACTCTAAAAATACATTACTTTCAACAAATAGCAATGTGGAGTACCTCAAGGGAAATCTCTAGAAAAGGAATTCTAACCCATCAGTATATCCTTGTAATTTAATTATGAATATTAACATTCATATCAAGTTTTCTTATTATTGATATGTCAAAATTATCACATTTATAGATTCAAAAACTTCTTTTTCTGGGTTTTCAGGAAGTGAGTTTTTAATTTTTTTTTTTTTCAGAAAAATGTTTGCCCTTCTTCCTCATTCCCCTAACCAAACACACACATCCACAGCAGACGTTCTGTCAAGATTTCAACTCACTTCAAATGGGCCATAGTCAGGGGGTAGCTTTTCCAGCATGTCATCAGCCAACCGGGCCACCACAGCCTCCCGGGTTTCATCCCCTCCACCAGAGCTGTCCTTGGGTTGGATGCCCAGGATGGTGTCCAGCACGTCCTTGGCCAGCTTGCTCTGGTACGTGATGTCGGCATTAGGGTGCAGCCCGAAGACCTCAGGGCTGTCATAGGTGGGCAAACTCTGAACAACAAGTACCACAGTAAGCACAGACTGCTGCCATAAAGATCAGTTAAATTATACTTTCTTAGGGAAGAAGCATGCTTTTATTAGAATATGCATTGATAAAAGATGCCTAATTTGTATCAGACCACCATCTCGATAATTTCTCCAGAAAAAATTCAAAAGTTGCCTTGAAAAAAAATTAACATTGAGAAACATAATCGGCTCATGGTACTGTAATGTCCACACCTCCAACAAATTTAATCAAAGAGATACTGTCTTGTTTTATAATATGTAAGACAGAGAGGAAAATATGGATTGGCATTTTGTTTTCTGAAGGTCTGATCTAATTAAGCCAGTTTTTTAAATGAATGTTGGATAATTAATGGTTACTAAGTTTTTAAGATACCAGAAAATGACAGTTATAGCAATTAGGACCCAAATAAAGGAACTGTATTCTCCTGGAGAGTGACTATGAAAAGAGAAAAATATTAACAGAGCAATAGAGTCAGTGAGGAAAACAGCAAAAAAAAGTGGGCAAAACTCTCCCCCTACTACTAGACAAAAAGAAAATTTACCTGCAATTTGACATATTTCTACATGTGAATTGTTTTATTGTTGTCCTATTCATAGTTCCCCTCCTATCTACTCCCTTATTTTATTTCTTTTTACATAATATCTTCCTATGTATGAACTTAAGTTCATTGTGAAATGAGATGTATATAAATAAATATATGTCAGGCATATCTGAATTTATACCTTCAAAGGTACTTTTTTATTTAGTGCTAATCATATAGCACACATAAAGTGTGCTTTAAAGACACATACAGTACAATTAAAATACATATATTTACTGATTTGAATTACTGAAAGTATAAAGATGATAATATATGATAAATTCATCACATCTATTTATCAAAGAACCTCTAAATATACTAATAAATTTAGCCCTCTGGAGTTGTTGTGCTTTAGTTTGTCCTCCGAGATAAATCTTAGAGGCAAACGAGATTGCTAAATAATGATCTAATGAATTCAAGGTATAGAGACAGAAACTGTAGTTACCTTGAAACACAAATTAACTTTCTTCCCCAAATTTCCTGTCAAAATCTATTTTATTCTTTCTCAGAGAATTGTTTCTCAATCAGGGGTGAATTTTCACCCCCAGAAAACATTTGGTAATGTGTGCAGAATGTTTTGGTTATCACAACTGGGTAAGGGATGTGCCGACATCATGTGGGGAGAGGCCAGGGTTGCTACTAACCCCAGGAGAGCCCCCATCACCCCCTCCATGACAAAGAAGTACCTGGCCCTGAATGAGGAAGTTCTGGTATGAATGGACTCCTGTACACACTCACACACTGTCCGTTAGACCCAGATTAAGGAACAGATGTCACAAAACAAGGCAAGTGGATTGAAAACTAGAACAGACTGTCCGGAGGCTGCCTCTGCCCTGTTATCACAAGTCACTGAAGTCTCACAGGTGCAGAGCTCTGGAGAGCTTGTGCAGGTTCCCCAGCTCTCATCTGCTCAATCTGCCATCTCTCCAAAAAATATTCTTCACTGAAGCATTACAAGAGAATGGGAGGAGGGCATTCATACAAAACATACATGCAGAACAAATATAACCATTTTAATCATTGGGAAAATATAAACATGAAGAAAGCATCGATGGTGGAAGTTTCAATATGTATCACCACTAAAAATTATACTAAAGAGAGCATACGAGTAAATGGTACAAATCAATAACCAAAAGGTCAAATGCTGAGGATATTTACTCTATGCATAAAAGCCTGACATTGACACACCTGGATATAATGAAGATAGTTATCCACCGTGCTGCATCTTGGAATATTATATCCTTGGTAAAAGCTGAAATCTGGTCCAAACATATTTTCGCTGAACCAAACCTTAGCAAATGTGTTCAACAGTCTCTTATCGTGGTCGTCAGTGACTCTGCCTCCATATTGAATCTCGCCTATCATGTAGCGTATGGTGGTCCAGGAGACGCCCTGGGAAAATTTGTAGAATAATTGTGTAGAACTGATTACTGTCTTATCCTCATCTTCCCTGCCAAGGAATGTCATTTATTCACTCATTTATTCATAATGTAAAAAGTACAGAAAGAAAATTAATTAGGCAAACATAAGTGATTACTCAAAACTCATCCTCGTAACTTGACATAGATTCTGCTTTGTATTTTCATATTTTAATTTCAACAGAAAAAAATATGTTAACTTTTTTGAATATTTGGAAAGTTCTTTAAGAATCACACACTTCAAAAGTAATCTAGACTTCATTTTCATTTTTTAAGGTTTTTTTAAAAGTTTCCCCACTCACTCCCCCGACCCTTTAAAAAACTCTGTTAGGTTGTATTATGTGTAATGTCAACTTGACTTAAATATATAAAAAGCTCATCAAAACTTGGTTATTTTTTAGCTGAAATCAAGAGGCAAGTGTGACCTAAGTTGCTATGACTTAAAGATAATGACTTTGCAAGCACAGAAAATCATCACTCTTACAAGATTTACTCCAAAGCTGCCCCCACCCAGAAAACATTTGATGATGTCTGCAGAATTTTTGGTTGTCACAACTGGGTAAGGGATGTGCTGACATCCCTCACACCCCTGCGTGGGGGTCATATTAGCTTGAGGACCCACAATCACCAGTGGCATGAAGTAGCACACACACGGTACCTTTTTGATATCCATGTCGTCTAAATGGTTTTGGATGAACTGCACAGTGGCATTAAAGTCCGCTTGATTAAATTCATAAGGGATGTTCCACCCCAGGGCACCAAACTTCCGCCTCTCCTGGACTGTGGAGTGCAAGAAAGCCACGGCGTACAGCAGGGGCTTCCACAGCGCCACCGAGCTCACGTCCAGCAGGTCTTGGCTCACGCCTGCTGAGGTCGGCCGGGTGGAAACCTGTGTCAGCTCTCCAACATCTTCAGTTTCTACTACTTTTATCAGTTACTAATTCTTTTTGTAAATTCCTAATATTAAGCTTCATTTATCTTAAATTATTTTTTATCACATTCATATGGCAAGAGTAATTTAAGTTGGGTACCTAGAGGGCACATCTCTCTGAAAAATCTGCAGAGAGTTGAGGAGAAGAGGGGCTCACTGACATGGATCAAGTTCCTGCCAATGTAACAAGATAATGTGGGGAGAAAGTAGAGGTGGAGGAATGATGGCAGTGAAATAAATGCTGCTGCTATGACTACAACCACCACTAAATAATAATAATAAGTTTATGTTACCATCATCATCATCATCATTATTATTATTTGGAGCATGTACATACACTATTTTAATTAATAGTAAATTGTTAATACTGTGTATAGAAGCCCATGGCAACCTAATATATTCCTGAAGCAATAGTTATGATGATTATATATGTATCTATAATACACATATAAAACCATAAATTCTCTCATTTGGTAACCTGTTTTCATTGCCATTACTCTTCCACATCCATTTTATCCTAACATTACCTTATAAACTGGCAGGAATTTGAGTCCTGTTAATAATTCCAAAAAATCTCTTTGTAGATCTTCCAGAATGATACAGAATTGTTACATTCATTACTGTTATTCAATACACTGGATTCCAATCATCACGGACAGATTTTGTGTTCCTTATTTTACGTGTGAGAAAATGAAAACTCCAGTTGTTTGTGTGACTAACACCCCAGAGGACACAGCATTTTGTTGAGGGAGGATCCGAAACAGGATTTCTGACTCTGCAGTCCAATCGAGCTCTTTTCAAGACCATGAGTCCCAGACAGGAAGCCATGGAGTACAGGAAGCAAAAGCAGAGAAAAATCTCAGTTCCAGTTCTAAATGAAGGGCCTTTGGTCTGGTTTTGCTCTTTTTGTTTGATTTCTAACTTAGCTACTGTTCTGATGTTATGGGATATGGCTTCATGAAATAAAGGCAGGCCATCATTTTACTTCAGCCTCTTCTCTTGGAAGGGACTACATGGAGCATAAAGACCATATATGACCAAAACATCAGCTTTAGATATTTACATTAAAAAGTAGGTGTCTAGCAGAGAATAGTATAGGACAAAGTAGAGCAATATTTGGAAAACAGGAAAAACATAAGGTGGGAAATTCTGGGCTCTGGTGCCTAGTCCTGCCAGGTCACATTCCACAAGAACCATGACAAAGAGGCCATCCACTCCTCCACATGTTAAATAACAATACTCTTTGCTATAACTATACTCTAGCTAATTCTGTTTTTATAATTTCTTTAAGAAAATAGTTTAAGTGCAAGAACACCAATAAACTTGGACGTATTCCTCCACTCACCGCCATATGTTCTTTTCAGTCCTGCCCGGAGGCCCTGCGGAGGCTCATTAGCAAACTTAATGGACATCTGAAGGAGTGTAATGGGAAACTGCTTGTGAACCTCGGTGGTCATCCACAGGCGGAAAGCATCATGTACAGTCTCAGTTTCTGTAACTATGTCCATTAGCTCATCCAGGAAATCGAGTCCCAGGTGGCAGTTCTGCAGAAGTGCCCATCCTCCCTGAGTCAACAACAGTGAATGGCAATGAGGCTATTTTGTGTTTTGCCTAGAGACTTAAATTAGTACATTCTTTAAAAATTAAGTAATTATAACTTAACAAAACAGCACACTAAACACTTTAAATGAATCTAGGTCAAAACAAGGACACAATAAAGTTTAATTGAGACAGGTATATCTTTTCCTGTTCTGTATACTGATCCCATATATAGCATGCCAATTGTACTAATGCATGGTAGGAGTCACAAAAATAACCAAAGCGAAGCATAAAAAGAGATAGCAGCACTTGCAGGTTAACATGCTGATTTAAAATACCCATCTAGCTCAGCTCCTTCCCCAAAAGGCTATGAAAAGTCTAGGGAAGTGACTTTTTTGAAGGCATGAACTCTTAAAAACAAAAACAGCGAGGGTGAAGACACTATCAATAACATATAAAATGAACTCAAGAACGTTGAATCCTCAACTGACATTCAGGAAAGCTGAGATATAAACTGAATTACACCGAAAAACTTCCAAAACACTCAAGAATGGTGACAAGAGGTCCCTTGGGAAGTCAGGAGAGAAGGTGGGAGAGAAAATTGAAAGTCCAGACCCCTGACATGTTCCTGCCTCACCTAGAGAAGGATGGAAAGCTAATTTTCTTTAAAAGGCAAAACAGACAGCATTTGGACTGGCACGTCAGCACACAGGATACAGGAACCTCACTGAAAACAGACGAAAGAAAATTTTCCCACTGATTTTGAGACCCGCCCCTCATGCCTCCCACTGACTTCCCAGAATACTGATGGCTGGGCATCCACCCTCTAGAATGTGGAAGAAAAGTGCTGGGGAATTTAACCATTCTAAGAATAACAGCCTTAGAAGATAAGCCTGATCTTTTTCATAAAATTTTCTATGAGCATAAGAATATTCCATGTATAAGGCAGGACTGGAAAAATTTTAGGTCATATAATAATAATTGACTCAATATCTAATCTATAGAATATTTTTTGCTAGTATTACCCACAATATCCAGATGATAATCCTGAGTTGTTTTCTTTCATTTTGTGGATCATTTAGTTTTGACTGAGTTAATCCTGAGTTTAATCCTGAGTCATTTCTTTATCCAAGAAACAAATCAAGCACTAGATCTAAAATCTTAGTAGTAATGTATAAAATGGATCATTTTGGAATTTGATATATTCCCTTATAATTTTATTCAGAAGTATATAGCATTACTAAATAAACTATTCTTTGTCCTTTGAAAAACATTTTTTAAGTGTCAGGTGCATGCTTTACTTAAATCTTTTTATTTTTTAAATTTTTTTATTGATGTTCGAATATAGTTGTCTCCGTTTCCTCACCACCACTTTCCCCTGACCTACCCATTCCCACCTCCCACCCTCAATCCTACCCCCTTTGGCTTTGTCCATGTGTCCTTTATACATGTTCATTTATGACCTTTTCCCTCCCTTTGAAAAATTTAATTGACACTGTCCACCCCTTCAAAACAAAAAGAAAGTAAACATAAAACTTGACAACAGAAGGCTTTCATTGCTCTCCTCCATCCAGCGTACAGGTGAATCCTGATCTAAGTTTCTTAGGTGACAACGTCGATGCTGCAATGTTCACCCACAGCACCTGTGGCCAAGGTTCTTCCTTTGAGTTGCTGCACTCTGTATTCGACGTTCTGAGTTCATACAGATTGTTCATTTTGCTCCTATTGGGTAACGGGTTCATTCTGTCATATTGCCTCAAACCTTTCTTACAAAACTTATAAAAAGCTATTGTCTCTGACAAATTATAAGCATGCTAATAATAATGGATAAACTAAAGGCTAATAATATTTCATTTAAATTATAATTTGGTTGCCTGAAACTATGTTATTATTAGTTACACAAATATATATTTTAAACTCAAGAAGTGTCCTCTGTTCGCATTAGTGGTTTTGTTCTCAGTACAGTAATATGCAGAGGGAGGAACAGAGAAAGCAGAGAGGAGGGAGGGAAGAGAAGAAGAAAACCAAGATCGAGGCCTGCCAAGCCCTCATGTCAGACCAGACATGGGAGTCTTAAATTCAGATGAATTTTTTTCCATCTCCAGAAACACTTTAATCAGATCCCTTCAGTCTTCCTTCTCCCGCTGCAAACTAAGGTCATCAGACATAGCACAACCCATGTGAAGAGTCCCTGTCTTTCACCAAAGCTGGTGGTAGAGCTTTGAGGTAAATATGCAGATTCTAAAACCCAGTGAGCCTAGTTCTAGACCAGGAGAAAGGAACTACATGCAGCACAGTAGTAAGGTTCTAGATTCAGCAACAGGGACCTAGAACCAAGTGGTTTCATGGGAGGGGGCACTGGTTGGGAGTTGGAAGGAAAAAAAGCCAGTCCTGCCTCACGATGAGGAGTCCCTGGAGGGCACAGGAATCTTGAAATATGAAGGATAGCCAGACACAAGAAAGAGGAGTAGGGTCTGGCCCAATAAAGGCCAGAAAGGGATCTAAACTAAGACTGTGTGTTATGTTATCCAATAGGAACAAGAATCCAAGTGGTTATTCACCCCCACCTTGCTTAACCAAAGTGTGATGGAAGAGGGGAGTAGACTGAACTGGACACCCCCGAGAAGGCTAGGCCAGAGTAAACATATGAGTGCCTTGTCCAGGAGCTGAGTTCTAGAAATGAAATAGAGGACATCAAGCATACTGTTAACTTAAGTCCCTGAAAGTGCCGCAGCTCTGGACTAAACTGTCCCATTAGCAAGGTCAATGTGTTGTTTACAGAGTTCAGCGGCTCCCAGGCCAGGCCTGAGCACCGCATACTCTGCATGCTGGAGAATTTGCAATCCACAAAGGACGACGTTAGGAACCCTGCCAGAAAGTGACAGGCCAGGTGTCCTAGAACCTCTAGCACTACTGCAGGGTAACGACAGATTCCTGGCCTCTGGGATCTGGGCCAGGCCTGGGGGGCTCCCGGAGATAGACTGTGCATTCTGGAACTCAAGAAAGATACTGGTGTTGTAGATGCTGGACTGTTGAGGATTCCAAGATTGGAGCTGCAGGGGCTAGAGTGAATAACAGAGGGGGCGGGGCTGTGAACCCCACTGAAGGTTTTGGATCTGGAGTGGGTTTAGCATTATGAAACTGGTTAGGAAATAAGATTTTCAGTTGGGTAAGTTTTCTGTAAGACAAAGCTCAGTGGAAAAAAAAATTTTAGTTGTATCTGTTTTTTGATGAAAATGTTCTGGTATATGTTTCCTATTTCATAAACAGCATACAGTATGTAAATTTAAACTCTTAACAATGCACATGCTCTTTCATGCAATTGTTAACTCTGTAGCCTGCAATATCAGCAATGTAACACAAAAGTAGACATTTGGCCTCACGTTTGCCATGGTCTGCTGCAGGAGCTTGCGTGCATGGACCTCCTGGCCCTGGCCCATGGACACGTAACGAGTTTCTATTTTTAATCTCTTCCCCAAGGCAATGATGGAATCCGTGGGATCTGAGCCCATAGACAGGAGACAGATGAGTGGTGTCCGTGGATCAGATTCCTCCCATGTCTTTTCCAAGTCCAGGATGACCCCTTCGGCATAGTTTTCTCCCATGGAGTCCATGATGTACTTGCGAGCCTGCCAAAAATGGTACACATGTCACTGAAACTTGTTCTAACTCCTTCACATGTATAATGCAGTATGGTTTCCAAAATTAATTTGTGTAGATTATCACAATGATGTCCACATTACCCCTGCCAGTTACATAAGGCAGAGGCTTTCATAATTATACATGTTATATTTTTTCATTTGGTAATAATCTCTTTTCACTGCTGTCATCCCTCCATGTCTGTTTGATCCTCACTACCTTGTAAAGTGGCAGGAATCTGAGCCTCATTGCTAACTCAAAAAGAAACTTTGTATATTTTCAGATTGATATGTAATAATCATAATACTCATTAGTATCATTAAATACATTGTTTTGATTAAAATGTATTCCAATTATCCTGGCTAGATTTCATTGTCCCTACTTTACAACTGGAAAAATTGAAACCCTGACAGCACATTATTCCTGCACCAGGCAACTGAATATTCCCTAATGTGAGCAGCCACACTCAGACAAAATGCTGAAAACAAGTCTGATGCCACCTACGGGGAGTGGAGGTTGAATAGCTCTACACTTTAGATCTTCTATTCTGCTTCCCAGAAAGGTGTCTGATTGAACAGAACAAGAACTTTAAAGGAGAGAACATTTTTCCAGAGGGGCCTTCTAGACCTGGTTTAAGACTTGGTGTTATCATAAGGGTCATCGGAAGTCATTTAGGGAAGGGTGTAATCATATTTCCATTTCTTCTAGGACACACAGTTTGGACTAGAGTGGACAAGAATGACTATAGGAGACCAGTGAGGAAGCCATGGCTGTCGTCCACCTATGGGTTTCAGAAGCCAGGATGAAGGTACAAAGGAACATGCAACACTTAGATTTCAGCTTTGGATCAAATAAAGTATTATATAAAAAAGTAATAATCGGAAGGAAGGAAGGAAGGAAGGAAGGAAGGAACTATTTGAACCTTCTACACTGCCCATAAATAAGGCAACTGCTTGACAATTCATCTGGGCAGAATAAAAGTAACGAGGTTGAGAAGAAAACTGAAGGAAGGGTGATCTCAGTGTCTTGAGTTGCAAAACTCCTTTTCCTTTTCTCAATAAATCATTGAATCTAGTTGTTCCATTATTGCACAGTACCTAAGTGGACTTGGAGAGGGTTACTCCACATGTTTTTAACACTCCCTCTGGAGAGTGAAGGGGAACATTCCCTACATCCTGTTACAAACCCTGCCCGCCATCACCCCTTAGGCTTTCTTGGAGAAGCCCTTGAAGAATCAGCCTATGCTGAATATTACAGTTAAACCTTTAATTGCAAAGGCACAATGAGCCTTTTTCAGTAAATTTCCACGATGATAGGCCAGCGGGTTAAAAATATTTAAAAAGATGGATCCTTTGGAGGTAGCATTCATATGTAAACCACATGTAAAATATGTACAATCTAAAGAATTTCAGGCCAACTCTCTCCCGTGCATCGAGGGCAGTAACACGTTCTGGGGAAAGGAACACAGGTTTGGGGGTGCTCCGCTTCACCTCCAGCCTCTCTCCTCCTAGAAACCTCGCATTCTTCCCACTTAAGTGAGCACCGTCTCACTACTAGCAAAAGACAGCAAACGTGTCATTTCTGAATTAACATAAAAATGACACAGAAGGATAAGACATTTCCTTTAAGTTATACCTATACACCAACCTTAAAGACATGGGTTTTTTTCACTCATTTTTGTGGGAACATTTGGGCCAAAGAAGACTAACAAATCATTTAGCTTCAATGTACACTTTAGTATATTTATTTGTTATTTACTTTTCCATGTTTCTCATTTAATTGCTAGAAAATTACTTGGAAGACTACAAGCAATTCTCATTGGGATTAACATTTTAAATGTTTCTTTACATTTAAAAAGACTCTCTCCTTAAAAAGATTCTTTCATTTGTTTTAATAGGTACTTCATACTTGGGCAATGGTTCTGTCAGGACACCAGGATCTAATAAGAAGAAGACGTCTGAAGCAGTCCAGAGATTTATCATAGGCATTGGGAAGAGGTTCTTCCTCAGGGTTTTCCTTATCAAACCAAATTTTCCACATTTTCTCATTTCTTGATATCTGAAAATACAAGGGGATAAGAAATATATCACACTATGGAAAAATCTTTCAGCAATAGTTCACAGATATGTTTCATTGAACTTTCTGACCATTCTAGATGTGTGAATGATATTCCTTGGTTATTTTTTTTTATTTATGTTCTTATTCCCAAAGGTTTTAAAATTAACAATCAAATGTTGTTTGCTCTAAAGTCACTCTGTATTAACACCAGCCTACAGCTAGCTTCAGAAGTACAGAGTCCTGGGTTGTTTAATTTTGTCTATGCCTTTGTGGTTAACATATTTGCAAAGAATAAAGAAATCAATGGAAACTCATTTTCATTATTTGAAAGAAATGTGATTTGCTCCATGAAATCCTCTCATGATAAAGAACCAAGTCTCATTCACTTATGCTTCCTCATTTTCCAGGACAACTCTATGTACAAAAAAAGGCACTTAATACATATTTTTCTAATTGAATGAAGTTTTTTTGGCCAATACTGTACTAATTAATTAGAAATACACCATTTAATATCAAATAATAAGATTCCAGCTTCCTTTAGGCTACTGACAAGGAGGGAGAGAATACTGTCCATTGTCCTTTGGAGCTTAAAAAATCAGAGAACAGAATTACATAAGCAAACATCTCAAAACAGAACAAACAATGTCTACAAACAAAAACAATCCTATGTTCTCTGGCATATTCCCTTTGATTAAATAACCAAGTGTACTTCTTAGTGGTCTAATAAGAAAAACCACTCCAGGCTTGTATTTAGAGAGTATCATGTAAAAATAAGAAATTATTTGCCCTGCACCATTTCAATTCCTTCAATTGTGAAAAACTACATAATGTGGAGAAATTGCAGGCATAAGATATGATCTCCAGAACATAACAACTTCAATAACAGGTAAGGTCACCAAAAATCATCCTGTGGGGGAACAAGCTAGAGTGTATTAAAATCTCCTAGATGAAAGTTACTTAACCCCCAAAGAATGGTGTGTGCCCTAACTCCATGGTAATCATCAGTTGTAAGCCAAGATATAAAAAATATAGCAGAACTTAAGCTTCTGGTCCACTTAAACTGGGAAAGTCAAAAAACCAAGCTTAGGAAATTTTCTGTTTAAAAAAACTCTTTTAAGTCCTCAGCCTATAGCTGAGCGAAGCCACCTTGCTGTCAATGTGATTTCTCTCTGATCATCTGGTTTTCCAAGACCACTATCTCCTGGCCTGTCCCAATTCAATTCTCCATACTCAACTTCCATGACCCCAACATTTCCACAGTTCATCAGCAACTGACTGATTATGAAGGGTCAGTCCTTCTAAAGACAAAAGGCCAAGTGTCTGCATTAGATTCATACCCAGATGACTAGCTAAGGCATATAATGGGAGGGGCAGAAGGAAAAGAAGAGGGAGAATAAGAGGCAAGAAAGGGCAGTTAGCATTGAGAGGCAGGCTGTTCATATCTCTTTTCCTATTTAATCTCTAGAAAGAAAGCAAAACTTTTAAAGGATACCTAATTATTGCATCTACTTGAACCTATCAGTCTTTCCACTTGTGCATCTCCAAATGATGATACTGACACATGGTGCAGGGCAAATAATCTCTCACTGCAAGACAAGTCTGCGACGGGTGACATATGCTCTACCAGAGTGTAAGCGAGCTGTGAGGAAGGTCAAACACGTGTCATACCACTTTAAGAGTGTCAATATTAAATCTTTCTCTTCCACAAATATTGTAGCTGGTGATAAATCAGGAAGATACTCACTGTGACATTATACTACATTTATTCAAAGCACTGGTTACCTGATCAAGTACATCTGAAAACTGTCTAAGTTTGCTGAGCTCCACCAAATTCAGCCAGGTGATGTCCAGGATCCATTTAGATGGCTTGGGTGGACAAGCTTTAAGGTCCAATGAGGCACCACCTTTAAAATTAAACATATAAAGTTATTATATTTTTCTTCTTTATTATAGAACAATCTATAAAAATTTTGCTTAAACAATTTCTATTTCAATTATTTTACTTCCTTAACATAAGCTCAGAAATATAAAGTATGGTGATGAACAAGATTAAAATTTTAATAAAAGAATAGAGGATTTCACAAAAACACATTTAGGAGTTAGTAAGATAACTTTGGAGCCAGGCAGGTGCTAAATTCTATCTTATCTCTACCTTGCCAAGGTCTGGAATAAAACAGCTCCCTTGTCTGGGCCTTATTTTCAAATAAGTAGAATGAGACTAATGAACCTTGGATGTTGTGATAATGACAGAATGACAAAACACATATGTGTAAATAACACAAAACAGGATCAAGGACAAAGCAAAGAGTCACCAAATGAGCACTTACTGTCAACATTAAGAACTACTCAATGATGGCACAAGCTAATTTGAGAGAGAGAGCTTACCTAGAAATGTCAGGAGTATTATGTGTGTTTGAAGAGTTGTCTTCCATAGACCAGTATGTTATTTATATCCATTTTGAGCACACCCCTAGTGTCCTGGCCGCATCATTTGCATTGGGTGCTGACTGCTATCTTTTCACTGATGATTTGCCTGAGCTTATGTCACTCCCATAACTCTCACAGACCCATAAAACAAATGACACCTTAAAAATGTTATTGTGACCCACCTCAAAAAAACTACATGTGAGAACAATTGTATTTTAAGTCAAAGAGTTAGTGACTCTTCTATGGCGTAAAATATATTGTTTAATAAACACCATCTATTAACCTGTTTCAGGGAAAATATACTCTAATCATAACTCTTAAAGAATATAACCAATGCATTTGGCTACCTTTAAAATAATTTTTGAACAGAGTAGGCCATAAATAAATAACAATAGTTAAGATATTTATTGAATCAATCTCTACTTTATCCAGGTACCATGTACCCAACTAAATTGTTCTCTTTTGCCAAATCTATCTTAGTATATTTCCAGCAAGGTAAGTGTGGACTTGAAGCCATTTTGATGAAAATATAAGCTCATAAAATCAAAACATTGTTTTAATACCAGTGAGCAGTTAAAAACCTAAGGACAATGCTTTTGTTTTGAAAGACATCACACCAATAGCCATGGAAACTGCCCATCCTCCAACAGAGAACAAGGTGCTCACCTGAGGGTTGTGGAGAAGCTAACGCACGGGACGGAAAGGGTGCTCCTTGCACCCAAAGCATTATTCATCGGTTAGTACAAAGTAGCTGTGTTGTGAATATCTTCCCTGGCTCAAAAATGTACAATGGGCCACAAAGAATGATTGTAATGGGCAAGGGGCAGGGGCAGACATATTCCCAGATAATATGGCTCCAGATTAAATAGACTGATGAATAAACAACTGAGATAGGAATAATTCAAATTAAATCCTCAAAATGATAAAGAATTCTTCAAACCCTAGCTTGGGAAAAGTAAGTTTGAATTTTTACTCTAATACTTTGTAAAAATAATACATACTTATAATAAAAGACTTATACAAGTTATACCACACAATCATAAGTGGCAGAGTTAAGGCAGACTTAGAAAGTCATCTACGATCCCAGCTGATCTCGGAAGCTAAGTAGGGTTGGGCCTGGTTAGTATTTGGAAGGGAGAAAGTCATCTAGGCTCATCCTTCCCCATCTTAGAGGTGAGTAAACTAAAACACCAGTACCCAAACACTGTTGCTATCTGAATAACATTTTCAAACAAGTGATTTTAAAGTCCTTGCAGAGGGAGGTCATATTATTGGGTAGTTCTCACCAGTGCAACTACGAAAGTGCGATCTTCTGAAACTCGATTTCATAAGCCTGTGCAAGCCTCAGACTAATAAAAATAAACTAAAATACTAAAGGTAATACAGAAGTACCTATCTTCTGAGCATATTCTACATGCCAGGGTTTACCTAAACTGTGTGATTCCCAATAACCCTATTCTGAAGACATGACCGTGCTTGTTCTACAGCTGAGGAGCCTGAAGTTTGAAAGGGTAAATAAGCTGCTCGCGACCGCCCATCGGGAAGGTGGCAAAACCACTACTGCCCCCTAGAGTCTTCCTAACTCCAAATCCCATGCTGGTTATCATCACGTCACACGCTTGACAGTTTTCCAACCAGACAGACAGGCTATGTTCAATGTCATTTCCATGGGGAAATGCATTTCCTGCCTGGATTGAGGATGTCAGAAAAAACTTTCGCCTTGAAAATCTCAGTCAAATAGAGGACCAGAGTACTGAGGGCAGAAATCAGTAGCACATGAGGGGCTCTTGTAGAAGGCAACTCCTACCCCCACATATCTATCTAAGGTGGTGTTTCTCCAGATCACTCATCTTCTACATGGTCAGCTTTAGGAAACGTGGAAAATAAAGAAACCTAAGGAGCAAGGGTATAAAAGACAACAAATCAGAGAGAGAGAGAAAGAGAAAAAGAGAGAGAGGATGTCCATAAATCATACATTTCTAAGCTAAAGTCTAGCTGAATGAGACTTGGTTGCTACTATTAGATGCATATGTATATGAACATGGATATGCACTTGTATATGTATCAGTATGACTATGAGGGACCTACACACCCTCCAGGGCACGGCATGTGCATATCCACAATCCCCTACTTCCCCCATCAGGGTCCTCTTTAAGTTCCCCTGTAAATATACACTCAGTGGAAGTCGTGAAAATTTGCCCCCATCCCCAAGATGAAATTGCATCTTATCTTTAAAAGCTTTGCTTAAAAAGGTTTAATAGATAAAATCATTTAGACCCCCCACCATCATTTTCACTCTCACTTCTTCAAATATTTGTTGTCCAAACATTCGAGAATGGGACAGCCGATTTATGTTTCCCAGCCTTCCCCTGGGCTGTCTCACTCCACTGGTACAGGGGATCCGTCTGTGAGCGAAGCTTCAGTAGACACAGAATAAGTGTCCACAGGCTGAGCTGCAAGGCCGCCTCACCCACCCGCTCCAGCCACTCTACTTTCTCAGCTCTCCCTCCCTCACGCTCCTCACTCCCACTGGAGCCCTTAATGCCGGCTCCTCTTCCTTCAACACTCTTCCTCCAAATGTCCCCAGGGCCAGTGCTCCCTCCTCTTCAGGCTTTGGCTCACCTGTCCACCTCTCAGGGAGGCCCACTGCAGGTCCCATTAAATATCCCATTGAAAATTTTAAACCTTCCCTATCCCCCACACCTTTATCCAGCTCTGTTTTCTCTGTAATGCTTACCAGCTTTACACATACTAAATAATTTACTTATTGTTTTACTATTTTTTTTTCTGTATCACCCAAAAATTATATAAGCCCTACAAAAGCAAGATTCTTCTTTTTGTTCACTGATGTGTTCCAAGTGATTACTCTGTGCCCCAGGACACAGTGGGTTCTAAACAAATATTCACACAATTAATGAGTAAATAAAATAGCTCACATAAATGCAATCTTCAATGAAATGCAAGGAAACTGGTATAACCAGAAGAAAATACTAAACAGGACCTTCCCAATCATCCCTACACCTGCACCTGTGTACAATGCTTTCGATGTTATATTGACCTTTAATAAGGGTGAGGAACTCCTCATGCTTGACCCGGTTCCTCTGGATGTCAATCTTCAGGGTAAGCAGCAAGGTGAACAGGAATTTGTGCTCTTCGTACAAGCCCCGGGCAGCATACTTATAGACCTCGTAGGTCATGTGTTCGATGATATTGGCAATTCTTTTGCTTGTAATTGGGCTCTTGACAGACCTGGAATGGAGAATATTTAAATCAGGGCTATCCCCCTGCCCTTTTCCATTGTCCATATAAGCAACGTCTTGAACAGCGAGTAACTTTGGAGGGCCACTTCTTATTTTTTATACATCAAGGCTACGACTTCTATATCTAAAATAACAAGCATTCTCTCAACATGAAATAACATAACAGAGTCCAAAACACGTCAAAATCAATTTTACCCATGGAACATTATCACTCACAACCATGAGTCTTGGGAATTTTCTTGGTTAACAGAAACATATAACACCACAGGAATTAATCAATGGATGAATAGTTGCTGGAGTTTTCTCTGAGCATAACAATGACACATGAGAATGATTGGTTAGCACACTAGCAATTATGCTAATCTTAGATTTTAGATAAAAATAAGACTCAGCAGATGAAAAGGAAGTTACAAATGTAAAGTCACCATTCTAGCCCATAGATACAGAATGATACAGATATAGCATTCAGCTTGGCTTCCTGAACACGGACGCACCTGGCTAGGGAAAGGTCAAACAAGCCGAGAAACTGGCGGAGCGAAGTCTGATACATCTCATTAACCAAGCGCATCTCTGTGATGAGGAAATACAGGATGCTGCCCTGTGTAGCCACTGAAAGACAAAAAGTCAGGTTGCATGGACTAGCAGGGTAGAAAATAAATGACCCAGGCACTGATCAGCCTCAACTCTAAACAAAAACAACTTTTATTTGTGTGTCTTAGCGATAACTACATAAGGGCAGCAATGGAGGTCTAGAGCAATGCTCATTCTGTATATTTAATTCTTACTTAATTACAGTAACTAGTAAGCCTAAGTACTTACTAAGCTTAGTGAAGAATAGCAAGTATTTCGCTATTTGTATTTATCAAATGGTACTCTCCATTTTATACCTTCTAGATCCCTTATAAGTACATTCATTTTACTGCTTTTTATAGGAAGAAAAGACAATTGTAGGGATATCAAAGGTTTTAACACTCCACAAGTTGTGTAGGCATTGGAAGGACCTCATTCTTAAGGGCCACGAAGAAGCTGTGTCTACCCTCATTCTTAAGGGCCACGAAGAAGCTGTGTCTACCCTTGGCCTCGAGTTGGCAAAACAAGGCATTGCAAAGAGAATGCACCTGACTCTCCACCAGTAGAAGATATTGTTCTGATTATTTTTCCAGGAGAAATGATAAATTACTAAAGGAGACTGAATTCTTTTAGCTGGTTCCTCTAACAACCAATGAACAACACTAACTTGCAAACTGGTGGATAAGACTGAAGAGCTCCCATGGCACCAGAGAACTACCTTCCCGACAGAGACTGCATACAAAACACTTATTGCTTAAGCTTATTGTTGCCAAATGATAAACAACTAGTGAGCAGCCCCAAAAATGTGCATTGATTCCTCAGGTTGCACTAATTTGTAATCAGATATCCCTTTGTTTCACAGGCCGGCACACAATCCACTGAGCTGCACCAGCCAGGGCATGTAGTCAGATATTCTTTAAAAATTTTCCCTCTCTTTTCTACTTTAATAATTTCATAGTAACTTTAACAGATTTGCCAACTAACACAAATTATAAGCACCTAAAAATTAACATCACTATAAAATATTCTCATCGCAATTTAACTGAATGCCACAAAACATAAATGGCCACCCCACTTTGAACGGTCATTGGCATAATGTCCTTCCTTACTTTAATCCTCATTTATTTCCTGCTTCATTTTCCTGTGACATTAGTCTTTCATTACCAAACTCACCAGGTCTGTATTCCTCCCGGGCTGAATTAATTTGAATTTCTGTCTCGGCTGAAATTTCCAGCTTCTGTGTCACCTCTTCAGCAGTCTTTTTTGTGTTACTCAGCACAACGAGGAGACTCTCATCTTCCACCAGCGACCCCTGGATACTGGTCAGCCGGTAAAGCAAATTATCTTCTAGCTCCTTCATTCTTCTTTTGTTTGCTGTTACATCTTCCATAAGATGAGTTCTTTCTTTCTCTAATTCCTGTTAATTTGCATAAATGCATTTTCTTTCTTAATTAATAACTATTGTTTGTCTATTCCTTAAAAAGTTAACCTAAAGGGCTGCCCTCAAACTCCTATACGGTAGTTCTCATATTTGACGGCAGAAAATATGGTCATCAAAATAAGAAGAGGAAAATTAATGGAGGAAAGAAGAATTGGTGGCAAACAATGAAATTTGCTAAAAATGTTACCAATATTCCCTTTACCATTTCTTTCCTAAAGTCAAATCATTTTAAGTACCTTTTGGGATTACATTTAAGCTTGTTTTGAAGGTAACATATATTTAAAAATATATTGAAATATATTTAAAGACAAATCTATGTACCTCAGATTAAATGCATTTATTTCTTCACATACATTTAAATTGAAAATCTTCTTGGCCTGAAAAGGTGCTGTTCTCTCCAAGATAAGTGAAGATCTGTATCTTCCCTGGGGAGATCGGCTTCAGAAAATTATTGTCCCTATTGGCTATTTCTTTGTCTGGGTCATTTGGAGAGGGAGAGACAGTGGAAGAGAAAGAAAGAAAAGATGGGCTGGTGAGGGCTGGAGAAGGAGGAAATGGCCATGACACTGAACAAGCCAGAGGGAGTAGGAAGCCCACAGGCTGGGGAACAACAGAAAAGCTATGCTTCTGGCACCAAATCACACTGTATGTGAAAGTCAAATGTAACAGTAAAGTCTTTGTAACAGTAAAACACTGATGTTAAAATCAAGGTTGTGGTAAGAGAGCTGCATTAAGGCAAAGAGCAAAGAACAGTGGCCTCTGCTTTCCCACCTGGCCAGCTAACCATTGAACAATTATGATGAGCAGGGCCCTACGAGGCTCCCAACTGGCACATATGGTCTGAACACAATGAGTCAGGTCAGGGAACATTCTAGAAAAAGAATATTCCCTCTTTAAGCAAAAGAAAATCTCAGAACTTACAATTCTTAATTATTTGAGATGTAGCAACTCAAGCAAAACCTGCTCTTACTATCTTTGTTTCCATCTGTTACTTGCTTATATTCAGAAGCTTCCTGAGTAGTTATTTTAATTCATTTATTCACTAGATGAGAATCTCAGAGTTGAGGTAATGTAGAAATTAGTGCAAACAATTGACATTTAAAGACTACTATAAAATTTCTTTCCAAAGGCAATTATAATAATAAAAACAGTCACACTAGGAAATGATTATAAAATTAAGGGGAAAAACTTCAATTGTTTTTTTATTGCCATAATCCTAAGTTTCATACACTAACATTACCGTTTCTGAGTTCCTAAAGATGAGCTTTATAAAAGTCCCCACCTGAAGGCAGGTAAGAAGGAGTAGAGCAGTGGGAAGGGTGATGATTTTGAAATCAGAAGGACATGTCTGAATCCAAATTCCCAGGACTTATTAACTACATGACCTTGGCCAAGTTACATAACTACAGGCCTCAGTTTCTTCATCTGCAAGACGGACACAAAAACAGCTCAGATTCCCTCCTTGTAAGGGTATCACCATTAAAGCAGCTAAAACATCTACTGGATCATGAAAGCCACTCAGAATGTCTCTTCCCTTCTACTCCCTCCCTTGATCGATTTCCAGCATGGATTCTCAGAAGGGTTATGTTTATTTAGAAATAAATAGTTTCTAAAAATAAAATTATAAGTTGGCACCAAATATGTCATACTTTATATTTCACGTATCATCATAAAAGCATAAGGTAGCTGAAAAGGGATTTTTAAAAAGAACTTTCTAATCTTGCACTCACAATGCTAAGGACGTGCACTTTAGCATCTGTTGGCAACGAGAATGTGGGCTGTCTAACCCAAAGCTGCACCAAGCCTTTGTGAGTCTTTTCCTGCATAACCATTTTTATTCTATTTTTCCCCAACTACATACCCCCAGCCCTAATTGGGGCATTCATTATTCCTCGGTGGACTACCCTGACCATACCTGGTTTCCCCACTGACCCTTTTCTCAGCAATCACCTCTTTCTGCTCCTTGTTGTTCAGAGGATCTCCCTTAACTTTTTGGAAAGGGTTAAAATTTTTAACCTAGTTTGCAAAACCTGTCATGTCCCAAGAATTCCCAATCTAGTGTCCATTGCAAACTATGGAAGTGGAACTAAAATTATGCCTCCATGTTGCTTTAAAAACCATTATTAATAAATAAATACAGTTATTAAAATGCATACAATAAGGGGCAAATTATTCAATTCCTGATTTTAAAAGTAGTAAGTAAAAGCCTGAACATTATTGAGGTGCTGTGGTCAATTTAACACCATTATTAACACTATTTAAATAAATTTGTCAATTAAAGTAATATTTATATCACCAACGGCTTGAAATAAGGGTTAGAAGTACATTTCCCCCAAAGTCTGAAACTAATGAAATCATATTCTCTAAAATAAATAATACATTTTAAATAATATTTGGGATTGATTACAAAACAAAGTATGTATTACATGGCACTCAAATAGCCAAACAGTAGACCTTGGCAATAGTGTAAAAAAAAGAAAGGTATCATTGAAAGAAAATAGAACAAAAATAAACTAACTAACAAAATAGAAAGAGACTCATATGAACAGAGAACAGACTGACAGCTGTCAGAAGGGAGGGGTGCTGGGTGAAAAAGGTGAGGGGATTAAGCACAAACAAAACAACAACAACTTATAGACACTGACAACAGGAAGGTGGTGACCAGAGAGGAAGGGGGATGGGGCAAGTAGCAAGGGTGAAGGGGGGATAAATGGTGATGGAATGACTCTTGATTGGGGGTGATGAACACACAATACAATATACGGATGACGTGTTATAGAATTGTACAACTAAAACCTACATAATTTTCTTAACTATTGTCACCCCAAAAGATTCAATTTTAAAAAAGAAAGAAAAGAATACCATTGCTTTTGCTTTTCATTCAAGATTTAAAAATAGAAAACCTACTTTGAGGGTTTTAGGCATATTTTAATTTGTATGACTGATTTAAACTTATTTCTGTTGAATTACAACTTTAGCTCCACCAAAACATAAAAAGATAGCTCTTTTTCAATGTGAATGGGCAAAATTAATTAATCACAATGATTCTGTCTGTGCTTACAGACAAAATTTTCACCACAAGAGATTATCTGTTACACAGACCCACACAAAGCAGTAAACATTTGTGCTCTGTATTCTATATCCTAAGGCTATAATGAAAAATTTTATGTAAAAATTTTATGTGAAAATGTGAAAAGTATCCCCAAAGTCAGTAAGAAAGCACAGCAGTGATTCAGTGCAATTTCAGGAAAAATACTATTTATTAATTAAATGATCAAAAACTAAGTGGCTCAACAAAGGTGCAGATGAAAGCTAATATCCTCTGTGAACATAAATGACATCTGCAACCAAAGTTTTGAAACAACAAAACAAAACAGAGGACAGCCTTTCAGAGTTCTCGTTTCTAATGTATCAGCCAGGCTTTCATCCCCGAAGATTTTTTCTCTGCTGTACCTTACGCTGGTAATTGAAACAGAAAAATTAAACAACAGAACTCAGAAACAGATTAATTTTCTTCTCTACCACCAGTGAGCTAGTGATAAGAATGTCTGCCTAGTGTCTTTATTAAATCGCTTCCTATATCGGCCCCACCAGGCTCAGGTTCTTTTCCTCCAAAGGAAATAAATCACCTACCTGTCTGCTCATCCAGAATTCTAAACAATAATTACTCCTGAGGCTTTGTACTGTGTGACCAGTAGAGTTGTTAATTGATAATAGTAGTTTTCTCCTAATACTACAGAGCTCTCTTTGAGTTTTTGCCTTATTCTCTAGGACCAAGGTCAGAGTGAGCCATAGAGACTGGGCTTTCTTTAAAAGAACATTGCTGGAGGGCCACTGGTTTGCTGCCTGCTTAAAATGGTCTCGATACATCACCTTCTGGTGACAATGGAAGGCTGTCTAAATCTACTCACAGGTACATCAATCAGGTCAATAATAGAATATGGCCTTGATGTGAACTTGAACAGCTCACACATTTTAAACAACTGCCTTGAAGAACACAGGAAAGTATAAAGTCAGTTCAAAAGTCTGCCTTCTTTACATTCATGTGCTCTGAGGTTTCTACTTGTTTCTGAGGCAAATAAACCTCTGAGTCCAGCAGGCTGTACAGCTGAGCATTCATGAGACCAGATCCCATGTGAGAAAGCTCCTCACTGCCCGTGTTTTGGGAATGCTGGGAAGCTGGTGAAATTATGGAATCAAAGGATAGTGGTCCTTCCCTTGCATCATAAGCTACTGTTCCAAGAATCTACAGAACAGTAAAGGCACAATACATCCTGACTGACAACATTCACCATTCGTTGCAGCCCCACATTTAAGGGATTTTCTTGGATGCTTTCCAACATCAGCTTCCCATCTATGGGATCTTCCTAGCTTCCAATGCCCCCTTTGGCTCTATAACACTCTATATTAATATTTTATATTGATATTTATAATGACCCAAAAGTGATCATAGAGAGACTACATCATCAATGAAGTCAAAGGAATAATTTAAACCTTAAAAAGCCTTTTATATCTGTGTCCCCAGGGCAGAGACATTGGCCTTTCTCAGTGGAGCCACTGGATTATCAGAAACTCCCTGAAAGTACCAGAGACCACCCCAGAGCCACCTGCCGGCACCCAGGCTGGAGGGACTTGGCAATGGGAGCAGATTCAGTAAACATGGTGGAAAAAAAACAGAAGCTGCAAAAGAAAAAGCTGCTTGCAGAACATATACTACTCAAAAGCCATCAAAAGTACCTCCAGCGGCATGAGACTTTGCTTTAGAGAAAAGAAAATCCAATAGGTTACATACTGTGTTATAAAATGGGTCAGGGTACAAGAGAAAATGGGTCATTCCCTCTTGTAAGGAATGAGTGGCACGCTACTCTGACCACACGTTCTACAAGAGTCATTTACCGTGAGACTGGAACGGATTCTGATAACAAGATGACAGAAAAAGAGTCATTTCTCAGGACACTGAATTTTTCCAGGAAGTAAGAAAAAGCCAGGCCTGGGATCCAGAGTGGCTTTTCAAAGCCATTTGAAGGCTTTTTTTCACAGCAGCTGAAAGTGCTCCTCACTTCACCTTAAACTTCTGCTGCCACAAGCATGGCTCAGTGCTGGAGCTGTTTTTTTTGTTGCGACCACAATCTGTCAGGCTAAGTTATTTTTTCCAAGGAGAGTCTATTCATCTCAGTTGAACAGAAAGAAATCCGAAGACAAGGATATTATTCAAACCGCCATGAGAGCCCTTTATCTCCCCGAGGCCAGCGCCGCAGGTGAGAGCAGAGCCTAAGATACAGTACTGGACCCTGCCCCGAGACAGCACCGCGTGCTGCCGATCAAGACCCCAGTCCTTCCCGCTGGAATGACGCAGCAGCACTCAACTTCCTCAGCCACCTCCACCGAAACTCCGAAAATAAGCAAGTACGCCTTTCAAAAGTGTTATCGCTTTGTAGCATCCATCCCAGCCATACTGAGATTCACAACTGCGTGCGTTTGCCAAGTCAGGCTAAAAGCTCTTAATGCCATTTCCAACTGTATGACTCTATCATGTATGTACTGTAAGTTACGAAATAAAAAGAAAAGATTCATAAAATAATGAAGAAGCAGGGAGAGAGGGAGAAAGAGATAAACATATGGAAGGGTGCGAGGGTGAGATAACACACAAAGAAGGTGAAAATAACAGGAAGGACAGACTCTTAACAATTTTGCCAGTATAACCTAAATGAATCTTCAGGCTGGTGTGGAAGGTGCCATAAAGTAAACCAAACCCTCATTACTATTGAACCCAGAAGGAAATCAATAGCAACTTCAGAGTCCACCCAATTCCACCAAAGCAGTCCTAGCAAAATCCTCTACATTTCTCTGCCTACCACTCACATGTTCCCTACAGAAAATGCTGACTCAGAACAAGGAACTTTCTAAATTATTGGCCGTTTTTCATTGAGCATTAAGTTACCCTATAAAATAGAAGTAAAAAGAAAGATCTAGAGTTGTGCTTGTAAAGCATAATTAAGCCAGAAGTTTCCAGGAAGAGCTCAGTGAAACACTGGTGTCACAAACTTCTATCTTCTCACAACATCACAGAGCTTTCTTTGACAACCAATGAGAACAATGTTGCCTGTTATCTGAGTACAACATTTTAATTTTATACTCACACAATATAACAATGAAGCAAATGAAAGATAAACCTAGACATGTACTAGAAAGCTGAAAGTCCATAGGTGAATAGAACTCACAATAGGACAAACTCTTCAGAAAAGTAAAGTGATATCAAACCAGGATAATGATGCTTAAAAAATATTCTCCTAGTTATATCATTTGTTTAATAAGATCAATTGATAATATGTATGTGATTTATGAGATGCAGATGAAATATATTAAGTAAATCATTGATTAGCAACTATCTAAGACACTTGAGAATTAATAATGAAAAATATTTAAGAATAAAACAGGGGGAATTCAATCCTATTACAACCTTTATCATGTTGTTTTCATCAGTGAAAGAATCACAACATAATGCAGAAATGGGGCATCCCTACTTCACTCACCTGCTTCTCTGTGAGAATGACTCTACCCAGCAGCTGATCTTCTAGACCTTTCATGGTGACAGTGAAGTCGATGATGGAGGTGCGAGCACTAATTTCAGGGGTGTAGGCCGGGTTGGGCAGTTTGGTGGTCACGTAGAGTCTGAAGCCATCCACCACATCTACCTCCTTGTCACTGACTTTCACCTTTTTTATAAAAGAAGTTAAAAGTTGTAAAACAGAGGTGCACTTTACTGTATCTTTTGTATAGAATTAAGCATTGCTTTAAATAATTACACTCCTGAAGATAATTTATACTAAAAATGAAATGGTGCTCAGTCATTCATAGTGCTTCAAGCTACTAGGACAGAAGAAGGAAGGAAGGGAGGGAGGGAGGGAGGGAGGGAGGGAGGGAGGGGAATAAAGGAAAGAGAGAAGGAAGTTCAATATATACCATTCAATAAATACAGAATTTATCGTCGAAACTGCTGTGATCATACTGGGGAAGTGAGATGAATTCCCCACCCAAAATTGGTTCAGAAGTCCAGACAGGTGATGTCACACCAGCACTGAAAGGATATGAACAGGTATGCCACTCATGTGAGATTTTCTAGGCAGATTAGGCTTAGGCTCCCAAGCAGGTTCAAAAACATCTCTTGAGAGGGTCAGGAGGGGTAGCAGTTTTAGGGATTTGTGGTGACTAGGGTATGGGGCTGGAAAGAGGGTTCCAAAAAATGAGCATGGACAGGAAGTTGCATGATTTGAATTTCTCACCAAAGTCAAAGCAAAGAAAGAGCGCCCAGATTATCTTAACAGCCTGCCCAGACTTTGGGTAGAAGAGGAGAAAGACATGATGGGTCTTGAAAACTGTCCACAAACATCAAAATGGAGTCAGACTTTACTGCACATGTGAAGTAGAAATTCCTACAAGGACTGCTCTTGAATACTTGAATTCCACTCAGGAAGTATAAGAAGCAAAGCAAATGCCTCTTGCCACTGCCTGGAATTTGAGTGACTGCCTACTGAGAAAATTTCATCTATGTAACATCTACCTGATTTCACAGTAATCGCTCTGAATGGTTTGTCAAAAGGGCCAACCTACCTTAAACGTAGACCCTGTCTTAATGAAGTTTCTCTCCAAAACATTTTCCAGGGCTGGATCTAGTTCCTCCCCAACATCTTCAATCAGCAAGGGCCTTCCAAGAGAAAGGCTGTCCTCCAGGTGGTTTCTGAAGTACTTGTGATTTAGAGATGTGACCTAGAAACCAGACCAAAACGTGGCCCTTGACAGACGGCACCATGATGCAGCACAGAGATAACCCACAGGAAGTTGCGTCTGAGCATTCTATCACAGGAGACAAATACAGAGAACTCAGAGATCCTCTCTTGAAACCACACTGGTGAAGGGGTACAGGAAACTTAAACTGTTTCCATTCTTTTACTAGTGCAACACAGCTCCACCCTGCTCTTTTTATTAGAGAGCCTTAGCCCCTCACAGAAGAGAATCTGCAGCCTTTGAAAGATGGCATCAGTAAAGATCAACACAAATGCAAATAATTCAGTTTTTAGAAATTATTTCTAAATATCAATATCTAAATATTGTACTTTGTAATGTAGAAATGTTGGAACATTATGTAGTACACCTGAAACTAATATAATACTATGTGCCAATTATAAGTTAATAAAATAAACCAAAATAAACAGAAAACAGCTCTGTAAGACAGATAAAATTATTTCTAAATATCAAATATTCCTTTATTCTTGCATACTTATTGATCTGGGGCAATAAGCTTGGTTACTCACATAAATATACCCACACACAAATTACCTGGAGTTCATTTTGGCTTTCTTTATTTTTAATCCAGATCTTGCCTTGAGTCTGCGGATCAATTAACAAAGGATAGCGAGATGCTTTTGTAACAATAATTCCGTTCTGAATGGAGAGGTCGTCATTTGGCAGGCCTTGGAGATTCCACTCACTAATCGTAGGAGCATCAATCAACATCTCATTGAGATTCAGATTGTCTGCAAATGGAATTTTCCGGGCCTTCATTTCCTTCTGCCAGTCATTTAACAGCAGATTGCGAAATTCTTGGTTAAATGGACCAGAATAAGACAGAAAAGCCGTGGCCAATAAAACATCCCCTATAATGGAAAACAAAACACCACTGAAATACTTTACCATCAGCCTTGTAATTTTTTAGAATATCAAAAATGAAAAAAAATCCTTCAAAACTAAATTTCAGAAACCAAATTGTAACACATGTTGCTGTGTCTGGACAAATAAGCAACAGTTTGGTTCATGTTGACCAGCATCCAAATGGTCCGCCGAGGGCTGGCTGCACCGAGTGATTTTGACTTCTGAGTTTGATATGCAAAACTTAGAAGACAGAGACTCCCTTAAAAGTGACCTTGTACCATTCACTCACCAGAGAATTCAAAATAGTCCTGATAATAAGAGGTTTAATGGTGATTAACATACCTAATAAGGATTACATAGATGCCAGACCAACGTCCATTCCTCTGAAATACTGGGGACATACACACACATACACAACTTTAAAGTAATCAAGTGTTGGTTTGCATTTTGCTGAAAGCTTAAATCTGCTAACTCCCTATCACAGTCAACATATAATCTAATTAACAAAGGAATTTACACACCTACAAGTCTTTTAGTTTGTGCAGCAAACTCTTTACTTTGCTCTGTCCATCTTTCTTTTTCTCCTGCCAAGCCACCGATCAGAGCAGAGGCCGTCTGCATCTTATGTCTGCACCGCTCGGCATCTTCAAGCAAGGTCTAAAAACCATCAAAACCAGGAAAAAACTTTTGTTCAGATAAATACTGCCTCTGGCTCAAAAATGAAATTTAAAACATTATGTATTATCTGCCTTTCTGAGACTTGTAAGCCATTCATTTCTTAGGAAGCATAAGGTTCAATTCCCATGTGACTGTGTCTGCCCAAGCCTGGTTTAAGGAATTTGGATGGGTTCATCATGAGGGCCCCTGAGCCAATTGACCAGACCCTCCCCAGATGTTAACAAGTGAGAGATCACAAAAATTTGCATCACCTATGATTTCTCTATCTATAAAAGTAGAAATAAAATGCAAGCATCCATGCTAACTCATAAAGCACAAAAAAACATAAAGAAATGCATAGCCTCATCTAAAAATTAGAACAATTTCTCATGTAAAAGTTCCAGCATCATTATTGCTTTATCTAACACCACATCTACTTTCACTTCAAGTGAAATTTTAGATTATCTTCAGACTGTGGTGTCCGGTAGTCCATTCACAAAGTTTAGCCACACTTGACTCAGCAGGTCGCTCCCCTGCTGTTCCTTGTGTCAAAGACCTTTAACCAGATTTCCACAACTGTTGCCACTGGTTGCTTAGTTATTAAAAACAAATGGTTCTGTCTCTATGTTTAAGAGACAACTGTTAATTCTACTTGTAAAAATTTATATTTATGAAAAAATAATAAATATGAATAAAGTTTTAACTGTGTAACCAGTCCCTGAAAGTTCATGTATAATATTTATATAATTTGTTATATTTATCTATATATTTAACATATACAGTTAACACTTGAACAATGCAAAGGTCAGAGGTACCAACTTCCTAAAAAGTTAAACATTCATGGTAAGTTTTGATTTCTCAAAAACTTAACTACTAATATCCTCTTCTTAACCAAAACCCTTACTGATAACATAAACATTTGACACATATTTTTATGTTATATATTTTATATACTATATTTTTACAATACAATAAGATAGAGAAAATAAAATGTTAATAAAGTCATAAGGAAGAGAAAATATATTTACAGTACTGTATATATTTATCAATTTTTTTTAAATCCATGTGTAAGTGGACCCACATAGTTAAAACCCATGTTGTTCAGGGTTCAACTGTATATGCTAAAAGTCTAACAATAGAGGATTATTTAAATACATTATGGCATGTTGTGAATAAAAGCTAGGTAGCAATACTTATAGCCAGCAAAATAAGACTTTAAAACAAAAGCTACAATAAGAGACAAAGAAGGACACTACATAATGATAAAGGGAACAATCCAACAAGAAGATATAACCCTAGTAAACATATATGCACCCAACATAGGAGCACCTAAATATATAAAGCAAATTTTGATGAACATAAAGGGAGAGATTGACAGAAATACAGTCACAGTTGGGGATTTTAACACCCCACTAACAGCAATGGATAGATCTTCCAGACAGAAAATCAACAAGGAGACAATGGCCTTAAATAACACACCAGATCAAATGAATTTAATTGACATCTTCAGAGCATTTCATCCCAAAGAAGCAGAATATACAAACTTTTCAAGGGCACATGGCATGTTTTCTAGGCTAGACCACATGTTAGGATACAAAACAAGTCTCAGTAAATTTAAGAAGACTGAAATCACATGAAGCATCTTCTCTGAACACAATGCTATGAAACTAGAAATCAATCACAAACAGAACACTGAAAAACATGCAAAGACATGGAAGCTAAATAACATGTCATTAAACAATGAATGGGTCAACAATAAGATCAAGGAAGAAATCAAAAGATACCTTGAAACAAATGAAAATAAGGACACAACAATCCAAAATCTGTGGGACACTGGGATAGCAATCCTAAGAGGGAAATTAAATTCATAACATTACAGGCCTATCTCACAAAACAAAAAAAAAGCTCAAATAAACAATCTAACTTTATACTTAAAGGAACTGGAAAAAGAACAACAAAGCCCAAAGTGAGTAGAAGGAAGGAAATAATAAAGATCAGAGCAAAAATAAACAAAATAGAGTCTAAAAAACTACACAAAAGATCAATGATCTAAGAGCTGGTTCTTTGAAAAGATAAACAAGAATGACAAACCTTTAACCAGACTCACCAGGAAAAAAGAGAAAGGATCCAAATAATAAAATCAGAAATGAAAGAGGATAAATAACACCTAAGAAATACAAAAAATGTAAGGAAATATTATGAGCAACTCTATGCCAACAAACTGGACAACCTGGATGAAATGGACAAATTCCTAGCAGCATACAATCTTCCAAATTAAATCAGGAAGAATCAGAGAATCTGAATAGACAGATTACACTGAGTGAAACTGAAGCAGTAATCAAAACTTCCCAAAAAAAAACAAAAGCCCTGGACTGGATGGCTTCATAGGTAAATTTTAACAATTTTAACATTCTGAGAAGAACTAACACCTCTCCTTCTCAAATTATTTCATAAAATTCAAGATGAAGTAAGTCTCCCAAACTCATTTTAAGGGGCCAACATTATCCTAATTCCAAAATCAGATAAAGATACTACAAAGAAAGAAAATTATAGACCGATATCCCTGATGAACATAGATGCTAAAATCTTCAACAAAATATTAGAGAACAAAATACAACAATGCATCAGAAAGATCATACACCATGATCAAGTGGGATTTATTCTGGGAATACAAGGTTGGTACAACATTTGCAAATCAATAAATGTGATATATCACAAAAAAATGAAGGTTAAAAAACACATGATGGTATCAATAGATCCAGAAAAACCTTTTTATAAAATCCAGCACCCATTTATGATAAAAAACTGTCAGCAAAGTAGTATTCAAGGGAACATACCTAAACATAATAAAGGTTATATATAACAAACCCACTGCCCACATCACACTCAATGGGCAAAAACTATAAGCTTTCCCTTTAAGATCAGGAACAAGACAGAGATGTCCACTTTCACCTCTTTTATTCAATGTAGTATTGGAAGTCCTAGCCACAGCAATCAGACAAGAAGAAGAAATAAAAGGCATCTAAATTGGAAAGAAAGAAATAAACTGTCATTATTTGCAGATGACATGATACCGTACATAGAAAACCCCAAGGATTCCACCAAGAAACCACTATAACTGATAAATGAATTCAACAAAGTAGCAGTACACAAAATTAATATCCAGAAGTCAGTTACATTTTTATATGCCAATAATGAACTAACAGAAAGGGAAATTAAGAAAACAATCCTGTTCACAATTGCTACAAAAATAATAAAATACCTAGGAATATACCAACCAAGGAGGTAAAAGACCTGTACTCATAAAATTATAAGACACTGAAGAAACAGAAGATACAAATAAGTGGAGGCACATACCACATTCATGGATGGGAAGAATTAACATCATTTAAATGTTCATACTACCCAAAGCAATCTATAGATTCAACACAATTCCTATCAAGATTCCACTGACATATTTCACAGAACTAAAACACGTATTTCAAAAATTTGTATTAAAGCACAAAAGGCCCCACAGAGCAACAGCAATTCTGAAAAAGATGGAAGTTGGAGGAATCACACTACCTAATATCAAACTATACTATAAGGCCATAGTAAGCAAAAGAGCCTGATGTTCACATAAAAACAGATATATAGATCAATGGAACAGAATTGAGAGCTCAGAAATAAACCCACACCTTTATAGCGAATTAATATTCAACAGAGAAAGCAAGCATACACAATGGACTAGTGATAGTTTATTTAATAAATGGTTTTGGGAAAATCAGACAGATACCTGCAGAAAAATGAAACTAGAGCACCTTCTTACACCACACAGAAGAATAAATTCAAAGTGGATCAAAGACTTAAATGTTAGCCCCAAAACCATACAAACCATAAAGGAAAACATGGGCAATAAATCTCGGACATTACTTCTACCAATATTCTATTGGAGATATCTCCCCAGACAAGGGAAACAAACAAAAAAATAAACAAATGAGACTACATCAAACTAAAAAGTTTCTGCACAGCAAAGAAAGTCATCAACAATTTAAAAAGACAACCTACAGAGTGGAAGAACAAAATCACCAATATATCTGACAAGGGGTTAATATCCAAAATTTACAAAATATTTATAAAAGTCAACACCAAAGAAACAAACAACCCAACTAAAAACTGGGCAAAGGACCTGAATAAACACTTCTCCAAAGAGGACATACAGATGGCCCATAGACATGTGAAAAGATGCTCAACGTCTCTACTCATCAGAGCAATGCAAATAAAAATCCCAATGAAATACCGTCTCACACTTTTCAGACGAATTATCATCAATAAATCAAAAGACAACAAGTGCTGGTGAAGATGTGGAGGAAGGGGAACCCTACTGCATTGTTGGTGGGAATGCAGATTGCTGCAGCCACTATGAAAACCAGTATGAAGATACCTCAAAAACAAAAATGGATCTGCCTTTGATCCAGCTATCCCACCTCTGGGACTGTATCTGAAGGAACTCAAAACACTAATTCAAAATAACATAAGCACCTCTATGTTCAATGCAGCATTGTTAACAATCACCAAGATATGGAGGCAACCCAAGTGTCTATCAGTAGAGGAGTGGATAAAACAACATACAACACTTACACGATGGAATACTACTTGGCTGTAAAAAAGAAGAATATTTTATCCTTTGAGATAGTATGGATTGACCTAGAGAACATTATGCTAAGGAAAATAAGTCAGTCAGAGAAAGACGAATACCATATGGTTTCACTCGTAAGTGGAATCTAATGAACAAACTGAACTAACAAGGAAAATGGGGACAGACTCATACATAAAGAGCAGTATGACAGGTATGGGGGTGGGGGAGCTTAAAGGGTGAAGAGATTGAGCAAAAAGGAAAAAAGACTCATGGGCAACAGTGTGGTAATTGTTGCGGGGAGGAGCATAAGGGGACTAAATGGAAAAAATACAATGAAGTTTAAATTTTTTAAAAAAACAATCATTGAGAAAAAATGTATAAAAATTTATAATCGTGACATATCATTAGGTTAAAAATTCAATTTATAAAGCAATATGTACTGAATTATCTGTTATAATTTTAAGTGGATTTAAATACATACATAATTGGATGCATAGGTTCAAATATGAAGTGATAAAGAGCAATATTTCTAGTGGTCCTCTCCATGGTAACCTATGTGTATTTTCTGTAAGGAACATGAACTGCTTTTGTAGTAATAACACAATCCAGTGCTTTACAAAAGCATGACATTTATTCAGCCTGCCTAAAAGATTATTTCAAAAATTAAATAAGATAAAAGTGGGAGAGCATGAATTGAAAAACATAAGAAAAAATGCTACACATGATTCTGTTATCATCATCATGAGACTCAGAATGTTCATGCTCCAGAACTGACTCCTATTCTGGCTGAACATCCCAATGTCTCACCAATGGTCCTTAGTGTCTTTTAGAAAAAACCCAGAGCTTAGTCAGGAATGATGTGCTCTGTGTGTGTGTGTGTGTGTGTGTGTGTGTGTGTGTGTGTGTGTGTGTGTGTGTAAATTCAATGAAGGCTTTCTGTAAACCAAACCTTTGGAGAGAGAAAGTAAAAAAGGAATGAAGGGATTATCACAGCCGTGTAGAAGGGTGACAGTCCCTCCCAGGGCAGAGGACAGTTACCTGCTTCTCGGACATGGCCTGCTCGTACTCAGCCTGCACCACATCAAGTTCTGCCTGCTTATCATCCAGCTCTGCCTGCGCCTTCTGCAGGTCCTGCATGGCCAAAATGTGGCGATTCTCCTGCACCACCAGGTTAGCCTGTACAGGACACATGGGAGCAGGGATGGGCGTCAAACTACACATGCAGCATTTCCAAATCCAACAGCACTCAGCTCTGTCTCGTGGTTATAACTTTCCTTTGTTCCATCCTTAGAGTCTCTTCAAATCGAATTAAGTCAAGACCAAATCTCATGTGAACTTGACATAAATGTTTACAAGCAAAAAGTTAAAATCCTAGAATATAAGTCATATTTTAGCCTTTGGTGGCCCAAACGTGAAATCAAGGCATTGTTGAGTTACTTACTGAAAATTGTAAGAATTTTCTTATTTCATGAGTCATACGAATATGGGTAGAGGGTTAGATTTGGCCTGTGGGCCATAGTTTGTTAATTCCTAGATCAGAATATTACAGTACTGAATATATATTGGTAAAGTAAAAAATATTATAATATTGAGAGTTGCAGGGAAAAGAAACTTTTCTGTTTGAAACAATCCATATAGCAGAACTCACCACTATTACTGAAGATGTTAAAACCAGAAAAAAGATGGAACATAACCGTTCACTGAATATAAAGTTCTAGGTGTTGTGGGTGGTTGTGGCCTTGATGTTGTTCCTGTAATTCTCATACATTGCTTGCTTTTCAAACAAGAATCGATACCCTGAGTTCTGACCAATTAAAAATACCCATTTTAAGGAAGCCACCAAGTTAGACTCAATAGACATAATCAAAAGCAATATTAGCAAAAGATAGTTAGAAAAATAGTCCAAGCTTACAGGAATTTAGATTCTTTTGACAATTTTTCTGATATCAGATTTCTCCTTTTAAAAATCTTTAAAATGTTAAAATTGATCTTAGCAGGGAGATCCACTATGAAAGCCATCTTCTTTGTGAAATGTTTAAGATGAAAAGGTTATCTTAAAAACATTGTTTTGTCAGTGAAACAAGCAAAATATAGTCAAAGACACTGTAATAGAGGACAGGCAGAAAGTGACCAGAGGAGAGAGAAGAGGGAGTTTCAGGGGAAAAGGGGAAGGGTTTACAGGAACAAAGTTAAAAGACACATGGATAAAAACTAGGGGGAGGGTGGTAATGGGAGGGAAGTTGGGAGGGAGGGGTGGGTGGGCTGGACTGGGAGTAAAGGGGAGAAAACTGTATTTGAACAATGATTAGAATAAAATTTTTAAAAATTTTCATTCAAAAACAAAAAATAAAATATTGTTTTGTGATAAATTATTTTCCTATTTGAAAAGCTCAGGGTCCTAAATTTTGGCAGAATAATACTTTAGGGGAAAAGTCTGAGTTCTATAACTGACTAGCACCAAGGCAGTAGCAAGGGTTAAAAATTATGTTTTAAAAAGAAACCGACTCTTAGAACATATCTTTCCTCAGTTCTTTCCTAAGCTATACCGGTTGCCAAGGCTTAAACAAGGATGAAAACAAATGTCACTGTGCCAACTCACTAAATTACCCAATAATATCAAACTATCACAGCCCCAAAGATTTTGAATACTTTCTAAGAACTTACTTGCAAAACAATTTTAAGTAAAGGTCTTCAAAGTTGCTAACTAAAATGTACAGAATCTTTTGAATCCAACTGCTCACAAGAGGAGTTACAGGACCATTCAGGTCTCTTAAACTCTGGGAGCCTCAGTGTCTCCACTGAGATACTGAAAATCTACCTTTTAGGATTTGTGTATGTGTTTGGGTGTGAGTACATGTGAGTGTGAGTGTGTCTGTGTGTGTGTGAAGATTAAATAAGATAAATACGTAAAAACGCAAGTCTGGAACCTGGCATACAAGTTCAGTAACTAATAGATATTATTATTGTTACTGTTTGTATTCAATATTTAAGACCTTACTGTTGTAATGTTCTGTTTATACAAACTGATATTTACTGGTTTTCATAGAGTTTTCAAGGAGAGACTCATTATAATGAATTTGAATAGACTCTAAGTTGCCATCATTAGAATTAATATTTAGGTTTATTCCCTAATAGAAGTTGGCTGGCCCATTTATAGGGGTTGTGAGATAAAAGAGAATGACTCCTACGTGTCTCCATTGCTAATTGGCATTAAAGAGGTTGCAAGTGGAGTTTAATGAGTGTCCTTAATCTGTTCTCAATCAGGAAGCAAGAGTTTGTGGGTGGAGCCCTTCCAGGAATAAGAGACATTAGAGACCTCAGTCTGTATTTCTTAACATATTAAGCAAAGCTACCCAATGATAACTTGTACTCCACCTTCAACTTCTCCCTACATAGTGAATGCATAGGATCTACATGACTGCGTTTAGTTTTACAACTGCATTTATGAGACATCTGATAAAATTAATGTTCCCAGATGCTAGGAAAGAACTCCCAGAACAGACTTCTCAGGAAGAGAAGTACAGGTTCCACGATCAAGTAAAAGGTCCCCATTTCTGATGATAATTCCCTTCACTTCCTACTGTGGCATCCAGATGTTCCTTGAATGGGGTGGACGCTGAAATGTATTGAACATAAGGGAGGACTCCATTGTTTTCATGTAAGCCTTATTCATAACACCACTATTTTGTACTGAATTCAGTTCATTTTATTTAAAGTAACTACAACAAAATAAAAAGTACCCATCATAAATTCAACTGTAATTTCCTTAAAGACAATATGTATGCTAAAAAATTATCAAGGATGCCCCACACTTTTCATTTGGGATGGGTATAGTTCAGTCACTATGCAAACATCATTTTTTTGGCCATGCTGGAGTCTTCAATGACCCCCAAATTCATAGGGTCAGACAGCACATCAGTTATTTTCTCTAAAAGTCTCTGACCCAAATGAGTCTCCTTTCTTTTAAGGTTGCCCTAGGACCACAACCTCAACAACTAAATAAATGGTTCTGGTGTAATAATAATTAGAAAATAAAACCAGGCTTGCAACTCTGTCCTTTTTACTTTTGATTATTTCTATCATGATTACTAAGTTCCTTAGGTAATTTTAAGCATAAGTGCATTTTAGTTGATGACTGAAAAAGATCAGACTCATACAAAAGCAAAATGACAAAGCCATGAGGTGTAATTTTAGGGATACCAGTATCCCACTTTCAAAAGGATGAATGACATCATATTTTGTCAAAATTTTGTACTTGCTTTTGTATTGCTAAAGACTGAATGTCATTGAACGGTGAGGGACTGTGCACAAAAGAAGTATGGAAATATAGTTATGCAAAGGGAAACATAGGCATATTCTCAAATCACATTAAATCATAAAGAGATAATATTCAGTGTCTTTCCTGAGGGACAAAGGAGAGGGAATACTATGTCATGCCTTGCAACCAAGACCAGCCACCAACATCTGTGTGTCATCCCTGCCTATTCCATAGGATTTCCTGGCACAAGATCTTGAATATCATTGGATGACTCTGTGCTATAGTTTTCTGTGTTTCTTTTTTGAAGGTGACAATGAGTAGAAAACTATCCAGCCACCCACATGGGCTTGGTACTCTTGCAGAGGGTCCCTGCTTAAGGCTCACACCATTCTGATTAGAGTAGTACAGAGAAGAAAGAACTATCTTGTGCACGGACTTTCCGTCATCTGTTGTCCCCGTGGACTTGAGTACAATAATACCAAAGGCTGAAAACATGTACCGTATGAAAAGACAAAACCTGTTGACCTCGAGACCCCTTTCAGGTGCCCGTTACACAGTTCCACCTAGAAGGCTTACCTTCAGAGGCAACACCTCTCTGTTTATAGAAAAGAAGGAAGCCATGGCTTTAGTCCAGGAACACAGACCAGCTACATTCCCACATACACGTTTAGCAGTTTCGATGTTGTAGTCTGCCATTTCAAAGTAAGGATTCAAAAGTTCTATCACTTCTTCATTGATTGTGTCTTTGGGGAATTGCTATGGAAAAGGGAGTAAAATTCAGTCAAAATACTTCTCATGAAGTCATATTCACACTATGCTCACCGTTGAGCACTGAAAAGGATGAACGACATCATATTTTGTCAAAATTTCACGATATCAGGCAAAAGTCCTGAAGGTGAAAGGAGAGTAAGCAATGATGGCAAAGAAGTCAATATACACTTTATCTTCTGTGGACAAGATATATCAACCCTAAATAAATTTTCTGTGATCCAAGGAAAAAGGAAATTATTTCAGTGATGAATACTAATATGGTTATTAGAATTCCCAAAGCAATAAAATTTTCATGTCATCAATCCTAAATAGGTGAATTATAAAGTCATAAAATCAACAATGGAAAGCAAACACAAGAGGGATATTTAGCCTAAGGACATATATATTTAGCATATAGTGACAACTAAATCTTAATACATTAGTGGTTCTATTAAACTCACCTGAAATGTGAAGATAATAACTTAGGTATTAGGCCTTGAGGGTGATGAATTCATTTTTAATCATAGAACTATCAAGAATATAGGAGAATTGTTATCTCCTAGAAGAATAAAAATTTTTAAATAGTAGCAGAAATGGATAAAGAATGCCTTCTTGCATCAAGAAAAAATATTGAATGAGCAATGAAATTGGACCTCTTAAAAGTGATGTTTGATCATCTGAGGATGGTCAAGAGGATGGTCAATTGTTTTCCAAGTAGAAAAAAAAATATATTAACACCCAAATAACTCAGTGAAACAAGTCTTCACAGGAGATATATAATGCAGGGTAGAACATGATCTCATTCAGATCTGCTTTAACACGTTTCTTTAATGAGACTTAAAAGGATGAAGCCAGAAGAAAATTCAGAAGAATATTCAGAAGCAATTTAAGGGTGTTAGTGACAAAAGGCAAATCACAACAGAGCTTCCAGGATATATATCTGCTCTACACCAGATATGTAATGCAGGAGCCCAGTGTCTCTTGCTAGGATCCAAGTCCACTGTCACATTTATCTGTGAAAATGTCCCTGCCACCATTACCATTCCAACGCACCCAATCAGAGTTCACCACCTCTTTTCCACTCAGCGTGTTACCCCTTCACAGTGGTACTGACCTCACAGAGCATCATGTTTTAATTGTCCGGGACAAGTCTGTGTGGCCCACTGGTTTCATACGCTGGTTCTAGTTTGAGCTGCTCTAAGACGATCTACCTGCAGCAGCCACTCGGCAATGTTGAATTGAAAACAGAATGAAAGATAACTGAAGTTATGACTTGGGAAATGGATGTGGGTTGGTTATTCCCAATTAGTTCTCAAGCTCTAAATATGAACAATAAAACAATAAAACTTCTAGAGGAAAACACAGAAGCATCCATTTTGCCTTAGAGGTGGACAAAGATTCCTAAAGAGAGTGCAGGCAGCACTTAAGGAAAATATGGAAAAATTGGACTACATTGAACTTAAGCATCTACTTATCAAAAGACACCATTAATACAATGAACAACTAAGGCAGAAAGTAGGAAATGATATTTTCAAACTTATACATGATAAATTACTCAGATTTGATATATAAAGAAATTCAACAAAGTAATAAAAACTTGAACTACCAACCTGTAAGTTCTGTAAAAAGTTCCCTGCAGTCATCAGTTTTAATGACTCCTGCCAGGAAGGAATCGTACAGCTTTTTTCCAGGTCAATTCTCACAGCATTGACTTTCCTTTGAAACAGCAGCAGCACACAGTCCATGATCCTCATGATGAGGTGAGGCGGTCGGCCCAGCGTGCGGACGGTGGCAATGTCCGAAGGCTTGATGGTCTGGTGGAGGAAGGGAGGTTATCATCCAATCTCAGATGAGAAAGTGCAGACATATCTTTCATCTCTAAATGCTACGGTTTTGACAGAGAAAAACGAGCATTTTTAAGTTAGATGCAGTCATGGGAACTAGATGTATATTTAATCCCAAAGAAAACCACATCCCCAAAAGTCCAAATGTTGACAATTTAAACTGACAACAAGGAAAGAAACATTGCTGAGCAGATAAGGAGCTGTGACTTCCCTAGAATCGTACAGACCATTCAGTGTCAGAAAACAGAAGAGCATAATCTGAAAAAAAAAGAATAGTCAGCACTTATGTACATACCAAGGATTCTCAACCAGGAAAATGCCAGTATTTTCAGGGCTTTTTGACTCATTAGTTATGTAGGTCAAGAATCTGCCTCTCTCTTAAGCAACTCTGACTTGTCACAGTGGACTGACACAAGTGGGTAGCCCCAGGGCTAACAGACTGAATAGCTAGAGGTTTCTTAGCTGGAAATTGACCTTTAAATGACAGAACTTGGGCAATAGGAATTTCACTAAGGTGTTAGAAAAGTTTTGTTCCATTTCCAATATTGAGATTTTTATGGTATAAACTGTTGAATAATCACATAGAATCCCTGTGGTTGATAATAACTGTCCTCTCTCTTAAGCTCTTTGTGGAATAAGTATTGGGAAAATATTAAATATAGTAATCTGAAACAGTCTCCTTTCTAGGACAAAAGTTGTACATCCAGTCCTTCCAGATCTTGAAAACCTTTTATCTTATTTGCATCTGCCTTCCTCCTGCCAGAAAAAGATACCCAGTGTCCTTCTCATCAAAGCTAATGATCTTTTCTCCAAGGACTGAGAAAGAAAGGAAATCACGAACCTAATAGAAATGTAACTATATACTTTGAAAAGGTTTGTTTAAACAGATTAGTATTTGTGAAGTGAAGGAGAATTTGTGTTTAAAAAAGAAGCAGCAGCAGCAGCTAGAGAGGGTGGACGGACCTTTACTTGAGAAGTGTAGCTATAAAGGAAAGGAAAGAAATACGATAGCAGCCAATGGGGAAAGTGCAGTAAAATTAAAGTTATACAAGGTATAAAAGCTGAACATGCTTATTTTACTTTGGTTTTAGAAAGGGGAATTTTCCAACAGGATTGAGCTCATTATTTTAAGGTACCCAGGTAAAAGGAGTTGGAGAGAGGGTTATATATGAAGTTAACCTATTTCAGCAAAGTATTAAAATCTTCTTTTCTCAGCAGGCAAAGCAATATGACTGTTATATAATTTCCCATACATCACTACAACATAATAGTTATTTAACATCTGGAAGCATTTTGTATATTTACGTCAAGTCAGATTAGCATTAAGTTAGGAAGAAACACATTCTTTGCTGTTACCTTATTTGTTGTATCAATTTATGTAACCTCATGCCACAATGTTAGAGTTTGGATGTACCTGGAACTTTCTTTGTATGCACTGGTGGTACCACGTTTCAAGATTTTGAAAGGTCCCAAAGAGACAATAAGATGGAGGCATAACCAAAGAAAGAAACTATTAAGACCCTCTTGCACATGCCCCATCATCTTACTCCTGCTCCCACACATTTCTGCACTGATGATTACATAATGCAGAATGTTTGAGTGATAGCACTAAATTAGGAGGATCCTGGAAAATACTTTATAGTATTAAAAGAGAATGTTAAAATATTAAGAGAGATGCTAAGCCTTTTAAGTCTTAGGAAAATGCAAGTACTTAAGCAAGACCTGAGATGCCATATGCTCTATTCCTAGGATGCCATTAGGTGTCATGAGTTAATAAAGCTTTAGAAGTTGCTTTACACTATCATTGCCTTTTCTCTGTTGATCAGACACTTTCAGAGAAGCCAATAGGCCTCATAAAGGTCAGGGGTAAGGATAGAGAGCAGACTCTCAAAGAAATATCTGCATCCCCATGTTCACTGCAGCATTAATCACAATAGTTGAGATGCAAAAGCAACCTGAATGTCCATTGATGAATCAATGAATAAAGAAAATGCTTTGTATATAAGTAAAATTCAGTCTTAAAAAGAATAGAAAGAGATCCTTCCATTTATGACATGGACCTAGAGGACACTATTATAAGTGAAATAAGCTAAACACAGGAAGACAAACACTGAATGATCTCATTTATGTGTAGAATCTAAAACAGTCTAAAGCAGAAAGCAAAATGGTACTTGCCAGGAGCTGGGGAGAGAAGAAAGGAGGAGGTGATGGTCAAAGGATACAAAGTTTCAGTCATGCAAGATAAATAAATTCTAGAGACCTATACAGCATAATGCTTATAGTTAACAACACTGTATTATGTACTTAAAATTTGTTAAGAGGGTAGATCTTATAATAAAAAGTAATAATAATGTTAAAGGGAGCAAGAGCTAATTTTGGAAGGTGATAGATATTTCTATGGCCTTGTGGTGTTAATGGTTTCACAGGTGTATACTAGTCCCCAAACTCAAGTTGTACACATTAAATATATATGGATTTTTGCATGAAAATTATACCTCAATAAGTTTTTTTTAAGGAGGAGAAATGAGGTGCCCACCAATTTGACAGATGGAAGAACCTGGAGGACTTCAAGGTCGAAGGAGACAGATTAGCCAGTGCACGGAGGAATGGTGAAGAGACAAGAGAAGACATGTCACATGTAAGTGCAGTGTGAAAAGTTGGAGAGATAAAAAAAGAAGGCAAGATCTAATTCAGATATTGTAGATTGACGCGGAAAGCTTAAAGACTTCACTTGGATCAAACAGATTCAGAACTGTTTCAGGAAGCATGCTAAAGAAGTGGTAAGAAAAATAATAATTACAGGATCAAATAAATGCATGCTCAGTTGAGCTTATGTAACTTGAATTAGCAGTGGACAGATCAGCAGAGTTCCCTCTCTTCAGCAGCCTTTTTATCTAGGAATCAATTACACAAGGCAGCAAATGAGTAAGACTGAAATAAAAGCAATCTTACATTGAGCCACCAAAAATTTTAAATTGAGACTTCAAAACTGGACCAAGCCCTTTAAGGTGTGTTCTAGTTCACTAAACTCATCAAATTTCCTCAGAATCCAACCTCCTAATTTCACTATTTGTTATCACCACACAACTCCATTAAATAATTGTGTTGGAAGTTCAATCAAACTCTAACATTAATGAACTACTTTAGATCAGTACTTGAAGAAGTTATGGGTAACTCACAGATAAACTCATAGAATGTTATGTCTTGCAGAACCACTACAATGTCCACAGGGAATGAGTGAAGAGGTGATATTTTAGCAATTTTATGCAGCTTTCTCAAAGTCGCATAGCTTATTGGTGCCAGAGTAGAAATGCGAACCCAGGACTCCTGGCTGCCACGGTATGATATGGCCCATCAATGAGTCATGAGTGGGAAATGAGAGGTGACAGAGCACATGCAGAGTCCATAAAGAGCTAACAACATCTCCAAGCAGAAAATGTTACTTGAAGTTGTTCCTGTGGAGACAGCATTGGTCTGAAGCACTAGAGCACTTCCTGCTGTCATCATCATCTCTTAGTCCTCCTCCTGGGCCCTAAACTTGACGTCTGTGATGCCACACAGACTTACCTGCAGGGCCGCTTCTGCTTCTTCTAAAGCAGGTTTGGCTGCTTCCAGCTTCTCTTCAGCAATGGCTTTATCTGTAGAGATGCTGTCTACAATGGCCTGCGCTTTGTCCTTCACCTTCTGTACCTCAGCCTTGACCTTTTCAGCAGCCTGTGCCTTCATCGTCACTTCTTTTAAGACCTAGTTCAACATAAAACAAAAACTACCAGAGACTGAGCTGAAAAGGCATATTTTTTGCCTTGATTTTTTATTTTGTTCACTTAGAAAATGCTTCATACTTAAAACTATGAGTATTGTATACTAGTAGAAATAAATAATTTGTACTTCTGTGGCTATAAGGCAGCAACTCTGCACACAGCACCAACATCTGTGAACGGAGAGTGCAACACGAACATGGCCCACGTGTGAAAGTCTACCCACCGCGTCAGCTTTATCGTTCGCCACGCACAGCTCCTGCTCCTTCGCTTCCAGCTCTGCGCTCAGCGCGGCCACGGACTCCGAAGCTTCTTTCAGCTTTTCCAACCCAGTGTTCACCCTGGCATTGACAAATCCAAGGGGTCGATGTTGAATGTTGTGGACTTGGCCACATTTTCCAAGTGGTCTACTATTACACATAATAATGGCCATACTTGAAGGAGTGTATATACAAATACCAAATCAATCAGGGCTTGACAGAAAGGGTACAGGCCAGGTTTGATTCTAGTCCGAAGACATTTATAAGATTTCCATAAACTGTGTGGGGGAAAAGAAAACTTGCTAAATATATTCTGCATGACATGAGGAACCACAATGGGTCTAGAATCTGCACCATATAGGTAACATGCTTCATGAAGTTTAGCTAAACGAAAACAGACTTCAAATACTTGAAGCCCTATCTTGGATGAAACAAAATTAATGACTTCTGCTTGTCAAAAGGGACCAATGAGGTTTAAAGAAGAAAGATTTGGGATGAAGAAAAGAAAGGAAGTTAAAGCCACGAGAATGGCATCATGACAGGACTAGCTGCCTGCCTGAACCTGAAGTAATGCGTTGCGAAGACTGAAGCCCTCAGAGTTATCTAATCCAGTCACTCACCCAGGGATCCCTTCTGTACCAACAACTCTGGTGATTCTGGGCCATATTTAGGCAGAAGATATAAGTGGTCTGGAAGAGCAGGGCAGAGAATGAAATTCAAAACAAACTTCAGCAAAATAGGGTATTCCCCATGCACAGAACATCAGACAGACCACCCTAGACACGCAGAAAGGCAGAAGGGGTGATAGACCGGTATGAGAGGAGGGAGGAGGGAATATGTGGGTCCTCAGCTTCCTTCCAGGTCTACTATTTCTATAATTATGTCAGTCATTATTAGACAATGTGGTAGGCTACCAAAAAGCTTGGCAACATTTTATCCTGTTGGGCAAGAATAAAGCACCTAGCAACCATAAGACACTTTGCATAGGCTTGAGAGGAGGGTTGTTCGTCCCCAGCACTATTGGCCCTTGGGAATGAAGAACTGACGTAGAGATTGTCCTGTGCACTGCAGAATGATTGGCAACACCCCTGGCCTCCACTGAGTTGACGACAGTAGCACCGCTGCACACCCCCCACCCCCGGGTTTCAACAAACAAAAATGTTCACTAGGAGCACATCTGCACCCCACTGACAGCCACTGAGTTAAAATAACTCTGTACTTGAACTTCGCATTTACCTGTTGGCCAGAGTTTGCACTTCCACGTGTTTCTCTCCATATATCAACTTATAGCCCTGAATAAAGGAGAGGTATGACTTGGGAGTCACGTGGGTAGAACGTCGGAATCTCTGGAAATAATCAACACACTTCTCAGCTACCCCATCCTGGAAGGAGCCCATGCACTGGACCATTTCCTTCTTGGTTTCCAAACTGCAGTCAATATCATAGGAAGACAGGAAGTGTTCCGACACTAGAGAGAATAAAGACAATAGCATATGAAACATGAGCATGAATTACCATTGTAAAAGTTAACTGGCTATTTTTGAAAGACTCAGACATTGCTGAGGACTCCATACCATTTTTATAGCCCCAACTAGGTAGATATAAGTCAGCATTTTTGGTCCCAGGCCTATGACTTCAATAATTTTATTTTCCCTTTCATGTACAAAACTATCACAGACTCTAAGCCTATCATTCTTTGTTTTCTGGTGCTTATACAGTGAAGTCTCTCCAACACAGCTGCGGATTCTGGGCAGCAGCCAGGCTGTTTTATGGTTTACATAAGAACAAAAGTGGCACAAATAACTCAGAAATCAGTGCCCACCTGGTAATCATATTTAACAATCTCACTCGTTTTTTCACTCAGAACCTGTCATAGCCTTAATTCCCACAGGCTCTGACTCCATGTGACACATCGAATGTTCACCACTAAAATTTTTTATGCCTAGGCCCCCTTGTTCTTAAATGTGGCAGCCAATCATTTGCAGTCAATTCTATTTTACAGCATCCTTTAAAGATGTTTGGGCAAAAAAATCTCCTCTTGTCGACCTTCATCTTCCCAACATTGCCAAACATGGGACCAATTGTCAAACAGCATTTCCCACTGCAAGGAGAGGCCACGACGTCAGAGCTAACCAATCACCACGTACACGTTAAGTGTCTGCCCCACACCTGCCCCTGGGTGATGCCATGGGGTGGGAAAGGAGGTGACACTTGGTCTCATCCCCCAGGAACCTAACAACCTGTGCAGTTAAAACTTACCACAATCACCTTTATGAACCTTAGGAAAAAATGGCCTATGGATTTGCTTTGAAGATACTTAAAATATTAAATATACATAAAAGTGGCAAATATTCACAAAATGGCCAACGAAAAGGAAGATAAAGAGAAGGAATCAAGTGAACAAACCTATCAGGTAATAGTTGGCAAATAAATTAAAATGGTATCTTTCCACCATTATAAATTGATCACTAAATTGATGCAATAATTGTGGGGCAGTAATTTATATCTATGTAAGTAATAGAGACTATTTATCAATTTGGTTATAAATACAGTTTACCATATACACTGAAAGGCAATAAATTAAGACACTCAGAAGTCTTAAAGAGACCGTTTAAATTACAGGAAGTTTAAGTCTGGGCACTAGAAACATAGGAACAATTCTTACCTATGACAAATATTTTGTAGGTATTAAGATGGCTTCAACATTCACTACATGCCAGATATGTGCTTTACTTGGCATTATGAGATATCTTCAAGAAACTGCCTACTTTCTGAAAAACTCCAGTTGTTCACCATTATTTTCCTTCTTATATGAACAGAGAGTATCAATAATGGTAACTTTTTTCTTTATGTGGCAAGTTGATTTTTTGTCTTCCCAAAAATTATAGAGAATGAAAATGGGATGGATTAAAGTATGTTTTACCTGAGACCAATGATCTCTGATGCAGGGAAGGTTATACAAAGGATCAGATAACTTCCTCTTAGGGTGACCCAAGGGACAAGAGCCCACAAAAACCCTTCTGTCATGTTCAGTATCCACTCGCCAAGGCAGGGATGCCAGTACTGGGGCCCACCTTCAGGAGGTGTGTTAGGTTGCAGTGGGGTACATCCTAACACTGTGCATTCAAGTCACTTGATGGGGAACAAGGTGTGGTATGCCTGGGACAGAGGGGAGAACACTGGGCTTGGTCCCTCAATTTTGCTGTCCTCCAGTTTCCACTTCATTTGGGTTAAAAGAACTGAAGTAACAAATAGAGGGAGGCATTTTAGTTGCCTGTCCAGTAGCCATTCACTCGCTTTGTCACTAAAAAATCCCAATTTCGCTCAGGGTAGCAATCCGTCCAACTAAAACTTTGATTCCCCAGACTCTCCCATAACTAGGAGTGACCCAGTTCTGGACAATGACATGCAGACAAAGCTCCTGGGGCAGAGTCCTGTCCTGAGGCAAAAAGGCAAAGCTCCAGACAAGTTTCCTGGAGCTGCAGCAGCCACCTGAGACTGTAAGGACAACAGTCACACTCTGAAGATGACAGCAGGACAGGAGGAAGACCCTGATGGAGCTGTCCTGCACTATGCACTCCACATTCCCTTGGTAGCAGGAAAAAGAAAAAAAACTTCTATGTTTCAGTGACTGCTTCTCTTATAGACAAACACACATTCTTAGTTGATAGATTCAGAGGGCAAAGCATACCTAACCTTGGAAGATCCTAAATCACAGAACCTTATCAATGAATCCTTACAACGTCCATATGTGATTGACAGTATTGTGTCTACTGTTGTAGATAAAGCTAATGAGGCTCAGAGAAGTTTGCTTGTAGGAGGTAGGTTTGGAATTCTAACCCAAAGGTGATGGACTCCAAAGGCCAGGTCACTTTGATTTTGAAATTCAAATAGAACCAAAAGAAGTAGAGTCTTTAGAGTGCTAAGAAAACATTTTTAATTGATGACCAAAGTTCAAAAATATTTATTGAGTAATGAGCTTCACCAAAATATGGTACTTTCACTGGAAAACCATGAGTACTCACGGTTGTGCGCGGTTGGTTCCCTCAGTTCTCTGTGTGCTACACCGTTAGTTGTGAACAGCTGCAGAAGCAGAACTCACAGGAACAAAATCTTGTATGTATGATGTAAGTCAAGTAATAATTTTCATGAGGGCCATGAGATTTACATAATTAAAATGGCCTTCTTTGAAAAATATATATATGCCAAATATGTGCTATTGCTTTTGCTTGAGATTTTATTTTCAGGTGAGAATGGCCTATTTTCCAAACTATGTGCTAGTTTAAAGTGAAAACTAGAAGAGCGTTACTAATTACTTGGGAGAAATCTAAATGAAGTTCATTGATTTAGTAGTAGTTTGGAAGTTTGAAATCAGAGTTTCATTAACAAATAGAAGACTGCCAGAGTGAAGATAATACAGATACTTAGAAACAATTACTTCAGAACAATGCCATATAAAGCAATAAACAAAGATTTGCCAAAATGGAGATTATTAAATGGTGGGAAAGCAGAATTTTACAAAATAAAATGAAGCATATTTTTCTTTAAATGCTTCATTAAGAGACTCGGCCAATTTAAATTCAAATACATAAAAAATATAGTTATTAAAAGACTACAAATACAATATTAAACTGCTGAGCATGTTTAAATTAGAAAAATACTCTCCACAATAGCAACAAACTACCCAAAAGAGAAATTAAAAAAACAATTCCATTTAAAAGAGCATCAAAAAATTAAAAAAAAAAACCCTTAGGAATAAACTTAACCAAGGAGGTATGAGACTTGTACACTAAAAACTATAAAACACTAATGGAAGAAATTAAAGTAGATATACATAAATATATGGAAAGACATCACATGTTTATGAGTTGGAAAAATATTATTTTTTAAATGTCCATACTACCCAAAGCAATCTATAGACTCAATGCAATCCTCATCAAAATCCCAATGAAATATTTTTTACAAAAATATAAAAAACAGTTCTAAAATTTTTATGAGACCACAAAAAACCCAAACAAAGAGAAGGCATTACAGTCCCTGGTTTTAAAATGTGTTATAAAGCTACAGTAATCAAAACAGTATGGTACCAGTATGACAAGCAGACATATAGACCAATGAAACAGAATAGAGAGTCCAGAAATAAACTCAAGCATATTTGGTAGCTAGATCTTCAATAGCATGCCAAGAATACACAATGGGGAAAGGATAGGCTCTTTAAAATGGTACTGGAGCCCTTACTGGTATGGGTCATTGGGTTGGGTGTCTGGGGTTGGGTCTGGGGTTGGGTCAACATGCAGACCAGAAGGTCTCTGGTTCTATTCCCAGTCATGGAATGTGCCTGGGTTGTGGGTCATGTCCCTCATTGGAGGCATGAGAGAGGCAACTGACTGATGTTTCACACATCAATTTTCTCTCCCTCTGTTTTTCCCTCCCTTCCCTGTTCTCTAAAAATAAATAAATATAATCTTTTTTTTAAATGGGGCTGGAAAAATGAATATCCATATGCAAAGAATGGAATTATACCCTTATATTACAGTATATGCAAAAATCAACTCAAAACATACTAAAGATTTAAATATAATACTAGAAACCATAAGATTCTTAGAAGAAAACATAATGGGTACCTTCCTTGACATCGGTCTCAGCAATGACTTTTTTGGATATGACACCGAAATCACAGGCAACAAAAGCAAAAATAGACAAGTGGGACTATATCAAACTAAAAATCTTCTGTACATTTGTACTTTGAATATATTAAAAATCATCTGTATTTAAAAGCCATGGATTGGAAAACTGTAGTTGTCAATAGTAGTGTGCTAAGGACAAAATTTCCCCCATGGATAAGAATTTATATCTAAATATATATTTATATGTATAAACAAATATATATAAAAACAAATACATATCCATATATATATATTTGTGTGTGTGTGTGTAACAAGTTAATCAGCCCTTCCTCTCCCTGGGTACCACAGCACTGGAGAGCAGGTGTGGGAGACAGGGGTGGGGAGGGCAGATGAGAAGGTAGACTTCAGACTCCTTCCTCTCCTCCACTTTGTAGTATGTTATATACTATGGCTACCTGTGGGGTTTTACTGGGAAATAAGACTCTTCTTATTCATTATTAAAATACAAAAATCAGACAAAACAGTTTGAAAGTCACTGCCATTAAATCAGTACTCCCCTAAGGTTCTGATACAACAGGTCAAAGGGGAGACCTAAATAACTCTGCCATCTAAAATGTCCACACATAACTCCTCACCAAAAGCTGAAAAAACCTTCAACTAAATGAGTGATCTCTAACATCTTTTTTACTACTTTCACATTCAATTCCATTTACGTAGTGAAAGAAGCACTAATGTTCTGTAGGACGGAAGAGCAGACAGAAGCAGAAGCAGCAAGGACCCCAGTCATAGAACCCTCTGATGAACATCCTTCTTTAAGGACAGACGCCAGCAGAGGAATGCTGGATAATGAGCTCCAATTTGATTCCCAAGACTATAGCCATGAGAAGAAAACAATCAAGAGACACTTGACTTAAACTACTCTTATGTTGATCAACCCACCTACAACAGAACACAAATGCTATCAAATTAAAAACTCAGTGGTTTCCTGTGACATTCCAGGGCCTGCCTGGGGACCCACTTGAGACATAGTTTCAGAACTAGAGTTATTATACATTAGGGGTGCAGGCTGAACATCTCATTCTCTGATAACCGTGCTCCGTGAAAAATGAGCTACCAAACAAGAAAGAATCCCCTCTTGCAAAAATCCTCTAACCTTGGGCAAAGTGACTTTTGACTCAACCCAGGACAGAGACAGCAAGCAGCACAGAATGTAAAGAAACAAGCATTGTAAACCAAAAACTCGGACACAAAAATTTCCACCACACTAACCGGCAGTTAAGGCATCCTTCGGCCATCGGCTGAACCAGTCAACAGTGCATCCTGAAATCAGGGCGGGGAACTTCAAGGCCCGGTTTCGAAACTTCTCCCCCACAGGGGAAAAGCAGAGCACAATGTGAAGGTTCTGTCGGACCCGGCTCATGAAGTAGTCATACAGGTTCTCATTGGTCGGAGGACGTCGGGGGTGTTCTCTTTTCATGACTGATAGGAGATCACTGTTAATTTCATCAATCTCATCACGAGCAAATAGGTTGGAGACCTGAAAAAAGTGCAGACATTCAGATTCAATACAGACATAGGAAAATGGATCAAAACAGGAAGCTCGAGAAATGTCTTCCCTCCATCTGTGTTCCTAAACTCACCTTTAGAAAATTAGCCAACAGTCTTCAAGAAGAGATAAACCACATGTTAAAATATCCAAACAATTCTATTATTAATTCTGAAGTCACAGGCTGTCCTTGTAACCTCTCTCTTCTGTTTTTTTATTTTTCACCTGGGGCACCCACTGAGGTTTTAAACGTATACAGCTCCACATTTAGGGAGTTTTATTCTCCGAAAAACCCCATAGAAAAAGGCATTCTTCGTACTGATCACCTAATCCCCAATGATAGCACTTATTCCAAACTCCCATGCAAGGAAACACGGCAGCTCTAAAGTTGGAGGGAACCTGAAGAGGCAAAACACAGGAGGGATAAATGAGCCCCTACCTCACCGGAGGATAAAACATTGTTCATATATTCCAAAAACGACTCCTCCTTGATCTCATTGTCCGTGAAAATAAAAGTGATTCCTTTGCCTTGCTGGCCAGCCATTCTATACAAAATCTTCAGGTCTTCCATCAGATTTGATGTGTTGTAGGATCTAAGGAAACATGGTCGCTGTGTCATTAGCTAAATTATTTTGATGGGAAGGAAAGAAAGATCCTTAAGGCAATGATTTATGCCATTTAGTTAACAAAAGAAATGTTGATATTGTTTCATCAGATAAGTGTTTCATTGTCTGTGACTGTTACCGGTTCATTATATTTACTAACAAAGATGAAACTGACCTTTTAATAATTTCTTTCCATTTCTAATAGCTGTTTTTTTTTGGAAGCAATAGAAGTGCACCATCATGGTAAAGTTCTGAGTATTTTGCTGTTCACCAAAGTCAAGAATTATCTTTTTTATTGAGGTAAACTCACATATAACATTATGCTAATTTCAGGTATACAATATAATAATTTGATATTTGTATACAAGTGAGACAAAAGAGGGTTTACAGTTGGGAGCACAGAATTTATTCTTGTATTACTATTTATTAAATATTATATTATTTTCCATATGAACAACTGTAAACCTACTTTTGCCCCACCCTGTATTTTGTGAAATGATTACTTGCAAAGATGAAATTGATTTGTCAAATTCCACATTTCATAAAACATTGTAATTAATTTCTACACACAAAAATTAACTAGAGCCCAAGTAAACCTGAAACAAAAACATAATGTTTACCACAACTAAATGTCATCTGAGTGTGCTTGTTTCATTTTGAAAATAATTTTTGGTACTGATTATAGAAAGGTCAAGGTGGAAGCTATACTAAGTGCCATCTGCAATGACATTCTGGAAGACACCTCACAGATTAAATTAAACTAAACTAAGTCACGTCGAGCCTTCATTACGTGGGGTGAGGGAGATGCCCTACTGTAAACGGTGCCCTCCTCATCTCCAAACACACGACATCTTTGGGTCCCACACGAAAGGGTTTGCTGAGCGATCGGTACACTGTGTGTGGTAGAAGAGCTGGGAACATTATAAAATATCACAGTGTAAAGCTTCTCTCACTATCAAAAGCAATACTTTGGTGGAAATGAGCTTGTAAGCATGGAATGCTATACAGGTCCCAATACAGAGAAGCCCATTACCACCAAAGGTGAAAATAAAGATATTTCAGCCCTGGAGACTCAGATTCATTCAATTATTATTTAAACTTTGTATGATTAAATAAACTCAACAGTTCAGAGCACAAGAGCAGATGGCTTTCTGATTTTTTTAAAGCTATTAAATATTTAACTTCTATACTCTGTGCTTTTTGCCATCTATAACCTGTATCCTAGAACCAGAAGCACCACTGCTATGTGTCAATATTTTAAGACTTCTGGAGAAGTAAGATCCGAGAAATCAGAAGAGAATATCAAAAACAGAGTGCCCCTAAAAAAAAAACAAAGGAAAATATCTTGCCTCAGCTTCTCGTGATATGTGAAAATTTCAGCCCTGTCCCCTGGATCAAGGGGGTCAAAAAATATGGCCCAAGTCACACATAAATGGCCATCCTTTCCAAACCTGAGGCTCTTGCTCCTTGACCTTTAGCCTTGTGGCTATGCAATGGCTATGCAGTAGGATGGTGTCTTGAGGGCTATGAGAAGGCAAGGGGTCTTGACCTCCCCTTTTCATCAGTAATGAAGCATTCCCAATATGACATACAGAGGAAGTAATTTATCACAGACAGAGAGGAGTCGTAAGATATTTTTACTGAGGCAATTTTGTGCAGTGTCAGTCAAGATAGACCAGAAGTTAGCAATATTGTGGTCAATTCCCAGGCAGACCTGGGATTTCAGAGAAGACATTGCCTTTCGGAATCTCAGCTATATAAGAGGCTAACATTATATGCCTGGAAAACCTACAAAGCTAAATTAGCTTTGCAAGTATCCATGGACTTCCCTCAATGAGACAGGTCAGCTAAATGCTTCTCCATTGGGCCAAGCCACAGCTCTAGATCAATGCCCAATAGGCAAGACTTTCTGCACCTACACCTAGAAATTAACCTCTAGTAATTTTCAGCCCAGCTAAACTTCCTGAACCAGCCTCTTGCTTCTCATCTTGGTTAACCCCAAAATTCTCGGAATTCCCCTTGCTTATCTCTCCATGCTGACTTTTCTCTTGCTAACTCTCCCTGCACTACACACATATTACTGAGGACAACTCTTTCGAGGTTCCCTATCTTGATGCGGAGCAGTTTCCCGAGCCAGAACCAGGGTGGATAAGTCCAAAAGCACAGCTAATGATCTCTTGAATCTGTCCTCTTGTCTCCAACCTCACCTGCCACCACCCATGACAACTTCATCTCTTGCCTAGATCCCAAGACAGCCTCATGACTGTTCCGTTAGCTCCTTCCATCCATTTTCTGCACTGCATACAAATCCGACATGCCTTCCCCAGTGATAACTCATTAATGGTTTCCTGTCGCTCCAGGAAGGAGTCCCACGCCGTCATGACACCTTCAAAGGTCTCCATTTCTCCTGCTTTCCCACTTTCCACCTTACCCCACACAGCCACCCACATTTAACTTCTTCCAGGGCCTCAAGTGGGACTTCACCTGCGTTTATTCTTTTGTGTGGCACATTCTTTACCTCTCTTCTACTCTGAGGTGATTTTGACTCACATTCAGGTCTCAGGTGGAACATCTCTTCCTCCACGAATCCTTTTCTAACCAACCCCTAGACTAGATTAGGGGTCCTTCCCCTGTTTTCAACAGAACCTGGCCTGCATGCATTTCTTTTCGTAGAGAACACCTATGTATCACATCTTAGTGAATGGAGTTGCTCAGCTGTCTGTCCCCCGTGAATTACCGTAAACTCCATGATGACACAGAACAGGTTTACCTTGCTCACCATGTACTCCCCAGCAACCTGGCCAGTGCCCAACACTCGGGTGATGCTCAGTAAACACCTTTAAATGTGTGAATGAGTAAATCCATATAAAATTTCTTCTATTTTTCCAGGTTACTAACATTCCTGAAATCCGAATTAACCTTTAATAGGGATAAATTTCTTCTGAAATATGCCAAAAGGAATATACACAAAACTCACATCATGCATAACACAAAAACAGGAAGGCAGCTACTCACAATGAGAGGCTGAAATATTTTCAAAGCAAAGTATTAATGTGAAATTTTCAGGGTTTATAACAAAGGTCAAAAGGAGAAGATATGTATAAGAAAAATGCATTCTTAATTTCAGGTGGCCCCTGAGAACCTTTAATCAAAATCCATTTCAGGTTAATTAAAATGAAATCCTGTTACCTTGTCAGAGTGATCTGGAAGGAAGTATAGCCAGCAATGAACGAGGCCAATCTCGTCAGACTCTGCTTTCCTGACCCGCCAACCCCAACCAGGAGTGCATTTCCCCGGGGAGTACGAATGATGCGTGAGATCTAGAACACGGAAGAGCAAAAGCATCTATCGTTCAACATGTAAACATTCCATTTCTTATTTCTTCTACTTGGCATTTTGGAAGATGTAGCTTCCTCCAGATCAGGATAGAGAGAGATACTGGTTGGAGGAACGAGAGCATTGCGGAAATAGAACAGTGTTCAGTAATATTGAACAGAGGCGGAACTGTGGGGTGTGCCTTTAGGAAACTAGGGGGAGACCATACAGATAAGTCAGCAGTCAGCCCAGACTGCATCTTGCTTTGGGTCTTCAAGACTTAAAGGTCTGACGAGGAAACTTAAAGGTTTCCTTCAGTTTGCCCAACTTAATGCAGTAGGATGGGAAAGAAAACAAAAATTTCAAAACAACATGCATTTTTGGAATACAGAACCCACAGTTGATTAGAAAATCCTCCACTTTTAAAAAACTGACAGTTTAAATTCAAGAGAATAAAATTCCCAAAATCTAGCATAGATATAGAATTTCTTTTTAAAGAATGAACATATATAATATATACCCTCCTACTATTTGATGAAGACAGTGATATCTCAGATATCTACCAAGAACTGATTATGGGTGGACCAGGAGTCTGCTCTGTTCCAGTCAGCAACCCCAGACCACTCCTCCCCATCACGGTAAAAGTCCATGTTTCTTTGGCTTTTATTGGTGTCGAAGGAACTACTTACACCATCAGGCCTCCAATTCCACCTAGAGGAAATTCAGTGCAAAATTCAGTGCAGATTCAGCACAGAGTCTTTCCCTCCTAACTGCAGGCTATAAGCCTCAGATATTGCTATAATACCCACTTTTCTCTAGAGAGTGGGTTGGGGGCTCAGAAGGAGTCACTTGCCTATAGCTGAGAAGATTCCTGGGGTAACTCAGGCTGTACACGCTGCCAAGGTTTTGTTAAACATCCTTCCTCAGGATTCAGAAATAAACTATGCTTTACTCATATTGACTACTATAGGCTTTTGAATTATTTCTCCCAATTCAGTGTGAGCCCCAAGAAATGAAAACCATTTTCCTGTCTCCATGGTGGACCTGAGAATTTGTGAGATAGGGAGGTGACACACCCTTATTCCAGCCTCTTCCTCACCCTTGCCATGTGGTTATCTCCAAAGTTGTTGTGGGAAGGGGAGGAGTGGGACTGGCAAGAACTCATGGGGTTGTTGCCAATGTTTATCCATATTTTTTCCCTGTATTACTTAAAGAGGCACAGATAATGCAGGTAGGGAGTGACTACAGGCTATATTAGAATGCCCTGTGTCTTCCTTATTTAACATTTTAATGTGGCTTTTGTCATAAATGTTTCCTTTGGTTGGTGTTGGTGAATGTATTAAAGGTTTAAATAATTGTTGTCAATTAGGTATTGGGACCCTTCATCCCACTATCTTTTTTTTCCTGCAATTGGGCCTATGTCTTATATTAAATTTTTTTATACCCAGTTTCTAGCACATATTTGACTAATGAACATACAGATGAACAAACAAAAAGAAGACTTTAAAAACAGACTCAAAAAACTCATAATCTAGTTAAAAACAGAACTAGGTGGGAACACAATAAAGTGAGACCTTCAAAAAGGGCTGTTTTGTCCTATTTATGCAGACTGTGAGAGAGAGAAATTCACTTTTGAATTCCATTAACAAATATTTAAAGATATAATCAGGTCCACCCTGCCCCGCAGGTACTCACACTCTAGCAGGGGACATAGACCTACAATGGAAACCTGGTAAGACATGTGGTATATGCTGGGACAGGGATAATGGCAATGGGGGACAGGAAGCAAAGGAAACAACACTGCTTGCTGGAGGCAAGTCTTAGGTGTGGAGCTGAAATCTGAGCTGGATCTTGAAAGATGAGTGGAAGTTCATCATGCAGAGAAGGCGACATGCCAGGAGGGAACTAGGCTAAATTTTAAGAAGAGGGAATGGGATGCATGTGCAAAGTCTCAGAGTCAGCAGGTGCCCAGAGCATTTCCCGCAAGAGTGGGAACTTCAGGAGTGGGTATAGAAACATAAGGACATGAGGGACCAAAGGATTGTTTAGGGGTGTACTGGGGACTTGGTTCAATTTCAAACATATCTATCAAGCCTCTCTAGTGTGCCTGTTTCAGCAGCACTCCACCAATGAATGCTGAGGTGAATAAACTGGATGCCCAAACTCATGAAAATTTTCATCTCTTAGAAAAGACAAACATGTAAATAAATCCATCTACACAATGCAGTGCCTGCTGGGAATGTGGTATTGGTGAGATGTTCTGAAATTGGGATGTGTTTAATCATAAGAAGTTGTTTTTTCTGGATTACACACTATTCATAATACGACCCAGGCAGCTGAAATGCTAGGCAGGAACTAGATCATAAAAAACCATACATGTCAGGGCTTGAACGTTAACCAAAGAGGCAAAGGAGACATTGCAGAAATTTCTCTGTTAAACAAAAAAACCCTTATCTTAAGGAAGGAATTAAGAATTATGCTTAGTCTCAGATCACATCCTGCTTTGCTGCAATTTTATCTTCAATTCTCTCTCTTGTCTTCAATCATGTCTTATAACTAAGTCACATATTTCAAGACTCAGACCTACATGACACTGAGTTTGGATGTACTATTCACTGAAAGCAAGAGTGAAGAAGAGAGGATCAACCTAGAAGATAGTGAGGATTGTAGCATTTTAGCTCAAAGTCCAGTCATGAATTCTTTGGTGAATTCCATACCAGACACATTAGAGGCTCTGAGAGTGAGGAAAAATGTGGTCAGAGACCCTGTGCTGAGACACCCAGGCCTTGAATGTCATGCACACAGTCAAGAAATACTCATCACTCATCATCTATACTATGAAACACAGAAAAAGCTAAGGAACTACCTCAAGCACAAGGCTAACATAAATAACTTCATCTTCAATTTGAGCTGTTATGAAATCCCAGGCCAATTAGATTTTGTCTCCAGTAGTCAGTCATAAAGTTGCCTTTGATGTTACCTATTCAGAAAATGTTTTTCTTTTTTTCTTCCTTTTAATCATCAAATATGACACAATGTCTATTCTTCCTGAAACACATAACTCTTACTTAACTATTAATTAGGAGCTAATTTGAAAGTGTTACTTATATTTGATTTTGAAAGAACATTTGTGCTTTTAATTCAGTACAGATGTTCCAGGATCTGGAGAATTTAGAGTTTTCGGGCTAAATACTTCATGCTGGGAAATTCAATCTCAGAACAAATTCTGTCTTCCTCCCTCTCCTGGACTTACCCCATCCTTGCAAAAATGCCTCCTGCCCACTCTTGCATTTTCATGGGGAGGGTTGATGTGATAACCTCTATAATCTTCTCTATTTCTAAGATTAATTAATTATTAGAGGTAGCAATTTGTAATTATGAAATCATAACTGCTAGTTAATCTAAGCAATGGAAGAAAGCCTCAAAATGTCTTCTTTCTAACTAAGAGGACACATAGTAGTCTGAAGGAGTAATTCACATAAACAATATGAGAATATCAGCAACAAATTTTAAATGGCCTTATCTTCCATCACAGATAAATTAGGTCATATAAGTTTTCAAGTAAATAATATATTTTACTTCCAGCCTCTGTCAGATCAACTACCCTAATCTGACAGAGAGGAAACTATTTTCTTGGTGGATTTCATTCCAACAGAATTTTCATCCAACTCAAAATCAATTGCTTATGCATTACTTCTAATTGTGGTAAAATACATCTAACATAAAACTTATCATCTTAACTATTTTTAAGGGATAGTTTAATGGAATTAAGTGCCTCCACATTGTTGTTCAACCACCACCACTATCCATCTCCAAAACCATTTGTATCTCACAAAGCTGAAACTGGAATGTTGAACACTCCCCAATTTCCCCTTCCCCATAGACCTTGGCAATTACCATTCTACTGTTTATCGTGGTGAAGTTGAGTACTCTAGGTACCTCATATAAGTGGAATCATTCAGTAATTTTCTTTTTGTGACTGCCTTATTTCACTTAACATAATGTCTTCAAAGTTTTTGCACTATTTTTTATAGTTATCTTTTGCATGATGCAAAAAAAAAAAATAAGCAGACACTTTTCCTGTGCTTTGAACTCAGCTGTCAACCATATTGATTCTATGTACTGAAAATATTGAGCTGGAAGCTATAGAGCAACACTGAATAAAATTTTCTTATCACACATTTGAAGTACACATGCTCTGATTTTAAACCTGTATGTGTGACATGTTGCATTAAGTTTAGAAATTAAATCAGAATATAGCACTGTGTTTATTTTTAAATTGAATATCCTCCTAGGAAATGAAAATGAAAAAGGAGGGAAAAATTCTGTGAAGCCAAGAGTCTGTCACTTGGGGGAGGTGCTAATAGGCATGGCCACTGACCTTGACTAAGTGGACCATCGCATCCACGAAGAACACCAAATCCATGCCAGCACCACGGACACTCTCATTATGGAGCTGCAGAAACATATTCAAACGCTCCTTCAAGTGATCAAAAGACTCAATGGGCTCATAAACTTTGGGCATCTCTGCATCAGCCTCCTCAGATGTTTCTCCTGGGATTGGGAAGAAGAATCAATTAAGTGTCTTCAACTCACTGGGCTTTACTACTTCCTTCAGTGTAAATTAATGCACTCACAGCTCTACAATTTAACCCTAAATGTTACTGATTTTCATCTAAATGTCATATTATGGATTTTATAGAAGCAAACAATACTAAAAGCATTAGAAATGTTGTAATCAATATTGCCACCACAGTTCTTTCCTGCACAGAAGAGGCTAATTTCAAATAATGTTATAAATACTAAATTTACTTGTATCTATAATTGAACATTGGTATTTCAAGAATCCTCCCAGAAATATTCTCTAATCATCAAAATGAAGATCAAAAGAAGTAGGAATTTAATATCAAAATCAGCAGCAGAGGTCAAGAATTAAGTGATTTTTTAATCATAATAAAGAGGTCATTGCATCTGCTCAGACAATTTTTATAATTTAGAAATTTCAGATTAGTGGTGAGGACAAAAGTGAATTTTACAGAATGGAAGTAAAGGGTTGAGAGAAAAAGGATAATGATTTCCTAAATAAATAAATATATTGAATTATTTCACTGGGAAAGTATTAAAATCAATTCATTTTTAATTAGAAACATAACACATCAGCTGAACACTTTTCCAACTTTTACTTCAAAGCATATCACCAAAGAAAAGGCTAAACTAAACATATGTAAATTCACTGTCAATTAACAGTAACAGGAGAAAAAGTAACACACTTGTCGAATATACTAATAACAATTTAGAAATTCACTGGGTACTAAGAAAGTGACTGTATCCTCCAAATTCAATATTACACAATTATTTTCAATTAACCCTGTCCTAAGATAACTGTATATTAACCTTTGTATGACAAAGCAAGGAAATTGATTTAACATAATCATTAAGATTAGCCTAGTTGCAAAGCTCTCACTAATTGAATTCCAATATCACCATTCCATAAATGTTCGACTCAAGTGTCGAGAAACAAAGTGCTCTGAAGTCACAAAACATTAAGCATTTGCCTCCAGATGCCATCCACCCTAAAATGCATTTGTGCTCCTTGAAACCATAATCGAACTATTTATCTTTCTGGATGAGAGGACATAAAGTTCATAAATTCTAATTGTCTTGCAAATGCTCCTACCTTTACAGCATTTTTGTATTTGTGTGACTGGATTTAAAATGAAATGTGTCAGCTTCTTTCTGGGGCACGATCCTTCCAACTGCATAGCCAGCAATAAACCTCCTTTTACAATTTTCAATCAGAAACTTGATAGATCACAAACATTCTTATTAAATCTAGTAAGGGGCTGCCTGGTCATTTTCAACCATTTAAAAGATATAAATAACGTGTTTAAACATGCCTTTTTAAATTTAGAAATTAACTTAAAATTCATTCTCAGTGTAGAAGAGGTCATTGAATGAAAGAAAAATATTCTACTTAAGCCCACTTATTTTTAAGGGAAAAAAAATAATTGGAGTACTACTTCTTTTCACAGGAAAGGATATATATCTCAATTTTTCATAAACCGTAACCACAAAAGCTTGCCTCCACATCACCCATCCCTTTCCAATTATATTCAATGGCTCTCTCAGATAATTTGAGATCTTTCTTTATAGTTTGAACACTTGGAATGACCCAAAGGATAACAATTATCATTTTTGCTGCCTCTCACTCAGCAATGACTGTGAGCCACAGATTGTCTAAGCCAGTCTGCAGATAATGTTTCATTTATTCCCCACAGTACCACATGATGCATGTATCAATATTCCCATTTTTATAAATGAGGAGAATGAGGTTCAAGAAAGTTCAGAGACTGCCCTGGCTGGTGTGGTTCAGCGGATTGAGCACCAGCCTGCAAACTAAAGGGTCACTGGTTCAATTCCCAATCAGGGCACATGCCTGGGTTGCAGGCCAGGTTCCCAGTATGAGGTGTATAAGAAGCAACCACATATTGATATTTCTCTCCCTCTCTTTCTCTCTCCCTTCCCTTCTCTAAATATAAACTACAATGTTAAAAAAAAAAAGAAAGAAAGTCCAGAGACTTTCCCAGCTAATGTGTTATGGGTCCCTTCCACACATCTATCTGAGTGACAGCCATCAGTCCTGTATGCTTCTTCTGCACTACCCTCCCTCCCAACTTTACCTAAAGACCTAAGACTCTCATGTATAAAAACTAGGTAGTCTTTAAACACCATAAGTATGCATTTATTCACTCATTCTATATTTACTGGGCATCTCGTATGTCCTGGGTTTATTTCGGTGGTGTTTACTAGGCAAAAATTCAGCATCCCTAAACTGAACCTTCCATCCTCGGATAACCCTTTGGGGAATTTCAAATTCTGCTTCTGCTGAAACAACGTGGGAAAGAAGGGAAAAGGTCATGAATGAACATGTATAAAGGACCCATGAGCAAAGCCAAAGGGTGGTAGGAATGAGGATGGGAAGTGGGTGTAGGTAGGGCAGGGGAAGTGGTGGTAGGAAAATGGATACAACTGTATTCAAACATTAATAAAAACTATTGAAAAAATTCTGCTTCAGTACTTTACCTGTTGCTTCAGGTGCATCCCTCAAGAAATCCACAAAATAAGAGTCAATTCCACAATCTACTAAGAGTTTTTTCTCTTCACCAAACTCCTCCTGCACCACACTTACTAAAGCCTTATCAAACCAGGCCACATCATCAGACGCTGTGAAACGATCGGCGATCACGCGTTTACACTCATGCTTCCACAGCCTTAGCAGGTCCTGTAGAAAGCACAATTAAAACATGTTACCAATCACCATCATGCCTGAGTTGGGAATTCAAGGTCATAATACTGTAGAGTACCATCCTTTCTGATTTAAGATGCTTTAGAAAGTTAGGGTTAAGATACGCTGCACTTAACTTCATTTCATATTCATCTCATTCAATAATACTAAACAGAAAGTAGTGTCATTTTCAGACTTTAAATTAAAATGAACACATCTCTAGACAAAATACTAAAATCATTCTGATCAAACAACAAATTAATAATCTATGTAAACATCTTATGTTCATGATAAATGAATCTGTTTTGATAAGATACCTGCATTCATGTGGACAGAGCATAACAGAAAATGCAGTATATAAACAACTCTCGCTTATACAATTGAGATATTACAAGAGTATACTTCCTTAATAGAATGTGAAGGTAATTTGTGGCAAAAAAAAATGAGTTATTGGAAAAAGGCAATTGCCTAGTCTAGATAATTCAAGGCCAAAAGTTAACTGGAAATACAGGAAATCAATTGTTCAATACACCTGTTCCTGCATCAAGAATAACAAATGCTTGCCAATGCTCATTATTTAACGTGAAAGACTGGTGGAAATTTCTTAACTTGATAACATTGTGCAAGTAAGAAGGGTTTTAAGCTATTGTATTTCTAATGATAAAATGCTATTTAGTTGCCAGAGTCTAAAATGAGTATAATGAAATATATTCAATGATTCAGTTAAAATAAAAGTTCATGATAAAAGCAATTGCTAAAACTATTTATGCTGATTTAAAATAGTTACCAAAAATGGCTACTCAAAAAGTAATACTGGAGAACTGTATTCCATTGTGCCATTAATTTATCAATAACCTTGAGGAAAAATCAAGGTAAAATGTTCATTGCTGTTAAAGTGACTTTCATTTCTCTGTAACAAAGAGAGTGAGTTTTCACCAAAATGTTTTGCCTGGGAGTCATATCCCTACTTTGTGAGCATCTGGGCAAAGTTTTTTCTTTAAATAGTCAACACGATGTGCCTAGTGACAGTTCAGTTGATAAGTTGATATCTGTCTTGGCACGTTTATGTGGAGAAGTCCCTTAAAGCCCCTTTGCTTAACTTGGTTTCACAAAAGGCTGAAAGAGAGGCCAAGGTTGCCTCAGCCTGAGCGCACAGGTCATGCTTTGGTTCCTTGTTCCAAGGGAATTTTCAATGCTAGGAACTATTATTTTCATGCATATACACAAATGTTCATTTTTCTGTCAAATGAACTTTCTACTCTTCTGCCTCTTTTCAATTTTACCAGTACATAATTCTCTCAGTACATTTAGTTATATGGAAAGATCATAAATGAGTAACAAAATGACTTCTTTTTTCAATTTTGAATATTTGTAAAGATAAGTAATTTTTAAGTTAAAATGTCACATTTAAAATATGAAAACTATTATTTAATAGTATCAATAGCAATCTGTTCCATTATTTAGTATGAGAAAAATACTTTATGATGGGAAAAATAAAAACAATTGTTCCTTTTACTCTTAGTAGAAAATACCTATGAATACCATTTCCTTAAACATAAACCTAATTTAAGTAGAATTTTTAAATGAAATTTTCTAACATACTTTTTTCCTTATGTTATTTGAAAAGCAGGAAAGAAGATCTATACTAAAACATCTCAAAATATCTTCATAATTCCACTAAAAATTACATTACTGAGATTTTTTTAAGACTGTATTTATTTTTGGAGAGAACAGAAGGGAGGGAGAAAGCAAAGGAGTGAAACATCGATGTAAAAGAGAAACATCGATCAGTTCCCTTTTACACAACCTCAACTGGGGCCCAAGCCCAAAACCCAGGCATATGCCCTAATCAGGAATCGAACTGGCAACCCTTCAGTCTGCAGGACAATGTCCAACTCACTGAGCCACACTAGTCAGGGCACTAAGGCTATTTAGTGTGTATGGTAAATAACAATGTTATTTGCTTTTCTTTCTTATTTATTACTTACATCTGGTTCCTTGATAACCTCCGATGTAGTACTCAGCATTCCCTGCCAGATCCTAGAAAGATCTCGGAGATTAAATACATAATGGAATTTTGCAGGGGTAGGGAGCATTTTAATCTTAGTCATCTGCCATAGCTGGCGTGTCAGGGGAACCAGTTTTGTCACTGAATCTCTCACTTCTTCTGAGAAACCCCTTTGGATACAGTAGTAGCCCATCCCAATCACACCTGAGATGGGAGAAAAGGCACAACATTTTTACTGACCATTCGAATCAATGAAATTAAAATGAAAAACATTATAATGCAGAGTTTGCACAAATAGTTACATATTTTAATATATAACCACATATTAAGGGAACTTATAGTATGTCCTTTTGTTTTTTAAAACCTAAAAAATAGATGTAAGTTCAATTAAGTTAGCACTCAAATACTCAAAAGTTAAGAAATACTCCTGAATTCGAGCTAAACTACCGTATTTTGCCATGTATATTGCACAATTTCTTGCCCAAATTTATTAGGAAAATAAGGACGCACATTGTACATGGATACTACTAATTCCATATCTTTATAAATGTTTTTAATTTTTTATTTATGCTTATGTGTTAAAAGTGTAACTCTAGAAAGCAATAACAATATCCAAATGAAAAATAATACTCTGGAATATGATAATCAGTTTTGTTTCTAAATATAAATAAGTAAATAATTGAATTAAAAAGCTAAAACAAAAGATTTTTTTTTCCTGAAAGTTTGGGCCAAAATCATGAGTGTGCATCATACACAGTAAAATACAGTGATTCAATATTATCAAATGAGCAAACTGATAGATATATAAAGATGCCTCACAAAAAAGATGAAAAGGGAGATTTCATGAGTGCTCTAAGATTTCCCCATTCTTTTTTTACATGTAGGTAGTTTCTATTACTTTTTATTTTATATTTTTTCATTTTTATTGTATTTTTTCCATTACCATCTAGCCCCCTTATATCTATCTCCCTGCCCCCTCCACAATCACCACACTGTTGTCGGTGCCCACGAGTCCTTTCTCCTTTCTGCTCAAGCCCTCCACCCCTGACCTTCACCCCCCCCCCGCTAGCTGTCATCTGCTCTCCATCTATGAGTCTGTCCCTGTGTTGCTTGTTAGTTCAGTTCATTCACTACATTCCACACATGAGTGAGATCATGTGGTATTCGTCTTTCTATGACTGGTTTATTTCACTTAGCGTAATGTTCTCCAGGTCCATTCTTCTGTTGCATTTCCATGCATTACAAAATATTTTAATTTACCTTATATGTAAAACTTTCCAGGCCAAAAAAAAAGATAATTAAAAGTTAACAGTCATTCTTTCTGGTCCATTTTACTTTTCCAAGTTTAGATAATTCACATATCATTTGGTTTCCAAACCTTTGCCCACTGCTGTGATTGAAGGCAGGTACTGCCTAGGGTGCGAAGTTGACATTTTAGTCTGCCAGAAATTAATTAGGATGATCCTAATGAGTTTTTCCTCAGTATCAGGTTCAGAAATGCTAAATTAATACCTAACACAAATGACATAACACACTCTTTTTCTGCAAAGAGTAATTACAAAATCAGTTATAAATCAGCTACTACTCAGTTAAATAACTATGGTTACCTATTGGGTTTGTGTTTCTTCAACAAATTATTCCTGAAATACTCCACAGTTAACCAATCAATAACCTATTACTCTACAAATTACTCTGAAGGTTGGACTATGACCAATCTCAGTGCAAAATTGTTTCAGTGCAAAATTATTTTTTTTGGCCAGAATCATCATATAGGCTTGTTGAAGTATCAGCTACATAAACTTTTTGGCATGGTATTGTATAAATCCAGACTTTAAATATGTGCATCCATGAGAAAATAATCTCATTGTATTAAGTCTTTTTATAAACAAAATACATTACTTGAGAGTGATAAAGACAGCAGATGGAGAAGCCACCAGTGCTTCTTCTGTGTTGACCTCCGAAAGTACATGTTCTCCCTGTAACACAAGGAAGTGTTCTTCCCTTCCCAAGCCCCATCAACACTCATCTTACCAAAGATCCTGTCCACGGAAGCATCAGAGGGCAGCGTGCAGTTGAATATAGAGAACTGCCTCTTGAGTCTTTGGGGTATATCGTTGCGCCCGCCCCCAGGGTGGATCATGGCTGCCAAAACCTGGATGTCCACAATGCTGGAAAACTCCCCAGGCTTCTCGAGGTTATAAAAGCCATTCTGTTCCATTAGCTGTCGCACTATCTCATTAGTAACCTGAGAAAGACAACTTTCAGAATTAAAATGTCACTCCTTTATATCCTAGAACTGAACATCTTGAGTGCTTCAAATTAATGGACTTCATGGGCATTCAGAAATTGTATGTTGGAAAATTAGAAAAGTTGTTATTCATCCAAGAATGAGTCAGTGTTGAGTTGAAGAAAATGCACAGCGGAACCGATATACCTGGTCTCCCCACTCGTTGGTGACCGGCATATTCACGTCATCAATAAACACAGTCATCCTTTTTCCCGCAGGAGGGCCGTACGTTGTGCCCATGCGTTTATCCACATAGCTCTCTATTGTCCTCTGTTAAATGAGAAGGGAGACAGAAATGTCTGGGAAAATATCTGCTACAATATGGCCAATTATTTTAAATATTTAGGGACACTTGAATTGATAGGAATTACTCAGAAAAAAAACCCAAACTCTTCTTAATTCTGGGAAGCAGAGTATCAAGTCCCTAAACTATCTTGATAATGTTTACAATCTTTGAAAATCTAATTTAATTTAGGAGTAAATCAAATTCTAATCAATGTAAATTTTGAATGGGATAGGACTCTTCAGTCCATTTCGACAGATTCACTTTTGTCTTACTCTATGTTGATGACATTCTAACCTCCAACCCCCATAATTTAAAGGGCCCAGCCCTTACAATCAGGGACAAAGTTAATCAGGGCTACTATTCAAGAAGATTCTTAGGTCTGCACTCTGAGCTGCACAGCCTGCTGGAGTCTGAAGATGGCTCTCCCTTCACAGAGAAGGCTGCCAGCTGGCTTCTGCAGCCTGACACACTCCAGACTCACTGCTTTGGGGCACATGCGATCACTCCGAGTCACTTCTAATCCTGAGACAAAACAAGAACACCTACTCGTGTCTCCTACCTCATTGCTACATTCTGAGCTTAGGTGGCAGAGGAGACTACACTATGCTCTATAAAAACACTTTCCTAGAAATATGAACAAGAACATTAAAACCAACAAAAATAATATAATGCTATATGTCAATTATGCTTCAATTTTTTAAAAAACTGACAGAAGGAGTGTAGGAAGGAGTAAGAGGGACATGGGAGATGGACCCCAGATTACTGTCTATGATATCATTTCCCTGGTAGTACAATGTAGTTTGTAAATTAATCAGTCATTTAAAATGTATGCACTAAGTAAGCAGAGCAAGCCCCACGAAGAAAACAGAAAGGGCTGTGCAGTTCTGAAGCTTCAAGACCTCATTGCATTCCCACCACTGTACAGATCCTTGATTTTAAGTCATAATAAAGATAATGCATAAATATAGGAGAAAATGGAGGTATAGTGACACAAAATGCATTCTCTTCCTAGCCAAAAAAAGTTTTCTCTTACTACATGATAAGCAAACTGGTAAAAAAAAAAAAAAAATCAATGTGCAAGATACAACCACAAAACAAGGCAAAGATATAAGCAAAAATCTATTCATCTGTCCCTGGAAACCCTTACAGTTTGTTAATTTCAAATTTTAGGTTTCCATCCTCATTTTAATAAATAATAGCAAAATATATGAAAATTTTTCACCATTTTTAAATAGAAAGAGATATAAATATATCACAACTCATGCAATTGAAAAACAAATCTCCCATGACAACAGTGCAATGGCAAAGAGAATTTTATATTCCATGACATAAAAGCAAACTGCTGGAAGTAATGAACTAGGCTAAATTTAGCTCTGCTTTCCAATGAATTTAAATGCATAAGGCAATTAATAATCTCTTGACACCTCCCTATGGCACTAAAGCCTTCCAGATATTCTCATGTCTATTAGTGAGAACTCACAAGCACATGAAGATTTCATTATATCTTGGGGGAGGGGGGCCTTCTAAAAGCTAAAAGCTATAAGTGGACTAGGTGAGATAATTTGAAGCAATGGCCACATACCTGCACTTTCTTTCCCTTCGTTATGACCCTAATTTCTTTGAAATAGCAGGACATTACAAGTAAGTTTTATATATATATATATATCATAAAAAAGCTAAGTTGACAAAAACAGAAACAAAGTAGGGAGAAAAATTAAATAGCTTGTGAACCTGACATTGAGACTTCTTCCTCTTTTTACAATTGCTGCCCAATAAATAGTTACCTAATACATTCTGAAGTTTGGTGAGACCCCCTGAAACACAGTAATGTGGGTTCTTATTCATCACACACCTACTTGGAAATGTTTGGGAAAACCATGTACTTGAACCTGTATCTCCAATGGGACTTCCCCACTCGGACGATCCATAGCATCACAAAACCAACATATCTAAACATAAAGGCCTATTATTCACCCCAAAGTCTGCACCCCCTCCTGGGTGCTCATTTCCGGGATAGGCCCCAACTACCTAATTGTCCACATCCAACATTGATAAATTACTTCTATTATAATTTCAATATTACCTTTTAATGTATCTCTTCCTCTCCTCTCTGAATATGCCATAGGTCAGTTATTTGTCTTTCTCATGGGGATTAATGTCACAACCACTTAAATTGCCTTCCTAGCCTCCTTCAAGCAGTACTGGAAGGTTCTTTATGTCATTTACAGCCTGTATTGTGCGATTTATAATTTTATCTAGAGTTCTTTGTCTCCCTAAAGAATCAGCCTAAAGAATTACTGACCATTTTTATAGTATTTGCCACCCACATTCTCCATGATCTCCTTGATCTCTGTTTCCACCTCATCCCCAGTTTTGGTGGTATAAACAATAGTCCAGTTAATAAAAACAGATATACTAGTTTATTTCATTATTGTCTGTTGCCTCTGCTAGAATATAAGGAGGTCAGGCACCTTGTATCTTAGTCATCATTGGATCCTCAGTGTCTAGAAGGTTATCTGGTATAATGTATTTATCAGAAAATATTTGATACATAGAGAAATAAGGATAAGAAAACTGGAAGTCATTTTTAACCTCTTTTCTCTCTGTTCTATCCCTCTCCTCCAACAATATCCACTCAACCTGTCAGTTCTGCTTTCTAACCACAACTCTCTTGATCCAGCCCAATCTCCCTCCTGAGGAATTACTGCAACCATCTCCTCTCGGGTCCCTCTCAGGGCAGCATGTCTCCTCCACCTTCTTCTCTCCGCAGCCAGCATGAACTTCCTAAGGGGCCGTGCAACCCTGCTCAGTACTCCCGCGGTTCCCGTTAGCACTTACAGGGAACTTCGTCATGCGCCCTGATTCACCTCTCCAGGGTCATTCTAAACACTCAGTGTCTTTGCTCCAGGCCTTCAGGGTCTTTATTCATTCATCTTCATTCAACAATAAAACACACACCATAGAATGATGCTCACCTCACAGGCTGGTTTACAGTGTTCCTTGTGAGATCCTTATTTACATGTTCCAGAGTAGCCATCTCTGAGCCAGAAAAATCTCTCAGGGTTAGCATTAGCCAAACACAATTTCTGAAATATTGATGTAGAGGAATGATCTTCCATAAATGTCACTTCCCTCAACCCAGGTATTCATTTAAAAAAAAACTGAAGTCTAAGCAGAGGCCTGAAGTAAAGGAAGTTTATACTGCTCTCAGAGAATAAACAAAAAATTTTACTTCAAAATCAGAGAAGGGTGGTTGACATGACATCATCTTAAGCAATTTATAGAACCCTAAAAGGACCCTGTCTTGTCTATCTCACACAGATGGAAAACCAGGCTAACCCAGTTATGACAGTGGTATTTTAAGAAATAAAAGCTAGGTAGTTGGGGATTCAAATGGACTTAGCAATGGGGGTAAGGAAAGCTGCCCCTCAGCATTCTAAACTAGAAGCCCTAAAACTAGCATTCCTAGGGTAATTCAATTTTCTGAATTAATTTCTTCACAGATAATTCAGCCTCTATAATTCCTAAAAATTACTATAATATGAATACTAAATTCCTTCAGGTAATGGTCAACCCTTTCATTAGACTAATTTCTGCAATCCCCTAAAGAAACCAATCCCCTCTTCCCTTGGGCTCTACAACACTTAGATTACACCATAAGTACTTGTACTTGGTTGTGCACATGTCTATTTCCCCCATCAGACAGAGAGAGAAGCGTCGCAGGGGTGGGGTACTGGCAGGGCCATGCACTGTTAAGGGGGTTGTGCATTGCCCAGTTTTGGGAATTGTCATTCACACAATTGTCCCTGTGAATGGGGCATGGCACAAATCTGCATAACCTGCATGGCCTTATTCAATACTTCTGACAGGGTTTAAGTCAGAAGAAGGGGGTGAACTGCTATTTCTCCCACTTATTAGCACTGTCATTTGATACAAGTCATTTAGTATTTCTAAATCACAGCTCAGAAGTTGGAGTGTATGTAAAAATACATAAATCATATCTATGTACATATATATATATACACAAGAGAATCTATAAATGGTATTATATATGAAAGCACTTAGTGAGCTTAATACATTATTAAAAAGGATATTTTATTATTACTGTATGAATTTCTATTTATCAGCACCTGAATCATTGTCTATATATATATTATGTCTAATTAAATTGCAATATAAAATATACTTATATTTAGGCTCCCATTTATCTGCTATTTAGCTAAAATATAAAGATGGAGAGTTTATGCTCTTTATTAAGAAATCTACTGCCTAGCTTTCTGGCGGTGACAACCTCCCCATGACAACATGCCTCTCACTAAAGACCTCCTTCATCCCTCACCAGAAGAGGAGAACAGGGAACATCAGAAGAAGCACCTGTGCAAAGCCCCAGTTCCTGCTTCCTGGGTGTGACATGCCCAGGATGCTGTAAAATCGCCATGCCTCTAGCCACGCACAGACAGTAGTTCTGAATGTGGCCACCCCACGGTCCTCCACCAGCCCACAGGAGGGGCAGCAAGGCTTCCAGGGGGTGCTCCCTCCAAAGGAAGCAGCACTCACTGCCCCTGACTCCAGGTGAGCGGAGAACCATCCAATAAACACATTTTAGATACAAAATGAAAGAAATCTACTACTTAAATAAGTTCTTCCAATTTTATTATAATTCATCTAAACCAAATGAAAACAGTCTTACATCAGTAAAATTTAAAAGTACTATTATAAAAATAGTACAGTATAAATAGTAAAAGGATATCTAAAACAACGTGAAAATGCAATAGTGCATAACTAGAAGCTAAAAGTAAAACAAATGCACTAAGCAATATATCAATTATGTGAGGATTAACATGCATAAAGAAAAGCCATTAGAAGGAGGATATGGGTGGACTGAAAAATAAATACTCTAATCTCCCTCCCCTTAGTGCATTAACATTACCAGTAAAACCTGACATTTTTAGAGAACCTTTTCTCATTTTTACCATTAGAAAATACTGCCGCATAATCTCCAATTCTCCTCTGCACCCTGGTCTTCCAGCTGCGCTCTGAGGAGTCAAAGGAATGTCCTGCGCCTGCAGAGACCCCTTCAGGACGCAAGCACAAGGCTGGAAGGGGCTTCAGGAGCCCAGCCAATTCCACCAAAGCAAATCTTTGGCTCCTTGTTTTGTAGCTTAGTCTTCTGCATAAGATTTCATTTTAAAACATGGTTCTGAGTCTAGGGGAAAAAATGTGGAATTTCCTTCCTGGCTCTATGATTCTCAACTTTTTAAAAAGATTTTACTTATTTATTTTTAGAGCGAAGGGAAGAGAAGGAGACAGAGAGGGAGAGAAACACCATTGTGCAAGAGAGAAGCAGTTGCCTCTTATATGCCCCCAACTGGGGACCTGGCCCTCAATCCAGGCATGTGCCCTGACTGGGAATCAAACCAGAGACCTTTTGTTTCAAAGGTCAGCGCTCAATCCACTGAGCCACACCAGCCAGAGCTGATTCTCATTTTTTTAAAAAACAAAACTTATTGCTATGCAACCATTTATAACTTCTATTCAAAAACATTATAATTATATTTAGAAGAGACAAATTCAGAATTCAGAAATTATCTTAAGAAACTTTCACTTTCTTAGCTTTCTGTTTTATTTAAATTTTGAAAGATATGTATGGATTACTTCCAAACAAAAAATACATGAAAACAACATTTGTTTTGGAAAAAAATGAGACATCTCTTTTAAAAGACTAACTGAACTCCCATCACCAAAGAACAGGGTGAACCACACAGTTTTTGCCCAAAGCACACACTTTTGGTAGTGACAGGGATGCCATTAATTATGAATCTCATGCAACGGAAGTAAAGCAGATTGTCCCAGGCATAGAGGGACACACAGTCAGGCCTTCTACTGATAAAAGATCTGGAAGTGACACCATGGTGAAAACAAAAAAAAAGCCTGATGAAAACAACCTGCCAAGTAACAGACATGTGTCCTTGAAGGGACTGTGTGCTAACAGAGTTAACACAAGATGATTAGACGTTATCTGTTTTCTCATCTAGAATCCCAGCTTCATCTGGATCCAGGTAAGTGGGAGATACACAGACAGACGTTCGGCTCCAGCAGCCCTTGTTTAGCATAAAAGGCTGAAAATTATAATGTGAAAATTAATTATAGCAGTTGGGCTAATTGAAAGCTTTCTAAAACTAATGGCTCTAATTTCATCGAAAGCATGGATGCTCAGCAGTTAAAAGAGGTACTAAACAGGGTAGATGATCCTATGATGCTTCTGAACAGAAAATGAAATAATGAATTATTGACGCCACCTTCCACACTGAAGGACAGGAGAGAACTGGGCTAAAGTAGTTGTGAATCAGATAACAAAACCTGAAAGAACATACTTTTATTGCTGCTGTTTTAAAAGTCTGCTTTATAATTCTAATCATCATACTGCAATATGGTACCACTGCTAGTAATTTATGAATTTGTATATCAACAAAGAGGTTGATTTCTAGATAATGTATGCCTCTATATTCCAGGAAATAAATATCTTATGTTAAACAGATACATACCACAGATCTTTATCACCTTAAAGGGGTAAATATCGCCAACAGCTACTAACAAAAATACAGTGACCAGGTCTTATTCTATACTAACAACTGTGGCTGGCCTTCTCCCCGGTTCCTAGGAGAGAGCCTTTAAACCGTGGAATTTCCTGAGTGACAGGAACTTGTCCTTCACAGGGGGTCCCTCAGGCCATGCATGCCAGAAACCCCTGTGAAGGCTGGGGCTTTGAAGTACACATTATCAGCTGACCTCCTTGGGTGGGAGAAGTTTTGGAGATTGAGTTCAATCACATCATCAATATTTCTATCAATCATGCCTATGTAATGAAACCCCAATAAAAACTCTGGACACCATATTTCAGGTGAGCTTTCAGGTTGGTGATACATACCATGTGGCTGGAGGGTAACACACTCTGAGAACACAGAAGATTAGCATTTGAGACTCTCAAACTTTAACCCAAGCAACCCTTCTTTTACCTGATCCTGAGTCATACCTTTTATATTAAAATTGTAACCTTAAGCATAGCATTTTCCTAAATTCTGTGAATCATTCCAGTGAATGATCACAATGACATAGGAACACTAGTGTTTGTAGCCTCAGAAGTGCTGGTGGGCTGGAACCTCTGCCCACCAGCTGTTAAGGCTGTTAGAAGTGAGGGTACTGTTGTGGGAGCTCAAGCACTTCATCTGCCAAGTCTTTGGTAACTCCAGGTAGTTACCAGCAGGATTCCATTACAACCCCAGAGATTTAATGCAGTCTCAAGGCATGTGACTAGCTAGATAAGTACACAACACAACAAAAAAAATCATACTTTGATTTAATGTTTTAAAATCTGCAGCCATGAGTAGAGTTATAATTATAACTTTTAAAGAGGATATTGTTCTAAAGTAAAACTAATTAAAGTTCTTTAAATACAAAACAATATCAAGGAATGTGTACAATGTTAGCATCTTGCAGCCTAGGATAATTTAATGTACGATTCCCCAAACACAAAATACCACTGCTGAGTCACTGCAGGGTGGGGCTGACCTTCCACCCAGACTTTCCCATCATGACACGGTGTAAATGGTACTCATGTGACTGAAGGCTGGCCAGGATTTAAAATGCCACCTCTCAAAGAGGAGCATTATAGAGTTGACAGTCTTATTTAGAAACTTAATCAATGGTCTTAGTTTATCAGCATTCGGCAGTCCCCAGTTACAGTAAGTAAGAAAATGCCATGATGTAGCTATGATGTAGTCAACAGTTTTCACTGCTCTTTGATATTTTCATTCCGACAACTAAAGAACAACAAAATTAACCAAAAGCAAACTTCTTGGGATTTGGATTCTCCTAAAAACTTTCCTTCCATTTTAAATTTATAAAATGTGTCTTTTTGTTAATGCATGGCTTGTTCCAATACAGATATGAGAGGTGATTTAATAACAATTGAAGCATGAACTGACATTTAGGATTTCCTCTCCAGTTTCAATACCTTTTTTTTTTAAGAGTAACAGGAGAAAACAAACAGCCAGTCACTGCAACAGGTCATTCTTGGCAGCTTCACTAACAAAGGCAATGCAAATTCAAGGTTTTGGGTTTGTTTGTTCTTTTTCTGTTACTCTTCAATGATATGATAGGGTGTTATCTTTTGTATGTTAAGATTCTAAGATTTTATTCCTTGTTGCCGTCGATAATGTGAGCTAGTGTGGAATATTAAATCAGGAAATGAGAAGATAAAAGTGACAATATAAGAACCAGAACATGAAAGGTAAACCATAAAAGAATTAGACTTAAGCAAAGACCAGGTGGGGAGTCCTGGCTTCCACAGTGGTGTGGAGTCAGGAGGAAGTGGATTGTGCAGGGGCACGCAAGGAGAACGAAGAAAAGGAAAAGATGTGAAAAGTGTTTCCTTAGATACATTAGCACCCCTTGATTCAAAAATGACTCCAGTGTATCTAGCCTAAAGGCTAGAATAATAGTAACACCCACAGAAAAGCCGACAGTGAAACAGAGGGTCATAATGATTTGATGTGACTTGTGACTAGAGCTTTAGAAATCTTTCTCTCTCTCTCTTTCTCTCTCTCTCTCCCCCTCCCTCCCTCTCCCTCCCTCCTTTTCTCTCTTTCTTTCTCCCTCACTCCCTCCCTCCCTCCTTCTCTGTACACTTCATAGACCTAGCCTTGCCCCTGATAATAGTTAACCCCTGAGGCAGCAGAACACAATAGTCCAGACCTGACTAATGGTCACAAGGTCTGGACCGCTGACAGGCTTAAGACAACATCTTGACCTAAGTCATGTTTCAGCTCCTGAGTCCTAAGGTAGAATGACCCCCTGGCTTCTCTTCCATGAAAGCAGACAGAGGGAGGTCAGAGCAGTCCTCACAGCTGTCCTCCAGATCTGAAGAAATGATGTATTACCTTTACCTCACTCTCAACCAGTTTCTAACACAACTCCAAACTCCTAATACAGCCATTGTGTCTTGTGATTTTGTCCTATATAATCTATAAACTACACATCACCCAGGAGTTGGATCTCTAAGAGCACAAACACACCTGCACTCTGGATTGGCCAATCCTATAATAATAAACTGCTTCCTTTCCTCACTGCAAACTCCTGCTCGCGTATGTCTCTGGGTCAGTGCATGCAGGCAGATGGACTCAAATACTGGGGTTTGGGAACAACAGTAAGGAGAAGATGTAGGATTAGGTAGAGGAATAACTGATATTTCTTTCAGTCAGTTTTGTAGTTTGCATGTTCACAGGCTTTTCTACATAGATATCTTAAACAGGATTAAGGCCTTTATCCCCTTATATAAGCTTTTTGTTTCTCCATAATTTAAGATATGTATATGTTTTAATCTAATTAGGGAGATACTCTATTGTGGTTGAATAACAGAGATGATAGAAGATGACTAAGGGATTCACCACGGCTGTGAGAGGGGAGATGCAGCTCCATGAACACTACGAATAGTGATGAGGTGTGAGCACCCACTTCATCAGAAACCTGGACTTCCTGAGCAAACCCAAAGACCCAGTACCTGAAACATTAGTGGGGTGGTTGCAGAAGAAAAGTTCAGACTCTTGATCATGTGACTTTCAGGATCGTATTTTGACAAAAATCCTTTGATTATGACTGTTTTGGCTGTTCCTTGCTCACCAATTAACAGCACAGCCTATAACAGAAGTTGAGGGAAAAAAATCCGAGAAATACAATAAGATGATTGTCATGGGCTGAATTGAGTCCCCTCCTCCAAATTCATATGTGGAACCACTAATTCCTTGTACCCTCAGAATGTGACTGTATTTGGAGAAAGGATCTTTAAAGAGATAAGTAAGGGGAAATGAGGTCATTAAGCTGGGGGCCCAACTTAAGGGTGATGACGGCACACTTAGGAGAGAAAGAAATGCAGACACATGAAGGAAGAGCAGGGATGCTCACACACAAGCCACAGGAGGACGTGGTTAGAAGACAGCCAGCCACCTGTGAGCCAAGGAGAGAGGCCTCAAAAAATAAAAAAGCAAAGCCTAGTGACACCTTAATCTCAGACTTAAAGCCTCCAGAACCATGGAAAAAAGAAAATGTGTCTTGTTTAAGCCACCCAGTTTGTGGTATTTTGTTACATCAGCCCTAGCAAACTAATATAATAATTCAAAGAGAAAATTTCTCTCCAGAAGAACAAGTCAAAATTCACCTTCCTTCATGAGAAATAATTAGATCTGGTCAATGCTAATTTTGTTCTTGGAGAATAATAAAAGATGTATACTAAATTTGTGTAATATTTACATATATTCTAAAGAGCAAAATAAAGCATTCTCAAATAAAGGCAAGATGCTTTGTGTTTTCAAGTGACATTTTAAAATGTATGATTTTTAATGAAAGTTAAAGAGCCATACCTTGCCCTGTTTAGCGATGGTTTTAATTAGGAAGTCGGTCCTCACATTGTCAACATTTGGCACCAGGATGGAGCCATATTCTGGGGTGGCATTAGATGGATACTCATATTCCTCGGTACACGTGCTCCAGTGCATCCATTTACCTGAGATAAACGAACAGAAAACATTCACCTCTTCGTATTCCTATTAGTAATACAACTAACCAATGAGCAGACAATCTTCACATCTCATGAAGGCATCTTCCAGAAACTCCCCCAAAAATAAAGATCATTAAAATCAGAGGTCTAAGTCCTATGTAAGTACGTGTTAGCTGAGTCAAAATTTCCTGAGGAACTATTCCAAATTGGTATATTCAGAAATATTTCAAGTATCCTGAAATTTCTTTTTAAATATGTAGGTTTTCAATAATATAGAGCATATGTAAAAATACAGAATACTGTGACAGTAGTATGTACCCAAAATCTTTTTAAAATGTTTAATGTCACAAACTTTTCATTACTCACCTCTGTAATTGATAAGACCAAAAATAAAAGACCCTAGGATGCCTTATATAAATATCGTATATGTATGTATTTCATGTATTTGCATATATGTACTTTATATATATGTGGATGCACGTATACTTAAAGTGTATGTAGTTGTAGATGTATAGATGCACACATATTTGGTAAAAAAAATACCTCACACTGTAATTTTTATATAAATTGCTGATTGTATGAAATGAATAGCTGAACTTGATCTGACTGGGGGATTTTTCAATTTTGTTCTAATTCATTAAAAGCTTAGTATACATTTAATAAGAGGAAAGTATGCATTCAGAACAGAACTGAAATAAATATTTGAAAAAGAAACAATTAGCTTTCTTTACACATGAATATTTCTATTTTAATTTTACAGCCAAGAGTTTTAATAACCACTTAGAAATACACATATAGCATATAAATATTAGGCATTTGTAAATAACTGTTCCCAGGGGCCACGTATGAGTGGAAGCAAGTAACCTCACCATCGGAAGTGACATAATAGTCAAACATGGTGTCATTGGTCCCCACTAGAAGCGGCAGATCCAAAGACAGCGTTTCCTGAGAACGCAGCCAGTGCTCCAGCTGGCGCCGGCTGTCCAGCTCCAGCACAGCCCCGACGCTCCACATCAGGGAGAAGACGTACAGCCTTCCCAGGTGCTCTGGTGTGATCTCCACACCTTGCTCCTGAGCAAGAAAGAAAAAACTTCAATTACTTAATTCTCAAACCAAAACTTTGCTTGGAGATTTTAATAAAACTAGCAAAGGGTCCACATTTCTCTCACCCCAAACAAAAACAAAGGAAAGGTAAATAAAACTGGGGAACAAATGCAGGGTTGATCTCCAAGAATACAAACCAAGCTGATTTGCAAAATAAATTTAGAATACCTACTGGATGACTGTGAACCTGCAACTGAATTACAAAACCGTGACTTGCTTTGTGAAAAAAAAATTTTAAAAAGAGAGAGACAGACAGGCAGGCAGGCAGACAGAGAAATACAGAACATGCTGGTACATGTTTCAAACATTTCCCCTCCCCCACAGCTCTAACAAAATCAATTTCAAATACTGAGCTCTCTGCACAGCATGACTTCACTCATAAGAGAAATTCTCCCGAAAATTGAGCGGCTTACCTTCAGAGGTATGAGACCTTGCAGCATGTTAATGCTCTGCATGATCACAAAGGCCTCCAGCATCTCCATCTTGTATTCTAAGTTCTGAACACTGAAGCGGTACAAGTCAGGAAAAGATTTGGTATACAGCTGACGAAGAGTTTCAGCTTCTTCAGGCGAGCGTTTCTTAAGAAAACCCTGGCAGTTTACAGATTCATGCATTAATTAAATTTATTAGCACGTCAGGAAAATGGCCATTTTAAGGCAAAATATTTAAAATATTGATTAATAATATCTAATGATTATATTGCACTTATGATGGACCAAGACTTGCTATAAATTCTTTCATGTATTAAAACTCATTTAATTATCTACGCAGTTCTAGGAGGTAGGAGTTATTATTATCTTCCTTTTACGTAGAAGGGAACTAAAACCCATGGAATCTAAGTGACATGCCCAGGATGCCACAGCTGGTGGGTAGCTAAGGCCAGAATTCAAACCCAGAGTCTGGCTCCAGTGTGGACATTCATCCACGACACTACACATGAACTCAAGCCAAGATGGAAAAAAAGTCTTCAGCTCTTCATTAAAATATGCTAGGAGAAAATGAGGTGGCAAATCTATAGAAATAATGTTTTTAAAGAAAACAGAATAAAAGATGGACAGAGGAAATCCATGCCCAGATTTTACACAATGGGAAACAAGGGTTTTTACAAATAGTTGTTTCTTTTTAATTTGTCCAATTTAATTAATGTAGGAAAATATCAAAGAATCTTCAGGAAAATAGAGAATTTAGTCATTGGGGAACCCGATATTAGGAAAGTGCATGTGATTCATAACAAAATAACAATTAACACAAAACAATATTTTCCTACATTGAAGAAAGTTCCCTTGGCATCAAGAATCAGCTTATTCTTAGTGACTCCAAACAGAAGCAATAAAATATTGGTTTCAAATTACTCACCAATTTACGAATTTACCATGGTTTCATATCAACAAAAGCAAACTATGGCACTGTTGAGTTGAAGGAACCAAAACCATCACACATGGGCCAGTAACCAGCGTGGTTCCCAGGAGCTGAGACTCCTGTGAACACCAAATGTCCCCATTGCTCTGCCCTCTGATAACTCTTTTAGAGCAGCCTTGCACTTCCCTAAACATGTCCAACCTTTGTTTTGTGAGTTTTGCTTCTTCCTACTCATTTGTAAGAAAAAACTGCATTATTTAAAGGCATGTAAAATATTAGGCAGGTCTGCCATTAATGGAAACATCCTATTCAGCCTCAACATGGGCAGGATATAATAGAAGCCTATTTTGTAAACAGCACTCTCACTATTCATTAGCTAGTACCATTAAGGTAGTTTTAAAGCCTTTGTGAATTGGTAGTATTTGGGGAAAATCATATAAATACATTTCAACTTGGAGTTTGCTGTGTCTGTAGTTACCAAGCCTGAATCTATAATTGTGCTTTAGAAAAACAAAAACAATTCCTACAACCCCTCTCCAAGAGATTCTAATGTGATGGGCTTGGGGTGGGAGCCAATCATCTGTATTATAAGAACTGTCACTGGTGACTATTTTTGCAAAATCAGGGTAAAGAACACTTGCTCTGTATCCTCTTTAATGACTGAATAATTTAATTGTAAAACTTTAAATCTCTAGAAGCATTTTTAACGCCAATATGTTGGTATTATTTTGCTATATAATTTCCTCATTCCCATCTTCATACATGACCAAATCTCAACCCTTCAGACTGGGAGTGGTGCAAATTCAGAAAATGCATTATTATAAGTTAGGATATACCCGTACAAAACAGAAGTACAAAACTTTAATGGCAATATAAAATCTACTTTATCTAAATTATGAATTTATAAGTTTTCTATCAAAATCATCTCCAAAGAAATTATATAAATGAAAATAATAAATCTAACAGTGTCAAAAGATTTTTAAATGGTTTATCTAATAAGCATTCTGTCTTACACTGTATATCTATTTAATTATAATCTAATTATAAGCAATATACCCTAGACTCTATTGATGATAATAAAATACTTTATCATGAACTGAAGAAAGATTATCTGAAATATTATTTCTGAGTAAAACTTAAAATTAATATTATAACTACTGAATCTAATAAAAATCCCTTATATGCAATTTTAATAAATTGTCTTCTTCAAGTTAATATTCTAAGATGGTTGCTCCCAAACTGTATGTGAATGAGTATCTTTTAAAAATGTCAGGAATCCCCAAAGTGATAAAATTAAATTTTATGTATTCAGTCACAGTCTGGTGGGGTTATTGATTCACTGGGGCCTTGCAATTACTCCGCAACCCAAGGGTTGGAAATCACAGAACATGATTAGAAAGCACTGAAGAAACCTGTAAGGGGCCATCAGGGCTAGAATGTCCCAGAGCACTTGAGGATCTTCCACAAACATTAGCATCAAAATGCATTTACACCCTGCAGGTCTGCAGAAAAATCAGCATGCACTCTAAAAGAACAAACAGTAGAGGATATGTTTTCCTTTTGAATTTTACAAAAGAAAGACTCCAGTCATACCTCAAGAATAGGACTCCAGTCCAGGATAGAAGAACTCATGAAAACCATGCCATTCCTTGAGACGGTAGCAGGAGAAGCATTGTCAATGTTATGAGGCTCAAAAACGATCTTGCAGTTGGGAGCCATGGGAATGCGATCGCCATTGGCAAGGGTGAGAGTTTTGTTGTCATCCAAAACGGAATTCAGATTTTCAATCCAGATGGCATCTACTGGACCATCAAGAACTATCCAGATATGCTCCCCTAGATTCCCAAGGTGGGGCAGAAAAGTATGCATACACAAATGTAGCCCTTAACGAATTTCTTTAAACAACCACCAAACACCAGTGTACATCTAAACAGAATAATTTGTTAGTTCAGTACAGACTTCATTTTTGTTATACACTATTTTCTTTCTGAAGAAGCCCACTTTCTCCTGTGATTTTATAGAAGAATCCTTTTTTAATAGGTTGTTCTTAATTAAAAACAACATTTCTAGAATATTCAGTGAAAATAGGGTAAAATCATTTTATGCATTACTACTAATTTTCCTGAACAGCTTTTTCTATTTTATTCTTAGATATCACAGAAATACAGAAACATTTTTCAAAAGGAAAATAATTCCCTTTTTAACCAAAAAAAGTGAAAAGGAGAAAGGCAAAAAAGGTTTTATATACACTATTCAATAATTTTAGTATTTCAACATTCACAGATATTATACTGATCTAGTACTCAGTCTTGACTAAGATATTACATAGAGAATACAGTTTCTCCACTAATTTTAAAGAGCCACCAAAGATTTTACTTAGAAGTGCATGTCAAAAATAGTACTTGTAATTGATCTCCTACCTTTCTTAGCCCTCAATGTCTTCCTCCAAAGGGTAGAAAATATCCCATCAGTCCAGTCATTCGTGGCCACATCAAGCCGACCGAACATCTGTGGGGCTGTAATTGCTTTTGGATTCATCCTCATTTCCCGATGTGGTTTTCCACAATCTACACCAAGTAGATCCAAATATTAAACAGCTCAGGTGTAGAGTGAACCATCATTAAACACCATTGCAGCCATTTGCAGTGTAAAGTCAGCAGGTGTTTGAAATATGAAAATGCAAAATTACATTGAAAATGTATGTCTCACTGCATTTCCAAGGTGTCATAATTAGCCTCATATTTTATTGACTAAAGCACATTCATTTTTATCTTCTGGAAAAGAAAACTGCATGTTACATTAGGGGAGAAAAGGATACCATGTTGGAACTGATGAAGAATGAATGTAATCTGGAAATTCTTCAAATTTCACAGCTCAAAAACCTGTTGGTTTATGGTGTACTAGATTAAGTGTTATATCTGATCCATCACCTACAAGATTCCCAATCTCTCCACTACCAGCTTGGATTTGCTGGGATGTGTTCTTGCTCATTTGGAAAAATAAGCTAAACGAATGCGCTGAGGAATCAAGGACAAACTGTGGTGGCCGACCTCAAAAAAGGTATTTGAGTCTTTCAAACCCTAAAACTACTCTTGAAATGTTCTGGATTCCACAAGCAAGGGACTGTGGTTAATAAGCAGAAAAGTTCCAAGTAAGGTTTAAAGTATAAACCATAAGACAGATGCTAAAATATTATATACTACATGAAAGATTAACACAGGCACACATCCACACCCCCGCACAGTAGAAAAGGTGCCACATTTGAAACCTACTTAGAAAATTAAACCAGAGTTCTCTTTTTTTAGGATCACAAAAAGCATCAAGGTGATTATGTGCAGTATTTTATGGTGCTGAAGTTCAACTTAGTCACAATTCAACTTTTTCAGTGAATGATAGCCGTAAGACTGGCAACACTTTTTATTTTTAACCTAATCACAATTTACAAAAGGTCAGCAAACTCTTAAAGTGTGTGAGAGAATCATAGGTGAGGCCTGGACTTGATCTGTTTCCCACTCAAGATAAACTATCAAAAACTAGTTAATTATGGTAGTAGGTAGAATTATATCATTTTCATTTAGAATACTGCAACATTTTTAGGAAAGTACTGTAAGAAAAAAATGCTTAACTTTCAAAATGTTGGTTCAAGTAATTCCTATAAACTCTCCTCTTAGGCATTTCTTGAGTGTCCTCATCACTCCACCTTCACAGACTCTGCCTTAGCGTAGGTACCCTTTTCTTGCCGTCACCTTCTTATGGACACCAGACCACCTCTCCTGTCCCTTGGTCTATTACCTAAATGACCACCAGATGGTCTTCTACACTCAGGGTTGACCATAACACCATGTGACTCCCCAGCTCAATGGCTTCCTGTCACCTACAGAATAAAACCTAGGCATTCAGCATGACTTACAAAGCTCCTCATGCCACACCTACTGTACTAATTTGAATTCCCTAGAAAGCAAAGTCTGGGACAAGAATGTGGGTGCTGGGAATTGGTTAGAAGTCAGTACAAAGATAGAGTGAGACAGGAAGGAGGGTTGGCAATGAAAGGGCACATTGCTGAGTGGGTCATAGATGCAGGGTCCCTCTGAAAGACACAAGGTGGAGCGTTTGCCATCAACTGTTCTCCCACATTGGTTAAAGCTATGGCTGCCTCAGAGCATTAATTCCCACCCGACCCCTGTTTCCAGGCTGAGCCAGTTCCCTAGGTTCAAGGAAAGTTATCAAACTGAAAAACTGGGAGAAACCACTCGTGTTTGGGGGAGAAGCTGTTCAAAAGCCACATCTATATAGTGGGGGCAGGCCAAAGGATGGTGCAGCACCTGCTACACCTCCTCATCTCCCACACTCCCACCCACACACAAGTCAACTTATTCACAACGAAGTTCCCTGGGGGTATCGTCCTCTCTCCATCCCTCTGTGTGCACAGTCTCCATTGCACCAGGAAGGCCTCTCAGTCACCTGCGGCTCAGCCTCCTAACCTCAGATGAAGCAGCGCCTGCTCTGTAAGCCTTTCTGCAGTTCCTTGGGAAAGATTCTGCTCTCCTCCACCTCTGATCACCGAGTAATTATCGAACTTTCCTCGTAGTAACTCCATGATGACTTAAGAATCTGTGCCCATGTCTGTCACCTGTTACACTGTAAGTTCCTTGAAGACATGGCCATCTTTTCGTACCCGTGTTCCCATTTCCAGTACAAAACCTAGCAAAACCTCCAAGTGTAGAACATCAAACAAATGTAATGAAAAAAAAAATACATGGTGAATAGGGACCCACATACACAGGTCTTGCACTTCTTCAGTAGAAGTTCAGCTCAATTACGTTCTCAATCTTTTGGATAATTAAAGTTTTCAGCAAGAAGCAATGTTTAAAATAACAAATGTTTGGCCTACCTATTAAAACTAAGAATAGGTTAATAAAAAGGAAATACTAAAACCAAAAACAAGTTAATAAACAGCATATAGTCTAATGATTAATTTATCTTTGAAAGGAGCTTCTCCAACACCAGTGATGCCATACAAATTATATATTTATTATATTATATTATATTATATTATATTATATTATATTATATTCACAATGTATCTGTATTGTTTAATACTTAGTGCTCATTTTGCTCAAGTCATTGTACGAGGTGCATTTGCAGTTAAGAGAAGGCAGTTTTATAACAACAACAAAAGTATTCAGCATAATCCGAGAGGGAGAGCACATCACTTTAAAGCTGCATAAAAACCCTAAGACAGAACATTAACAACACACTGAACACCATGTGGTAATCCCTCGGGTGTCAGCTCAGTGTTGGTGGAATTAGGTGCCAGCTGGGAGTGTTGTCCTGTCTCAGTGTGAAAACCCAATAGATTGAACTTTGATGCAGAGAATTCACTTCATCCCATAGCTGAGAAAATTGAGACTAAATCTAACATGTGCAGGACCCTGGAACAAATACTGGCAAGTGCACCGGGGTTCCAACCAGGCACCTTTCCCTGTGGGACCATGTATGATACATTTCAACAACCCATCCTCTGTGAAATTTTGGAACTCAACTCCACCGCAGATAAGGGGTGCCAACACACTTAGGAACAGAGTCATCAATGTCCAACCTGAACCAGAGAATACAAGAATAATCATGAACATGACAATGAACATTATCCCTAGATGACCTTGGGCTAGGGACTTAGGTACGTGAGTTAGGGATATCTGGAAATTAAATGCATTGCTTTAACATCACCAGAAAAACATCCAATTCCAGGTGAAAAATTAACTTATATGTATAGCTAACATTTAGTTCAATGTTGAAGATTAGAAGTGCTTTGGGCCTTTATTTTGAAGTTTTTATTTTGTTTTTGTGACCAGAAATATGCCGTAGGAACTTAAGTCCTATTTATGTCATTAGCCTATGGTAAATAGTTTTTGTTTTGTTGTTTCCCTTAAAGTCACAGTTCCCAAGAACCTATAGATAACATTAAATGAGGACTTACTGCCTATGAAACCTAGAACCACCATTCACAGAAACACAGAGTGGTGATTACTAGGAGTTGGGGAGGGTGGAAATGAGAAGACACTAGTCAAAGGTACAAACTTGCAGTTACTAGATCAACAAAATTTGGGAATCTAATGTTCAGCGTAGTGACTATAGCTAATAATATTGTGTCATATACTTGAATTTTGCTATGAGAGTAGATCTTAAATGTGCTCATCACAAAAAAATAATGGTAACTACCTATGTGATGGAGCTATTAGCTAATACTGTGGTGTCAATCACGTTGCAATTTATAAATGTATCAAGTAAACATACTGTACACCTTTAACTACACAATGGTATGTGTCAATTATACCTCAATAAAGATGGAAATACATGTTTTTCCCTTAAAGTTCCTTAATGTATTCTCTCTAAAATGTCCCCAGTAATCAGTAAAACAGCATTCCCTCCTATAAAAATATATCAATGTATCTACCTTTGCCTCCTTTGGGGGCATTCAAATGTGTCACAACTACTTAAATGTGTCACCCAGAGCAATGCCACATGGCTGCCCCTTACCTGTCATGGCTTTCATCAAGGTGTGGATGCAGGTGGTTTTCCCTGCTCCACTAGGACCCAGGGTCATCATTCCATGCCGAACTCTCTGTGTTTCAAACAGCTGGATGACTTTCAGTCTCCAAGGAGGATGGTTGATTAAACCAGCTTCTTCAACCTGAAAACGTAACAACACGCATTCAATGGGCCACATCAGCAGTGAACCGGACTTACCACTGTGCCCAGAATAAGCACAGATATGGAGTGGGAGGTCAGGGAATGAATGGGCAGTTACTGTTTAGTAAGTATGAAGTTTCAGTCTGGGAAATGAAGATACAATATGGAGATGGATGGTGATAACATTTACACAATAATGAGACTGTGCTTAATGTCATTCAACTGTCCACTTAAAATGGCTAGAATGGTAAATTTTATATCATGCATTTTACCATAATAAAATATATATATTGCATAAAAAATATACATACATAGATGAATAACAGGGTAAACATAATCAAATGTTATGTCAAGCTTATAAGAAACAGCTGCATTTGTCTTTGAAAATTGGATGCATTGTTAATATTTTATTGAATGTATAACTTAAGAGCAACTTAAGAATAAAGATTTAAGTATCAAATGTATTTTAAATGTTTAATTTAAAAGATGACATTTTATAGTGGAAAAAAGTCCTAGCATACCAGGTTGAGTGAAATTCCATATAAACCTCAAGCTCTTTATAAATCCACTGAGTGGTTTTTATCTATCAAATACTATATGGAAGTTATTCTGTGCCAAACTATTCTACGTTTAATTTCCATACCAGTATAACATTGGTATTATTTATATCTCCATTTTACAGATTTAAAAAACTGAGGCACAGAAACACTAAGTAATTTGGCCTAGATTAATACTTGTAAAGTTATGAGGTGGGGATTTGAGCCCCAGAAATTCACCTTCCCAGTCCATGCTCTTAACTGGCATGCAATGCTTAAATGCACTATAAATGATGCTTTTGTTTTTAGTTAAATAATTTTGGATAATAATTATGTATCACTTTACACTATGTATACTCTTCAGATCTTTCACATGCTACAAATTACTAATGAGCTAATCATGATTTCTACGAAAAGTTTTCCCCCAGGCTCTTCTTCATAAGAAAGGCAATTGAGGCACAAGGTTTACATAATTCATTTCCGTTCCTAGGAAACTATAAAACATTAGAGCTGCACCAAGTGTTGTGGGAAATCCAGACATCTAATGGTACAGATTACCCCAGAGCCCAAGGAAGGGATCACAGTGATCATGAGGGAAAGAAAAAAATGACAGTGAGGAGCCACATGAGATCACTACAAATGACACAGACAGAGCCACACCGGCACAGGCAAGGCAGCCCGCCAGCCCCTGCTGGCCTATCACATTTCATTCTGGAATCAGGTGTGGAAGGGTTTCCACCAATAGCAAGGCCACGAGCGCAGGGTCAACCGGGTGGGTGGCTGTGAGATAGCAGGAAGAGCTCTGTCCCTGGAGTGCCACTGCCTCTCTCAAACCAGTAGTCCCTCCCCACTAGGTCCTAGGCCACCAAATAATAACATTGAAACACTCTGAGGTTTGTTTTCCTATATTCCCTGAAAATATTAATCAACCAGTCCTTGTATACAAATAGCAGAAATCACTACTACACAAATTACATGGTATTTTTATTGAAATTAAATGTATGTATTTTTTGTTACTACATTCATTAGCAACAATATATTAAAATACACTCTCATCACAAAAAACATACAACAATCACAGCCTTAAGTGATGTTCTCAGTATCCACAGATTTGGGGGGCAGGAGTTCCATGTGATTCCCATGAAATTCACATGAAATGGATGCAGTACTTGATGCCCTGTGAAGTGTTATTACCTGTCTACTAATTGCCACCTCCAGCTCAGGGTAGCCTGCCTTGTCCAGAAGAATATTTGGGAAGAGATCTTCAATCAAACTCAGAAACAATGGTTCATCCTCATCAATCTTGAAAAGAAAAGAACAGGAAATCAGAGCAACTATTTTGGCATAATCACAGCAATGCGCAGGTAAACTGATGATGCCTGAGCAGCCCAGATCATTTTGTCATAACCATTAATCAGTAAAATATCATCCTCTTGGAAATTAAAAAATGTTTCCCTGTTTCCCCTAAATTAAAAATTATTTTTAAAAAAAGAAAGGGGAAGAAAGTGAGGAAGAAGTGGAAAAAAGGAAGAAAAGGAAAAGAAGGTTGCCTACATGACAACCTTCCTATGTACAAAATAATCAGCCTAGGGTACAGCTACACAGTCTAAAATTTCTCATTTAAATTTAAAAGAATTTATAAGGAGAGATAGGAGCAAATTCATGAATTGGAATTTGGTTCATACTTTCATTCTGAAATAAAAATATATTATTCTGCCCTGGCTGGCGTGGCTCAGTGGATTGAGTGCGAGCTGCAAACCAAAGCATCGCGGGTTCGATTCCCAGTCAGGGCACATGCCTGGATTACAGGCCATGGCCCCTGGCAGCCACACATTGATGTTTCTCTCTCTCTCTCTTTATCCCTCCCTTCCCTCTCTAAAAAATAAATAAAATCTTAAAAAATAAATAAATAAATAAAATATATCATTCTGTCACCCTGTATAAATCCACTGATACTGGACAATTGATTACCAGTTTCTACCAAATGAAACTGAAATGAAAGAATCCAAAATTAGTACACACTTGTAAAATTTACATACAATTTTATGCCAGGCTCTACAGACTTTAAAGGTGAGATTTTAGCTCTAAAACACAAAAAAATTATTCAAGGTATTTAGGAATTTGACATGTGGATATTTTTTAGATCCATTTGAATTCTTTTGGAATAGGCCTATGTTAGACTAGACACAAGTGACTACAAAAAGAACTGGAAAAGTGTAATTTAAAGTTATGCTCCCTAGCACTTTATGTGATAATTAAGCATTTTAAATGATCATGAATATTTCTACATCTCATTTGTGCTGAATTAGCTGAACTGTTATCTGAGTGGAACATTTCCATCTGTGAATCCTACCAGTTTAGAGAGATTCATGTCTCGCAGGACGCGCATGACGATCGTGGACTCCGTGTCCGTGGGGTTGGCTCTTTTTGCTGCGCCCAGTGTTCGCAGAACTGACAGAATGTTACGCAGACCAAAATCATAATGCACCTGAAAAATGTGAGGTACATCAGGCTTATTTTCAATATTAACTTACATATGGAAATTATACCAATTTGGCAGAAGACCTGCTCACCATAATGAATAAATGCTGATTTTCCTTTAGAAAACCTGTACAGTGAGTGAAGCAATAAATATTTTCATCAATACATTTTTGAGCAAATAGAGAATGTCCAGAAGGGTCCTCTCCTGTACCATCATTAGCTTTAAGCCCTAAAGTCAGAATTAATAGATACATCTTGACAGGGAGAAAGGAATACATTTCCTCTTGGAGTACACATGTCCCTTCAGCTTCTTCTTAATCGGTCATCCATAAGAATATGTCCTCGTATCTCTAGAGCTAAAATTCTGAACCAGAATGAACATGAGACCTCAATCATGACCATCATGTACACATGTACTGATACACAAATGGGCAAGGGTGTTGAGAAGGAAGGAATAGAGGTACATTCCAGGATTACCTTGGCCAAATCATAAGCCAAGCCCACAGCTTTGTCAGTCCCTTAATATATACTTAAAAACTCAATCATGCCGAATTTTACCACATATAAAGTGCATAACTAAAAACTAATTTTCTAATCATTATGGAAACTATGGCAGTGCCTAAAAAAAATTAAAAATAGAACTGCCATATTACCCAGCAATCCTACTTCTGGGTATATATGCAAAAGAATTCAAAGCAAGGTCTCAAATAGATATGAGTACACTCACACATGTAGCAACACTATCTACAATAGCCAAGAGGCGGAAGCAACCCAAATACCTATCAAGTGATGAGTGGATAAAGAAAATGTACATATAATGGAATATAATTCAGCCATAAAAAAGGAAGTACATCCCATCACATGCTACACCATGGGTGAGCCTTAAGGACACTATGCTAAGTAAAATAAACCAGGCAAAGAAAGATACATCCTCTAGGGTCTCACTTACATGAGGTATGTAAAGTAGTCAAGTGCATACAGATAGAATGGTGGTCACTAGGCTCTGGGACAAGGAAGGAAAGGGGCTGTTCATGAGTTTAGAGCTTCAGTGCTGCACGACAAAAAAGTTTTGGAGATCTGCTTCACAGCTTAGTGGATATATGTAACTCTGTGCAGCTGTACATGTAAAATGGTCAAGAGGGTGAGTTTAATGTATGTTTTTATCACAATAAAGAATACCTACAGAAAAACAAAAACAAAACAATCATCTGCTACCATAACTGGGAGCAGTTGCATCTAGTACTAATCATTTGGAGGACAGATAAATAATGGAGTAAGGGCTGTAGGAGTGGAGAAAGACTGAGATACTGAGGAGAAGAGATCAGGAGTTAGAGTGATGTGGGAATTTTTCTACACGGTAAAAAAATTATTTCTTTGACAGAGGAAAGATATTCAAAGAGTAAGTAAGGTCTGCAATAAGCAGAAGAAACCAAGAATGATGGTGACAAAATAGGATCAGTCTAACCAGGAAAACTCAATAGCCAGGGTCAGAAGACTGTGATTGAACACTTGCAAGGAAAGAAGTTTCGAGTGACAATGTAAGCTAGGTGAACCTGTGAGTAATAACAAATAGATTCAAAGAAGTTTAGAATAGAGGCCACAGTGAGTAGAGAGATCAAAGTATTATATATGTGAGGAATGTTATTCACATTTTATTTTTATGTTTATTATAAGATATTATTTAGCATATGCTTTTAGTAATTTTTATTTCTATGCTCCAGACATTTATAACATAATCCCTGCCTCCTGGTCTTCAAACCATTGTATGCAGGACCCGTGATGTGCTTCTAACCAATAGAATTCAGCAAAGGTGACAGGTTGCACATGGTCACATACACATGATTATGTGGTCCCATTATGTAAGGTTTGTGATGGTTAATTTTATATGTCAACATGACCAGTCCCTGAAATACTTGGACAGCTGATTAAACATTATTTCTGGTGAGGGTGTTTCTGAAAGAGATTAGCATTTGAATTGACAGACTAAGTAAAACAGATGGCCCTCACCAGTGTAGGTGGCACCATCCAAACCACTGAGGATCGGAGGAAGGTTGGATTTGCCCTCTCTGCCTGATGGTTTTGCTGGGACATCAATCTCCTGTCCTCAGTAGTCCTAGTATTCTTCCAGACTGGGACTGGAATCTACAACATCGACCCTTCAAACTATACCTCCAGCCTTCCTGGGTCTCCAGCTTGTATACAGCATATCATGGGACTTCTCAGCTTCCATAACTGTGTGAAGCAATACTTTATAATATCTCTTTATATACAGACAATACACCCTCTTACTAGCACTCATCTTGCTGGAAGCTTTTTCCCTTGCTGACTTAGAGAAGTGTGCACCCATGTTGGAGACACCAGGTGGCAAAGGATGGCACCAAGCTGTCTGGGAATTGGCCTCCTCCCACTGACAGTCAGAAAGAAATTGAATCTCTCAGTTTTAGAATCTCAAGAAAAAGAATTCTGCCAACATCATGAGTGAGCTTGGGAGTAGATCTTTCCCCAGTCAAGCACCTGATGAAACCACAGCCCCAGTCAACATCAATTGCAGCCTTGTTAGACTCTAAGCAGAGGACCCAACTAAGTTGTGGCAGGACACCTGACCCACAGAAATTGTTGGATAACAAATATGTATTGTTTTAAGTTAGTAATCTTGCGGTGACATTATTATACAGCAATAGATAGCTAATACAGAGGTAGTAAATAATTAATTGTGTGCCTCTCAACTCTGGGATCCCATGAAGTCAGAAGCTACTACTCTAAACAGTGTGAGAAATTGGCAAGGAAGTTACAACAGATAAGCGAAACGAAAAGCAAAGCTTGGTCAAATACGTGACTGAGCGTGAAAGAGAGAAGAGTGAATGACAGAGACTCCTAAAAACCACGAGGACATATAACACGTATTATGATAAATGTATACATGGGATAAAGAGAAAATACGAACATCTGTAGTGCTTTGGCTCTTCAATCAGTCCAGATAGTGTTCACTTCATTTCTATGCCATAAGCATTAACTTCTTCCAATGTACTTCTTAATAAGACTATGCATATAAAATTATGTTTGTAATGATACAACTCTCTACTTTATGTCAATAAAGTATCTGTCAACAACCCCAGTCTACAATTTTTCAAAATGAAAGACTTTTACTGAGTACAAACATGAAACACGCATAAGCACACAGAAACCTCAGAATGTCGCACCTGCTTAGAAAGCTGCTCCTCACACAGCTTGTAGAGCGTGAAAAACTTCCTGGCCAAAACAATGTTGTCAATGAAGCCACAGCTAGCCAACTTCACCCTTATGATAATCTGACGGTCAGGGACCATCATGGCCACAGAGCGGAAGTTAATCTTCAAGTTTTCGGGGAGTTCCTGCCGCCCAGCGTAGCCAGGATTCTACACAAAATAAAACCCAAGGGTGAATGACATGATCACAGGCAGCAAGCACACGTTGGCATGGTATTAAAACATCCATTTTGTACACACCACAAATCTGGGCTGACAACCAGAGAATTCTTTTACCTATCTCCCCCTCCTTTTCACTGAAGAGATGAAGTGGTGAGTTACTAATATGAGCTTTGTTTAACACCAAAGGCTTTTGAACTGGAGTGAAAATTAAAATCCCAATTTCCATTCATAGGAAGTGGGTGACATGTGACCAAGGAGATGTATGAAAACTGTGATAAGAGGCAGAAATTCAGTAGATCTTCCTTACCATGGTCAGAAAAAGTCCAAATTCAGGGTTCATGGTCACTTTATCTCCATCAGTAAAAATAAAAGATTTTTTATGTTCCTTTTTACATGTCAAAATAATGGAAATTTGCTGGGCTGCAACTGAGAGGACTGGTAGATCGATACGGTTAAATTCATCAAAACAACCCCAGGATCCAGACTGTGCCAGCCCTTAGACAGGAAATAAAATGAAAAATTCAATTAGTAATGTAATTTTGGAGAGCCAAGGAAAAGGACATCACACAGTTGCCAACACAAGCCAGAGATAAGCTAGTTCAAAAATAAAGAGCAAATAGGTCATGCGTGAGTGCCCCGAAATAGCTCACAGTGTGTACTTTATCTGTAAACACCCACCCACGGGGATAAAGAAACAAGACAAAAGGCCAGGGACATTGACATTTGGTCTACCCAACACTGCTAAGATTCAGATTTTCCAAAAAGTTACCCAACGTGCCAATTATTAAAAAATACATCTTAACAAGATATTCCACCTTAACTGAAATTTCTCTACAAATTAAAAAACAAAACAAAACATAACTTTCACCTTTAAAAATCCGTCCAAGCCCTCGGAAATCCATCTGGTCTGAGCAATTGAAAACCACAACGTATTTCCCAAGACATCGTCCCATATCTTTGGTAGTTTCTGTTTTGCCAGTTCCTGCAGGTCCAGCGGGTGCTCCTCCCATGCTCATGCCCAGAGCCTGAGCCAACGTGATATAACACCTTGGGGGGGAGAGACATCGCTAGAACCAAAGCACCGGCCTCCAGAACATACTTCTGAAACATCACAGTGAAATGAAATCCACACAAGTTTAAACATACAAAGATCCAGGCCATGGTCCCTACATAACACTTCCAAAACTGCATTCTAAAACACAGTTATCTTCATGGATATCAAGGAAAGGGGAGGGCACGGTCTATGGGCAATTAAGTTTGAAAATTATTTTAAAAAGTTAAACAGCCTTTTCTTAAGATTAATACATGGGTTTTATTTTTTAACATTTTATTTTTATGCTATTACAGTTGTCCCAATTTTTCCCCTTTGCCCCTCTCCACCCAGCCTGTCCGCCACTCCCACAGTCAGTCCCCACACCATTGTCCATGTCCATGGGTCCTTCGTGTATGTTCTCTGACTGGTCCCTTCACCTTCTTTCAATCAGTCCACACCTACTCCCTCCCCTGTTACAGTTGTCAGTCTGTTCCATGATTCTGTGCCTCTGGTTCTACGATACTATATATTAAAAGTCACCAAGAATAAAAAATAGTACATACCAATTCCAAAACCAATTATACAACTTCTTCACTGAGATCTACCATATCTAAAAAATAGTATTCTAGGAAACAGATTGGGAACCATTAAAGTGGATCAATCTTTTTTTTAATCTGAGACTTTATATTTGGTATAGTAGGAGGCCAATGGTCCTGTAAGATTTAAATCACACATTGCTAAATCATCACATCTTAAATCCATTTCTGGGAGCATATACTAAGGCATAAATCTCTAGGACATACCCTCCAGAGACAAACACAGATCTGTCCAAGTATCTTCATATAATCATGTACACTTACATACATTTACATACTCTCCCCAGAATGTCCTCTATGTGTGTGAACCTTGCTCCATCCCATCTCTGCCTTCCTCTCCAGAGTCTTCACCAATTCAAAAATGTCAGCATTCATGAGCGGGATTGTAAATTTTATGTGATGCAGTGGCCCTTGCACAGCTCTGTTAGTGTTTTCTGCCTCCCCACCAGATTGCCACGGGCTCTCTGCTACCAGGAACCAGGTCTGGTACACACTCGTACCCCCAGCTACTTGTCTCAACCCTGGAACTCAGTTCTCTGTGGACATTTGATGAATAAATGCTTGTGCCAGTCCAACCAGTTATGCACTTTCATCTGGTTCTTCCTATCCCAATAGCTACTGGAATTAGAGATAAAAAAAGTGACCTCGGTACCAAATCAACAATGACCCACCCCATGACCCAGAGCTCAGTAACACACAATTTAGCTGAATCTATCAGCAGCATTAGTATTAAGCATCCCTATCACTCTAGATGTATTCTGTCACATAAATAGAAGCACCTTGGGTTCCTATTCTTAAACAGCATTGATTCTAAAATGCTGGGACTCTTCCTAAGGCAACAATGACACATGTATCAGAAGTTTGATAGGAGCGCAGAAATGCTAAGGACACTGGAGGGTTCAAAGTAGAGTTTTCTTTCTGGAAGCAAAGACAGCATGTTTATAAGTTGATGTGAATGATCCAGGAGGAAGAGAAAACTGGTGATGCTCCCAGAGATGAAATAACCATCGGTTTGAAGAGTTGGCTTTGGATGGCAGCACAAACCATATCCAGGAACCAGGAGAGAAAGCTGGCAGTGTAAGGACAGGTGCGTTGGTTCACAGATGTGACAGGGAAATGAGGACACGTTCTCTCCTGCAATAACATCTATCTTCTCAATAAAATGGAACCGAGGCCTTCAGCAGAGAAGGAGAAAGGGAGGAAAGTGCTGGAGGTTTGAAGAGGGAGGAAAGGTGAAAGAAGTGCTTAAGTCTCAGGTATCTCAAGGAATCCTTCGTATGTTGGGATTATCGACCTGTCCACTTCAAAAAAAAGGAGAACAAACTCCAAAAGGATGCCCAACAGCATCCAGTAGAAATGATCATCACTGCAGACGTAAGGAGGAATGTAAGGAGTTACGAAGATGAGAAAATTCTAAAGGAAAGTGATACACAATAAAATCTCTTGCTAATCCTCCATCCTCAGTCAAAAACAAACGTTTCCTTTAACATCATGAACACACAGAAGAAGCAATCTAGAAGATGACAGTGCTACTACGTCAAACTTTTACATTTTGTCTGATGATATTTGCAATCTAATAACCCAGAGGCTCATTCTGTGATAATGGCTGATGCTCAGCTTCAGTTTCTACTTGGGCCAAATACTGATTTTAATGCACAGCCACTATGTTCAAAATAAGTATTCAGTGCATCCCTGAACAGAGCATATACAAGTGGCTGATGCTACCAAGTTCAAATTAGACTAAGTGAATTACGGAGGATTAGCCATGGAAGGACCCTTGGAGATAGCCTACTTCATCTTACAGATGAGGAAACAGTCCAGGGAACCTGCACCACAGCTCTGGCTAGCACAGCTGGCAAATAACAGGCAGAGAGCAGATCTAAGAACTCCAGATGCTCAGGCCAATGTCTTCCCCATGGCTTTACACCAGCATTGACATTCAATTTCTTTCCTGCTAAAAAACCACCTTGTTTGTCTTTATATGACAACAAAAGCAGCCCTCAAGGCCCATGTGATCTACACCTATTGACACATGGCACTTAGTTCCCTTTCTGACCCATTTGATGTCCAGAGAGATCATTCAAACTCTGCCTCTATAAGACTAAAGGCAAAGGAAGCAAAGTCTGTTTCAAACACAAACCTAAACCCTATGTGAAGACACACATGTAAAGCTAAGAATATTGAATTTCAAAGACTTTGGAATAAAAGAGCTTATAACCCCTAAAGAGGCATTAAGCAGAAATCCCCTGAGTAACTCCCGAGAATAAAGATGTTAGGGGGCGGGGGACAGAGATTGTGGAGTCATAGACCCATTCCATACCTGTCTGTGAGAGGAGTTATGACAAGCCTGTCAGTGCAGCCCAAAAATTCGTTCTGATATATGAAAGCCACATCTGTGATGTGGATCATCATCTTGTCAGCATCTTCATTAAAATAAAATCTGCACTGTTTCAACCATTCAAAGTCTGTAGAGCTCTTGATATGCATGTGACACTGAAAGGCAAAACGTATAGGTCAAAACTGGGATGAGACCTATTTATTAAGCACGCATGTTAGCATTCATGTATATCATAATGTTAAGTAAGCAGAACTCAAAGACTACCCAACTCATTCAGACATGTCAACTGCACTGCTGTCCAACCTACCCCTCCATTGATCAACAAACAAAGATACTTTAGAAGACATGGGTGTGGGAAAATTCAAGAGAAACCTGTCATTAAGCTTCCCTTTTTAAACAGTATGAAATATTTTAATAATATGATATTCATTTCTTAAATTTCACCCTTAAAGGCCTGATACTACAGTTCTAGCCATGAAATACTGAGTATGGAAAACTGCTTTTGGCATTCAAAGACAGAACCAAGTAGTCTCGTGAGAAAAAAGGCATCACTTGTGATTATGACAAAGTACACTGTTGGTTTTATTTAAGTCCACTAATTATTTTTCCTGGAATTTACAGAGGGCCAAAATTTCTAAACCTAATGGCAGGTTATTGCTCAGCAATACTTTTGTCTGAATTTTTTAACCAAAATTTTAAGCCACTTTAATTTTTTCTTCGACAATTAAGAAACCTAAATTCACTGGCCCTGGCCAGTGTGGCTCAGATGGTTAGAGTGTCATCCCACAACCAAAAGGTTGTGAGTTCAATTCCCAGTTGGGGGACATATCTAGGTTGAGATTTCGCTCCCCAGTCTGGGTGCATAAAATCCCCAGTTTGGGTGCACACAGTACCCAGTCTGAGCTCATATGGGAAGCAACCAATCAATGTTTCTTTCTCACATCAATGTTTCTCTTTCTCCCATCCTCTCTCCCTCCCTCTCTAAAAAAAAAAAAAAAAAAAAAAAAAAAAAAGTCCTCAGGTGAGGATAAATAAAAATTAAGATTACCCTAGGCTCTTTATTCCTCAGAGAGGCAAAGAGGGTGCTTAAATATTAAGAGAGAAGATTAGCACACAACAGCTTGAATATGCTGCCTTATTTCCATTATATCAGAGCCAATCTTTCATAATCTTCTTTACATAATGGGGTGAGACACGACCCAGAAAATTATTATGAAAGTAAGAGCGTCTTGCCTCTTATCTAATGTCCTATTTCATAGTAGAGGACAAATTTCTTTTCTTTTCACATTTTCTATTTTCAATAGCTACTAAACTCTTTTCCTCCCTGTTCTCTTTTAAAGGCAAAAATCTGCATGACACCTGAATGTCACAAAGTATATTATAAAAGACTATTTGCAGTCAATGACATAAAATGTAGTAAAACTTGTTAAAGCTGTGATTTATCAAAAGCCTTAGAGGAAAGACTAAGTGACTCTACCAGCTATACTACTTATCAATTCTGTAGCAAGAAACTGGTAATCTTCAATATCTAAAAGGTGCACAAGACAAATGAATGCTTTTCAGGATGCTACATGACATTTCAGTATTTAAAATAATCACATAACAAATTTTAAAATAAAGCCTAATTGCCTCAATAACATCTTAGCAGGGATTATTGGAATATGGCTGAAATTTCATCTCAAGACAAAAGAAAACCTGACAAAGAAGCTCTCATCATAAAAAATGCTTCTTTGCCTGAATTTGACCTTTTCATTGAGTTCATTCAAACTAATTCCAGAGGGTAATCACAGACAGTCACCAATGTGTGTTTTTCTGTACATGCCACAGCACTTATAAAGCATCTACCAGGTCATCGAAGATATCCCTTTGGTGCACGTGAACAGTGATCAAAGTCTCATATTTAACTCGTTCCACGGGGCTCAGATCTTTGGTTGTCATGTCGATCAACGTATTCAGCAGCTCCAAGAAGGACTGATTGGTTTTCTGCATGATTTTTTTATCAAACTTGGCATTTCTAAGGGCTTCTTCTGAATCCCGTGTCCATATCATTTGAATGCCTAATAATCCAACCTTAGGGAAATAAAAGGGCTTCATGAGTGTATATGGCACACGATTGTATTTAAATCGAAATTACAATGTAGTGAATAGTTGTGGTTATTATGCAAATATGTCATCAACCTCGATTACATCAACGTGATATGTTGTATCAGAAATTAGGAAAATGCTACTCACACTGTTTACCTGATGACTAAATATGTATAACCTTGTGATGTATCTACAATTTTTTTCTTACAATTTTAAGTCATTTATTGTTTAAGTCATATTTCTCCCCAGCTAGATTTTAAGTTACTGACAGGGGAAGCATATGTCTTAAACCTACTTTTCCCAAACTAACACAGTGTTTATGTGTAGTAGATACTTGCAAAATCTTCACTGATCACAATGACTAAGAAAATATTGTTTTCTGTAGTTTAATGCTGAAACATAGTTCTCCTTTTTCTGACAAAACATATACTCAATACATTTTTCTGATTTTTGTACTAAAGAGATTCAGTAAGGAAAAAACTTTTAAATTAAAATATATCAAATATCTCCACAACACATATATATATATATTTGTGTGTGTATATATATACTTATATAAAACCAAATAATCTGTAGTTGAAATCTTTAAGCTTATCTATATTTAGAAAATTCTTATAAAAATCTTAATATTGGTCCAGAGTTAAATAGAAGCCAGTTGTGTAGTTTACAATAGAAAATGTATAAGCTCTAAAATGACTATTCTGTAAAAGACACTTTCCAATTTCAATACACTGACCTGAGCAGGGAAGGAAGAAAGAAATTCAATCAGTTGGAAATCTGTTTCTTGAATATTTTCTGCTGCCTGGCGAATCACATGATGTAATGAGGACTTTGATTCCTCCAAGAGAGAATTAAGCCAAACTTCCACATTGCCCTCTGCCATCACGGGTTTATCCAATTCAATCATCTCACCCTCTCGAGAGGAAATTGACAGAATGCGATCATAGATCTGTGTTAGAAGCCAAAAAAAAATAGCTATATTCACATAAAGAATAAATTCCTCCATTGCCCTCATGTCACTGTTATCCTTCCTACAGAAGTTAAGCTACAGATTATAACATAAAAGTCAAAATATGATATAAAATCAATTTCAAAACAGTAGAGAAGAAGTTATCCATGAAAGCTAAAAGAGAATACTAAATCAATTCTAAGTAGTCTATACTACAGAGGGAAAAACTTGTTTTATAAGAGAAATATTCAATATAAATATGATGATCCAAAATTTCTAGTTTTCCCAAATGAAATGAAACTCTCTAAGAGCCTGTCATCCACACTCGCTTATCAGGTTGACATTAGCAATGGCCTGGTCAATATGATCAATGCAAACACCTAACAAGGTAATTCTACTTCTGCACGCTACAGTATGCTCCTTACAGGAGCTCTTGGTTGCTCACAATGTTTTCTAATTCAATCCCAGCTCCAGATCTGGTCATCTCACTTCAGTTTCCCTGTAGTACAGCATACTGAGTATTGCATGGTGTTTAGGGTTCTGAAGCACCCATTCAAATGGTGCTCTGCCATTCACTGATCATGCGACCTTGGAGGACATGTGTCTGAGACTAAATCTCTTCCCTAAACTACTCATTAAAAACTGTGCCTTCCTTACTTCTCTACCCACTTCCCTGCTGTTTCGTGCCAATTTAAAAAGTAACACAACTATAAAGTAATTGTGAATATATATTGTTTTTATCCTTTAGTAAGTGGAATATTGTCCCTTGATCTCAGAATTACAACCGAATCCTAAATCTCAGATTTAGAACTGTATTAATGAAGTCAATGAGTATTAAATTTCAGGGTCTCTCACTTACATGGACCCATGTCAAGGTTCTGAATTTAAACTGGTATTTATAATTGTATGAGATCTAGGACCCACAAAACCAGGATCTGTCACTGGTTGTAGATACATTATGACAGAAACAAAAAAAAAATGAATACTACTTTAAGAAGTAATTACTATGAACAGAGGCTAAAAATGAGGAAATTTAAGTTATGTTCAATGCACAGAGAGTGAGAAGCTTCACTAAGCACCATGAAGTTCTAGTGCTGTAGCAGAAGGATTTGAACATCAGAAAGCACTTCCTGGATAATGCAATCCCCTTTCAACCTACACATCCTGTAGGCCTACACAAACATTGATTTTTAAACCATTTCCATGTCTTCCTTTCTTCTCTACCCACCCACCTGGTCAAGGCTTTGCTGTAGCAGCTCAGCCTCCACCATCCTGACTTTGCAGTCACTTCCAACACTGGTCTCCATGCTCCTCTCTATTCTACCACCTACTCTGAGCCAGAGAATCTTTCCAAAACACAAATCAGGTCAGTGCCTTCCATAAAAACCTCCCATGTCTTCTGTCACATGCCCCATGAAGTACAATTCCATAGCACTTGAATTTTGGGAATCTGGTCCATGCCTCCTTCTCTCTTTGCTCATCACTTCCTATTGTGAGTCAAATTTTATCTTCCCCACCCCCCCAAAAAAACTATGTTGAAGCCCTAAGCCCCAGTAGCTGTGACTGGGACCTTATTTGGAGATAGAGTCTTTGCAGATATCATTAAGTTAAGATGAGGTCCTGGAAAACAGTGGACCCTACCTAATCCAATGAGTGGCGTCCTTAGAAATAGAAGGAAACTTAGACACAGATACACAGACAGGACGTCATGTGAGGACGAAGGCAGAGACTGAAGTGATGTGTCCACAAGCTGAGGGACACCAACGGGTTCTAACCACCACCAGAAACTAGGAAAGAGGCATGGAACAGATTCTCCCTCAGAGCCTCCAATGGGAATCAGCCCTGCCAACATCTTAGTTCAGAATTCTAGCCTCCAGAACTGTGAGAGAATAAACTACTGTTGTTTCAACTGAGGAAAATCTTGGGAAACTAATATACTCACTCACATACGTGCACTCCTGCCCCACCTCCACTTGCCATTCCCATGACTGGAACATGTGTCCCTTCTCCACCTCCCTGGTTACGTTACATTTCCTTCAAAAATCAGCTCAAACACCATATTCTCCTGCAGGAAGCCTTCTCTCACACCCCTTTCACCCAGGTTAGGGCTCCCTACCAAGCATTTCATGATCCTTGCATACAATACTAGCACAGCAAGTCAAAAATTACCAACACTTTGTCAAATTTCTCTTGAATGTTATAGTGTATAAAAATGACTTCAGTACTATTCATGATACATTGCTCCTTGGAACCCTGGGTCTAGCATCATGCCTGGCACATAGCAAGGTACTTGAACTTAAAGGGCTGGCTTTTAACTGCTTACAATGGCTTCTCTCTGCCACTGCACTAATTGCGCACTATAGACTCCACCAGATCATGAATTCCCAGGGCTTTGTAAACGCCCATTGTCAGGCATGACATCTGGCACATGGCAGTTGCTCAGCAAGTGCAGACCACAGGGTACTACGGGTTTGCGTGAAGCATTAGAGGGGAACTGACCATGTTATCAAACTGGTAGTGTCACTTTCCTGGGAATTTTGGGTGAAGGGATGGATTTGAGTACAGGGGTGTCCAACGCATGGCCTAAGGGCCATGTGTAGCCCAGGAAGTCTATGAATGCAACCCAATGCAAAATTGTAAATTTACTTAAAACATGATGAGATGTTTTTGTTTTTGTTAGTGTTTGTGCATTTAATGTGTGGCCCAAGACAACTCTTCTTCTTCCAGTGTGGCCCAGAGACACCAAAATGTTGGACACCTCTGGATTAGACATTGTCCCCAGAACCTTTATAAATGTGGTCTCCCTCACATTGAATGATCTCTCTTTGGACCCATACAATTCCATGATTCTACAAAGTTGTTGGGAGTGTTAAAAAAAGAAAGTTTAAATCAAGCATGATGAAATACAGGGAAGATCATCATGCCAAAAACGTCTGAAGCCTGATTAAAGCAATCAACTCACAGTGGGCATTCTGTTTAGTCAAGGCACTATTTTACGAGCAATTGGTGTCTTTGTTTTATTGAATTTCTGAAGTTAACTTGACATACAAAACCATGAAAGCTACAGACAATGCATTCTTCACCAGAGTTAAAGTGTTGTTATTCCAATGTGTACTCTGGATATTTTTTTTTAATCACATAGTTCTGAAGGTAAATTAGGCCCAAAAGTTTGCTTTTAGTCCCTGGGCTAGACTTAGTGGCCAGGGAAGCAATGTTTGTAAACAGAACATTGGAGAACCATTTAATAAAGACAGCAGAGATCCTAAGATATAGCCACGGCTGGCCTGTGATTAGAATTAGACGAACCTTTTCATGGAACTTGACAGTTTTAATGTTGTCAAACACATTCAGCAAATGGGCTTGTATTGTGTGCGGGTCCGAGGCCTGCCCCAGAATCTCCAGAAGGGCCGGGTCTGAGACGAAGAAGAAGCGAGGAAAGCAAAGTCGTTTTCTCTCCAAGTATCTAAGTGGGAAGGGAAAAGATAAAATGTTGTAAACACACAAAGCAAGACTCTAGACATAAATTATTCCGGATGGGAAAAGAAGGAAAAATTTTTAGACAAACTGAACTTCCTACATCCCGTTCAGGGTTTCGGTTTTGCTTGCCTTACTGATTCTGCCAGGTAGTATTCCACATGCTGCTGGGGAAACAATTTCCCTTGCCAGAATTACGGGAAGAATTTCTTCATTCTTCACAAGTGTAATGTATGCATTTGACTTAATCTAAAAAATCGTATGCTTTCTTGTAGAAAATAGGGAAAATACACACAGGACATTTTTGTTTTGTTTTATTTGGAAACACAGCACTGTCAGGTAAAGGGTGCTGCATTCACGAAACAGCATCTTTAAAAATCCAATGAATCCATCACCGAAGAAGAAGCAAAATCCAGACCCAAATGAGCTCAGCAAAAGGCCTTGGCTCTGCTCTCCACCTCCCAGAGTTAGAGAGACCCTGTCAGTGTTTCCATCATTGTCCTGCTTTCAACCGCACTTCTGTTTTTCCATTTGCTTTATTTTATGATAATTCCTTATGTTATGGGTATTTTTTCTGTTCTTCTCTCTCATACCTATGCTTCTGTATCTTCATTTTCTAGCACATTTTGATAAAATTAATGCAGTTTTAATTGCAGTTTCTTTTTGAAATCCTACCATACTTTTTAAACTCTGGGTTTTTTTATTTCTAGTCTTTCATTTGTATTTAATATCATTTATTTCTTATTTTTTATTTGTATTATGTTTCCTATATAAAATTATGAAAGAATTATTTTTATTTCATAGAAGCAGAATTCTCTTCTTAGTGTTTTTACTAAAAGACTACCTGCATGAGAAGCGGAAGCCAGGTGGCAACTTCAGGGGCATAAACAGGGAACTCTTGTTAGTCCGTGTTTAATCAACTGATGGACTTTCGTCCAGTAGGGTGTCCAGGATGAGGGTCAGAGCTAAATTCCTCAGCACAAAAGAGAAGGATTTTCTCAGACTCTGAAAGAGGCGAGGAAGGGAAGGTGATCTAGGGAGAGGCCGGTGGTAGTGAGGAACTTGGGAAGGAAATGGGCAAGTCTCGAGTGCTGACAGTGGGTGAGCTTGCTGTGTGCATTGCCATCTTCCCCTTCAACTCTCACAGAATATTTAGTAAAATATACATTACGAGCTAGTAGTCTCTGGGCGGTTTGGATCTATTCACTTTGAGTATGTGAAAAAGCACACAATCTGGCCTCAAAGAGAGAGAAGGATAAAAGCAGAGGCTGCCCAAAGAGTCTCCTCTTACGTATCCCCTCATTTTCCTGAAGTCTTACTTCAATGCTTACAATGGTTTATTTTGTTTGCACTAGCTTTTTACATTCCTTACTTTAAAGGTTAACTTTATCATTTTGAATACCCTAATCCTTCTTACTTATATAGCTTTGATTTTTATTCTCAATAACTTCCTTGCCAATTTCTAACCACTGCTCGCCTGGTCTGATTCTGCTCACAAGTCAGGTCACGTTTTCTATCCGTCCAGACCAAGATGGAAGGAGGCACGCAGAACATAACAACCAGACCTCTGTTTCAAAGTAGAGGAGACAACTTATTCCTGATCTGTGAAGACCCTTCCATCTGTGCAGACCCTCATCAGCATCAGTGAGAGGGTCTTGTTTTTGTGTAAACATTAGGACTCAAGTGTTTATACTGGGCTTACATATTTTGGCTCATAACTTCTCCTTGGTACCAGGTGCAAAAGCAAGGGGAGCTCAGTAACAAATGTGAGTAATTTCAGAGTAGATTTTTTCTCTGAGGAGTTATGAAATAATGACATATTATCAGGTAACACAGTAGAGTGTGTCCATAAGAAGAAGAAAAAAATAGTAAAAAAAAAAAGAAAACTTGAGGGTGTGTATGTATATCCTCATAGTTCTGTGTCTCTAGAGAACCCTGACCAACACAATAATCAAAAGTTTACCCAAAGTTTCTCCATACATACTGACAATTGTGAAGAGATTAACAGTTTAGAAGGGGTGATATTTAAAAGCCTATGTATTTCAGTTATAAAATAATTCCTGGAAATGAAATGTACATCATGGTAACTATAGTTAATGATATGTATTACATATTTGAAAGTTGCTAAAAGTAGATTTTAAAAGTTCTCATCACAAGAAAAAAATTGTAACTATGGACAGTGATGGATGTTACCTAGACTTATTGTGGTGATCATTTTTCAATATATAAAGATATCTAATCATTATGTTGTACACCTGAAACTAACATAACATTATATTTCAATTAGAACTCAATAAAAAGTAAAAAATAAAATAAAAGCATGTGTAGATAAGTGTTTCTACAGTAGTAATATTTAACATATTTCTATTTCCATAATTTTATCTTCACTCTCCAAAGGAGAAAAAAAGACAACTTTTTATTAGTCTCGGAATTCACGCAGCCTCCATATACATAAGTGTTGTGCATACTGATCTTGTTTCTGTATAATCTTGACTACTTGTGCACACTACAAATTGTTCAAGCTGTTCTTGGTTCAGTGTAATGAAATACATTGGTTCTTCAGATATTTTTTCAAGAAGGATACCAGAAAAATAGTGCATTATTTTTTACAAGCGAGGACTGCATGAGAATGTTTGCAAGATCTGGTCCCAGTAATGAAAGTTGTCTTAAATGCTATATTCCAACATCAGGACAAATCTAATAAATGCTTAGAGACACTATAAGGCTCCAAACTATCAGTTTTATCTGTGCAATGGTGGACATGAATTAGTTCTCAGCAAAAGAAAACTGACTTGGCTAATTCTGTCTAATCTCGCTGGTCCCTTCCATCTCTAGGATGCTAAGAGAGCCTTCAGAGAGCGGTGAGCTTACCCAGTGAGGGATTTCTGGCATAATTCCAACTGGTCCAGCAAGTGTGGTAATAGCTGTCCCATAGTTTCATCTCCGACACAACACTGAACCACGTTTGGCATTTCATGGGCCCGATTCATGATCTTCACCCAAGACTTATCGATATTGGAAAAGCGTTTGGCTTCCTATGAGAATGAGATGAGAAAGCACACTTGGACACATCTGTGATCTCAAGTACAGAGCCTTTCACGTACTTTCTGCTAAGGCCAGATTTCTGACCAGTCTGGATACCCCAGCTTTACATGCCTGAAATGTCACATGGGTTCCAGCTCAATTCTCCTTGGGCTTTTTGCACCTACTGACCTCTTTCTTAAATAAGATTCTTTAACTCGCCCCTCATACCCCATTACGTTAACTAAAAACAGGAAATGGACACAAAAGTAATAATACAATACGGGACAATTTGGAAGGAAAGGACATTCCTAATTGTCTCCACCAATTATCTCTAAATGAAAGAAATTTTTCATTTTTCAAATTTGCTACACTGAGCATTGAATTGCTTGTGTATTTAGAAAATAAAATAATAAAAATAAGATACACAATTAATTTTAGCATAATGTTAACATTGCACATTTTTTTAAAACACTTCTTGGGAAAAAATTCAAAATTCACAGATGATTTTGAGAAAGTAGGAATAACTTTCATTTTCATCATTAAAACTTGATTTGTTCAATGAGCATGTACCATCAAATATGAGGGCAAGAAACCCCACCTAGCTCCTAGCATGTATAGTAGTACGTGCAAGTTTCCCTTCTTAAGTCCAATTTGAGATAGAAGAAAAACACAACAAAATATGAAAGCAAAAATAAGTTAATACATGCTTAAAATTTTAGTGAATGCATATATTCACTGATGGCCAAACAATAAATCAGCTAATAGATCTGCCCTCTACAATTAAACTGAAAAGGAACTAAAAAGCTAGACACCTAAGAGAACACTCACCATAATCACGCCTCTAAAACTCAAATGTATGGTTAAAATGTTATAATTTTGCAAACAACTTAAGGTAATTGAATAAGAATCCTTGAGATTAGATTTTACATTTTTTTTACTATCTCAAAATACAGTCTATACCTTCCTAGTGAGATGATTATACTTTGATGAGAAAAACACACTCAACACTTGAGAAGAGGCCCTTTTTGTTTGGGAGCTTTTTTCCGATAGATTTCCACCCCTCAATTTTACAGTTCATATATAATTGGATATATTGTATAGTGTGAGTTATTTTAAACCATCAGTAGTAGAAGAACAAATTATCCCACCATTGTTAAGATAACTACTCCATAATTCTACACTGTTCCAAAGTCTACCTTCAAATTATCTGAAGTGTATCAATTATGCAGGGATTCATTCTTTTTTTTAACCTCCCATTTCCTATAAAACCTCACAGCTGTGTAGCATTCATACTTTGATTCTCATGTCCCTTCTTTTCATTAAGGACTCTCTCTTTGAAAAACAGTTCAACAGCAACTACAAAAAAAATTGGGGAGGCAGTGGCTCAACAGAAGTTGAATTACATTTTTAAAAGAATTATTAGTTATTAGTTCTCTAAGTTAAACACAAAATGAGATCATTTTTTTAAATTCTGAAACCTTAGGAAGCTGCTTGGCAATATCTCCTCCCACAAAGACGGCTTCTAAGTAAATCCACAAGTTTTGCACCATCATCCAGTTTTCAATGATGTCTGTTGAGTTGGAAAGTAACTGAACCCATTTTTGGATCTGGGCTTTGAATGGCATGTTGTACCTAAAATAGGAATTACATTCAGCATTTAGGGTTTTGTGATGGCTTCATTTTACTGTTGTTGTTTTCAAATGAAAACGGTTTTTAAATATCCTAATTTTTACCTACTTCTTTACAACCCTAATTATGTCACTGGTTTGTAAAACGATGCTACCAAGTGATTAAGTCACCACCATTGATTGGACATTGTCAGACTAACTTTTTCCCTTTTGATCCATAGCACAGAGCAGTGGGAGACATGTCCCCTAAGCAGCAGAGCAGGCATGAAGTTTCACTCCCCTGGTCTGCCACAGTAGTATAATTCTGGTCCTTGCTGCTGCAACCAACAAAGTAATGTTCTTGCTACTGAGCTTCTGTGTAGTTCCATGGCAACAGAGATCTTTGTTTTATTCATTTTTCTTCATAGCACCATTAAGAGCACTTGGCACATAGTAGTTGTTCAATAAATTTATCTTGAATGCGTATTCCTCACACAACTCTGTGGATTCAATGCCATGAGTAAGCAAGTTTCTCCATCCCTCACACAAACAATTTTCACTTAATTTACAAGTGTGCCTTCTCTCCCTCCTTAGGGTGTGTCATCTTCCATCTGTCCCTCACTCTGATTGGGTATTAATAGTAACCAAACTCTTTAAATCTCACCAAATCTTAAGTTGTTCAGACTCACTGTTACCGATGATCTAAATCTCCAAAACCTATTTTGGGTGTATTTTTATTTTATCTTTTATTGCTATTCAAGTACAGTTGTCTTCTTTTTTCCCCCCACCACTCCCACCCTGTCCCATCCCTCCCTGCTTCCCACCCTTAATTCTACACTCTTTGGCTTTCTCCATGTGTCCTTTATATATGTTCCTTGATGACCCTTCCCCTATTTTCCCCCATTAGCCTCTCCCCCTTCCCCGCTGGTTACTGTCAGTTTGTTCTTTATTTCACTGTCTCTGGTTATATTTTTCTTGCTTGCTGTTAGGGAACCTCAGTGCACTGTTGGTGGGAATGCAGACTGGTGCAGCCACTGTGGAAAACAGTATGGGATTTCCTCAAACAAGTAAAAGTGCAACTGCCTTCTGACCAAGCAATTCCACTGCTGGTATTACCCTAAGGATCCTGAAACACCAATTCAAAAGACCCTATGCACCCCAGTGTTCATAGCAGCACAATTTACAATAGCCAAGTACTGAAAGCAACCTAAGTAAATGAATCAGTAAATGAATAGATCAAAAAACTATGGTACATTTACATAATGGAATACTACACAGCAGAAAGAAAGAAGGAGCTTTGACCCTTCACAACAGCATGGATGGCACTGGAGAGCATTATGCTAAGTGAAATAAACCAGGTGGTAAAAGAGAAATATCGTATGATCTCACCTATAAGTGGAACCTAATCTAAAACCTAATTTTATATTCCAGAGTATTTCAAACACTTAGATGCACCCAGTAAGTGAAAAGGATAAGAATTTTTAAAAGATTATTCATACACATGTACACTGAAAAAAGAGTGGCATTTTAAAGAGAGTATAACAATAAATATGTATCTCATTGATATCCACACTCTACATGATTACCATATATTGAAGAAGATCCTAGTGAACAGGATTATTTCAGAAAGAGCAAAGGGAAGCAATGAACCAAGGAAATGTAAGTCCATGGGTCTGAGGCCAAAGCAGGACGGCTTCGCTGTTACTGTCAAACAGTGTTAGACTGGTACCAGCCTGCACTATTTTACTTTTCTTTATGAATTAAATCCACTATCTTGATCATGAAAGTATGTACACTTCTAGTCCATAAACTTGTTGGCAAAAAGCTTTTCCAGGTAGAACAATTATGTTGAAATTCAGCATAATTTTCCCCCAGGACTCTAGAGCCTGCTGAGCTGTCAGCTGTGTGGCGGGCTTGTCAGCAGCCAAGTTGAAATGTTCCACGAGATCCACTTGGCTAACTGCACAGTTGCGTTACTTTGTCCAATAGACAGTCTCAGACACACTCCGCAAATAGAGTGTAATGAAAGAAAAACAGTAATACCCGTGCTGTGCCAAAGGATTGACTAAAAAATCAGTATTGTTAATATGGACTACATTGTAGGAAGAGTACTGTTGCATTTTTTAAACATTAATTTCCCTGAAAATGCTTGGTCTTATGCCTCCTAAATCTCAGAAAAAGGTGGAGATCCTCCTACCTGTTGCTCAGCAGGGAGCCCAGCAGCATCAAGCTGTCCTCCATGTTGGCGATGATTTCCGAGGTGCTGTCCCCACGCAGGAGGAGTTCTCCACGGGCTTTAAAGCTGCCGAATGTGAATGTTTTGGTGTCCCACTCATTAATCACTTGCTTCAGCTTTTGCTCAATGTCTCTCTCTTTTACAGCACCAATACAGATGTCCTATTAAAATGGCAAGCTCTCATTTTATCACCTGAAAGGCACTTATCCTTCTCTGATAGTCTATGTTCAACAGAGGTCTTATTTTCACTCTGCTTCATATGTACCCATAAATACTCATATTCCCAGAACTAAACTGCAATATAATACATGGTATTTATGTATGTACTTAGAGATTTAGGAATAGAGATGGAGATGGAGATAATACTAATTAACCGAGCCATAATTTTAAAGATTTTCCCGCCAAATTATTCCAGAAAGAAAGTTAACAAAAAAGATGCAACAATGTAATATTATGCAACTCTGAGAGAAAAGGAAATAGGAAATCTTGCCATTTGTGACAACATGGATGGGCCTTGAGGACAATAGGTTAAGTAAAATAAGACACAGAAAAAGACAATATCATATCCATTACATGTGGAACTTTAAAAATCGAACTAAAAAAAAAAATGGTGAATTGGTGGTTACCAGTAACTTGGAGGTAGGGGAATGGGAGATATTTAAGGGTACAAACTTGCAACTAGTAAATGAATAAGTTCAGAAGATGTGATACACAGCATAAGTGGTTGTAGACAAGAAAACTATATCATAAACGTTAAACTTGCTAAAAGAATAGATCTAAACTGACCTCACCACTAGAAGAAATGGTAATTATGTGATGAAAGAGGTTATCAACACTGTGCCATAACTGCAATATAAATGTATCAAATCAATATGTCGTACACCTTAAACTTACACAAAGTTGTATGTCAATTATATCAAAAATTTTAAATGGGTATCAAAAACATGCAGTAAACATTTAAGTTCTGAAACTTTAACCAGACTCAAAATTTAATGTGTCTCTAATTCAATTCAAATCCATTCAGTGCGAGAGAAGGCTGTAGCAGAAACCTGATTCCTTCCCAACTCTGAGCACTTTCCCAGTGTCCTCTACAGCCTTACCTTCCCCTGGACCACGAGTCAAGTCCTGCTCTTGCTCTCTCCTCGCCTCATTGCCCCACCCCCTCTCTAGCTGAGCTCAGTATGCCCCTTTCTTATCTCTGGGCAAGACCCACATCTGCTTTGCCTACTGGATTTCTCTACTTAAACACATAAGGGAACTCCAAACACAATTTGTCATGCCCAAAATCAAGTTCACAGTCTTTGTACCTTGTCACTCAACCTGATTCCCTTCTAATACTCCCAACTCAGTGATAAGCCCCCATCATCCATCTAGATTTCTCAGCAAATCTAGGGTCCATCCTTAGCCCCTCCCACCTTGTTTCTCCTACCATGTTTCCTCCAGCACCAAATTCTGCCCAGTTTTACAATCTAGAGATCTCTTTAATCTTTCCTCCCCTCTCCAGCTTCACTAACTGCCCACTCATCCAACGCACCATCATCTCTTGCCTTGGATATTCTTATAACTTCCCAAATGGTTTTCCTACCATTCCCCTTGCCCTCCTCTAATCCATTCTCTGCTCAGCTACCAGAGTAAACTTTATAACATGAAAATCTAACCATGGCATCTGCTGCTCAAAATACACCTTCCAGATGACTCCTCATTCCTCCAAAGCCTAAAATCAATAAATTGTTCCAGCCCCACCACACCTTCCCTGTCTCAGCAATCTCCTCTCTCCCTCAGCCCAACCCCAGGTGCTCTGGCCTTCTTATGGCCCCCACAAACACCTCAGACCCTTCACACATGCTTTTCTCTCTGCCTGGCATTGTCCTTCTTTTTGCACTTTCTAAGCCCTTCACTGCCACCATACAGGCACACTCCCCTTACACAGTCGGTTCTGTGCATGAACCCTACCCTGTCCTACCTTTATTACCCTTCTCCCACCCCCTAGACAAGTCAAGCCCCTTTTATTGCAGTGACTCCACAGGCCGTCATACTTCTCCTTCAATGGTACTTACCAGTTTGTAACTATATCCTCATTTGTATAAATATTAGATTAAGCAAATGAATTAATGAACTATGAATGCACAGATGCAACCTTATGGCCCCAACACTTAGCACAGAATTTGTCACATAAACATTTGCTTAAGGAATTAATAGTTGGATGGCAGGGGGGAGAAAAAGAGTTTTAATTGCCCTGGCATGGTATACTGATACAACATTCCACAATACAGGATTACTATCAGATAAATTCCACGGGTCCTCCTAGGCCCCCACCACAGCATGCTATCTCTCAGCTGTACCTCTATTTCCTCTTTGTATTTCAGAATCGGTGCCTCCATGATGTTTCTTAGCTTAAAAGCTTCATTCCCCACATCCAGCCTGTGCCCAGTGAGGGCAGCGATCCTTCCCCAGTGCCTCTCCACCACGGCCTTGTTGGCCATGCGCTCCAGCAGCGGGCAGCACTCGCTGAAATCATCGATGGTCTTCTTCAGGTCCAGAAAGGCCTGCCAGTCCTTCGAGGCCCGGGGCAGCTTCCGGCATCTGTGAAGGGAAGGCACCGGGAAAGTTCATTCAAATCTGAGCTCAGAAGTCCAAGTCCAAGATTGTCTGCCAGCATTTCTATCAAAAATAGTCATTTCGAATACCTGTCACATTTTTAAATCTCATGAGTCAGACGATACATGTTAGTACATTTTTATAACAATTACTCCTCCCAAACAACTAACTAGATAAAAGAGCATTATTTTAAAGGCGAGAGGTGCCTCTTGATTCAATTCAATTCTACAAACACGTCTTGAGACTCCCTACCAAATACAAAGCACAGCAGAGAAAGTATCTGGCTGGGGACAAAAAAACAAAAAAATACAGCAAATGACCCTCCATTATCTCTGGGTTCAATATTAAACAGGACATAGAAAAATGATTGGGCTCTTACTTTTATTCCAGAAAATCATTTAACATTAACTTTTGAGTGTTTGATAAGTGTAATATAAATAGATACCAGCTCTACCGAGCGGTAGAAAAGCCCCAGACAAGATGCATCCCGGCTTAACGGATGTGCCTGTCTCCCTGTGTACACACACGGGGTAATGAATAAATAGCATTTGACAAGGGTGGTGTCAGACGGACAACTGCAATGCAGCATAACATGCTTATAAAACATCTGCGTGAAAAGAGAACTTGACAGCCAATCAAATAAGAAAGCATTTGAGGTTTAATGGCTCTGAGTATGTTAAACATATAACTTCTCACCTGTTCTGGAACTCTAAAAGTTCATTGCTGATTTTTTCAGTATTCACTTCTGACCACAGGATATCATGATAGCTATTCACAGTTTCTGTAACAGTGTTGTACAGAGTATATATTTTCTGGAGAAAATTCAGCTGCTTCTTTATTTCGAGAAGTTGAGGATACTGGGTAACTGGCAGACCAAAAAGCTCCTCTCCCCCAGTATAGGTGATATATTTCCGATAGATATTATCAAATTGATTCTAATAAAAACACAAGTGAAAAACTTACCAAAATAATTTATACATGAACAAACATGCAAAGGAAGAAAAAGACTGGCAAATCAGCAAATCATCAATGTACGAACTCTGAGCACTTATATGGACAACAGTGTAGTGATTGTCGGGGGGGGGGGTGTAAAGGGACTAAACGGTAATGGAAAAAAAACACAATAAAAAAAATTTTTAAGAGAAAACTACCGAGTGTAATTAATTGCACAGAAACCAATTCTAATTGTAACCATAGCAAATTATATTTTTTTAATGTAAGCACATACATATTCCACAATAAGCCTTTCTTGTTCATGGGGGGAAATTATGTGCTTAAAACACATTAAGGTTTCAGTTGTGTAGATGGTCATGGAAACTAAAAAGGTTACCTGAAACATGATAAGCCTATCACGGGCTTCCTGGGGTTTCAAGCCACTGGCCATTGGACCATTCTGAAATAAAGAGTTAAAATAACTATAAAATAGAATAACACTTTTGTGTACAAATTCCATAAGCTCAAAGTATTTGAACATCAAAGTTAGTGTTCATTCATGTCATATACATGATAAGAACCAGTTTTTCATTTTAAAAGTCTCAGGAAAGTAACTCATTTGGAAACATTTTCAAGCCTCTCACCAGTTAATGGCACAACTTCCATATGTCGAGAAATTTTGAAAATTAAGAATAGGTGCTATTCACTCCCTAGATGTCAAGGCAAAGGTTAGTAACTACTCTATAAAAAGCACATACGGGACTTGAATGGGAGTAGGGGGGTGAAAACTGTACTTGAACATTCATTTAAATTAAAAAAAAAGTGAAAAAAAAAAGCACATACGATGTCTGCTTTTGAACTAAAGCACTAATGCCAAAAATCTCACAGATTTAACCATTCTAGCAGCTATTTGTAAGTAACTACAATGTTAACATTCCAGTCAGGTTTTCCTGCAATTAGAACGCCTTAAATATGTGGGTCGCTGTGCTTCTTCACCCATGAAGCTGGTGCATGGGACAAATTCCCTAACTTCATTAACTTTGTAGTTTGGCATGCTACCAGTTCATAGGAACATATTTTACCCTATGCTCTACTTACTGCCCTTCTGTAGCATATAATAATCAGCTAGAAATGGGTCTCACTACACAACATATTCCCAGCAGAAGGTTCTGCACTAAAATTCATACACATGTGATAAAATATGGACTCCATCTGCTTTGTCCAGTCTTGTGTTTTTGGCCCCAAAGGCAGGTCCTGGCACACGTGGGGCACTCTGCAGTACTTGTGGAACTAATGAGTGCCATGGGAAGGAGGATCATTGTAACTGTATGTAAATAGTGTTTGTCTACACAAATTTCAAAAGCTACCAAACAACTTCAGTAGCAGTCCAATGATGTAATATAAATAGCACTTTTAAATTCCCCATTTCCTACTGAATAATTCTGCATGAACTCTAAGAGGAAAGAATTGTGAAAGGGAAATGGCTTTGCTTTTATGAAAATCAAATTCCCATTCCTATAGAATTTCATTAAATTTGAAACGACCATTAAACAACAACCACATTTTGCATCCACACCCTTGTATTCCCATTTACTACACGTGGACACAAAAGTGGGACAGTAAAGAAGGCTGGTCAGAAAGACTGATTCATTTGAAAAAAGGTGTTGAAAGGGAGCTCTATGGGCACCCTGGGTGCCAGAAAGATGAACAAGTGCATCTGAGAGCAAATTGAGTCTGAAACATCACCGGAGGCAAAATGACAAACTGAAGCTGTACTGCCTTCAGCACATCATGAGAAGGCAGGGTTCTTTGGAAAAGACTAATGCTAGGGAAAATGGGAAGCAGCAGGAAAGAAGACCAAACATGAGATAGATTGACAACATAAAAGAAGCTATAGGCGTCAGTCTGCAGGAGCTGAGCAGGGCCAGTGAGGACAGGACAGTGTGGGCGTCACTCATTCATAGTGTGCCAGAAGTGGGAGCCCATGTAACACACACACACAGAGAGAAACGCACACACACACTTGCATGCTCTATTCACTCTTCCCTGAAAATACACACAACAAAAAAGCTAGAGTCATACCAAATCATAGTCCAAACAGAACTGGTGACAGTCTTGGTGGAAGATTTCCACAGTACTAATAAGCTCTTTCCTGAAACTGGGTTGCAGAGAGACTAATTCATTCTGAACTTCGCTGGCACGTGCTAGAAGCTTCTCCCAAGCATAACGCAGGGTATCGACTTTATCCATCTCTTCCTTTGCTATCAGAAGCCCATATTTGTTAAGCAGCGCATAGGATTCCTACACAGAAGAAGAAAAATTTAATTCCTTTCCATCAGATGCATAAAACTACACACAGTCACTCATTAAAACATTAGAACAGGAAAGATTGGCATTATCAGGACCTGCCCAGAGAGGTACTCAAACTGCAAACTATAAAAGCTTAAGTGAGCAGCTGAGCCCCTGAACTTCAGTTCTTCATTTGTAAAATGGGAAAACTCCCTGGCTGATTCACAGGATTTTTGTGAACCTCAAAAATATCATTTTAAAAGGGGGTAGGATCAAGGGTGGAAGGTGGGGATGGCAGAGTGGGGAGAGTGGCAGGGGGAAATAGAGACAACCATACTTGAACAACAATTAAAAAAGGAAAATAAGAAAAAAGATATCATTTTAAATACATTTGGAAAACGATAAATCATTATACAAATAAAAGGTATCTGTCTTGTATTTCACTTGCTGGTAAGAGGTCCCAATAGTAAGACACAGAGGATGTTCTTGAATCACAGCCTGGGCCACGTTGTTGCCCTCAGGATGCAAAATCCTGGATGACCCTCTTGGCTAGAACATTAAAATGAGGCAAGGGTTGGTTTTCATGAGGGAAAAAACCCTTTCCCTAAATATCCCTGGCCCATTCTCCTACCGTTACTCCTCCCCATAGAGGTAGGATGGACATCTCATCGTTGATTTGGGAAAAGACTGTTACTTTGGGAAAACACAGCCCAGGGTCCCTCTGCCTCTTCCCTATTTCTCCTTGGAGGCATGCCTCTGATTGGCAGCCCTGTCCAATAAAATGGTGCAGGCTCCAGAGGCCTGCAACTTTCCAATGCTGCCTCTGGTGGGTGAGTGGGTCCAGTTCTGGAATTTGGCACTCACAAGCTCACATGTGTATGTAGAGTAGAGGAGGAGGGTATAATGGGAATATGAGAGTTATACATGAAATCATGCCTTCCAAATAAGTTCTATCCATAACAAATGTAGGAGACCATCCTGCATGGCATGGGCCCAGCCCCAAGTGGCAAGCAATTACTGCAAAGTAACTTCCTAAAATCCATGCTAAACCTTGCAAGGATGAGTGTAACTGGTTCAACCACTTTTCATTTGCAAATATCCCTCTTCTGTGATGTGATAAGCAGCATTGGCTCCTTTGTTTTTTGTAAAAGGTAACCACCTACAGCGAACCTGTACATAGTAAATGGGGACCATCATGTAATGTGCCAGAGACAGAAATAAAGGCCTGTCATGGCAGAGGCCATGGCTTTTGCTCCCCTTGAGGGAAAAGCCATGCTGTCCCTTTTCTTCCTGCGGACTCAGTAGTTTGAGTGAATGTCTCATTTCATCCATAATGATGAAGACACTGTGGGCCAGTGTTTGCATCAACAAAGATTGTATTTTGATCTTGACTACTGAACTAATAGTTTTTCCTTAACTCTCATGTGGAGAAAGCAAGGTTGTCAGTTACTGGGCCTCCTCTCCACACCCCAGCCACTCCCCTGGTCCTGCACAGAACAGGGACTCTTTGCCTTGACGTTTCTTTCCATTCCCAAGAAGAACACAGTGGACCATGTGATCCCCCTGACCCACCACAGCAGAAGTTCAAATGTGCAGTCATCTGCACCGTGTTCACCGTAATTTGAAATTTCTAAAAATTCAAAGACAGTTCAAAAAAATGTGAGACTAGAGTATGATCCTGAGCATCAGAGTATGAGTCCAGACACGCAAGCTATGGTGTGAGGAGAAGACAATGTTTTTATGTCTGAATTGTTTTAATGCTATAAGTATATGTGTCATTTAAAAGAATAAATATAGTAGTCCATTCCTGATAAAACACTTTCACCTAGAAAAGATAGTACAATGATAAAAACAAAAGTAATGTGCAACACTAACCGAGTTGCATAACTTCACTGACCCTCTATTTCCTTGTATGTAAAGTGGAGGTTGCAGGAAGGATTAAATGAGTTAATTCAGAATTAATGCATGAATGGACACCCCATCCATGTCCTGTGTCCCCAGCTGCTGGGAGTGTTGGCTGTGAGGATCACACTACCGTCTTCCTAGGAATTTCTTCTCAGCTGCATGGGAGCCTCCTCATGGGGAGATTATGGTCAATGACCAACAGAGTTAGGTGGACAAAGGGCAGTCCCCTTGTCTCAAGGTGGAAAAAAAATTGTGTGACACAATTCATGCTCCTCTGCCCGCCATGGGACCCGGTGGAAATCAACCTACAGCTGAGATCACATCCTCACTTTTCAACCCCAAACCTGACCTCATGGTTCCTGTTTCCCTCACTACTGTTCTCTGGCACATACTCATCAGTAAATCACTTTTCCACAAATCCTCATCTCGGGTTCTGTTCCTAGGATCTAATACTGGTCCATAAAAGGTGCCCTATAAGGATTAGATACCATCTTTACTGAAATCGTTGTTCTTAGGTTCAGCATCCAGTATCTCTAGTCCACACATGGTCGGTATTTTCAGCTCATCTCACCCAACATGAGATAATTCTACCATGAACAAATGATTAGCAGTTACCTCAATAGGTCCTACTTGAAAGTCAATGGAAATTTGCTGCTCCCTGATTTCCTTCAGTGCTGCCATAGCAATCCGAATGTCATCTAGGTCTTTAATCGGACGATTCAGTTTCTTATTGAATTCTTCAATAAGTGTAAAAACATTTTCCATCTCACTCCTGTATTTTTTGTTACAGTGACGACCAATGACAAGCATCCAGGCCTTTGTCTCGGTAGTCAAGGTGAACTTCAAGTCAGCTGTAAACCCAAGAGCCCACAGTTCAGTTTGGAAAGCTTGACCCAATATAAGAAGCCCCAGTGCAACTCTTCACCAACAATACATATTTTGCATATGAATAGCCCTCTAAACATATGAAAAGTCAAACTGGAAAAAAGTTCATTTTTCTTTATGATTATATATTCATTTATTATATAAAGCTTGTTTTCCAGTAATTGAAAACACATTTCAAAATGCTAAAAAAAAAACAAAGTATATATCAAAACCATTTGAATGTAGCTTAAAGTTCATTCCACTTATTTATTAAAGGAAAGGTAGCCCTGGCTGGTGTGGCTCAGTGGACTGACTGCCGGCCTGTGAACCAAAGAATCGCCAGTTCAATTCCCAGGCAGGGCACATGCCTGGGTTGCAGGCCAGGTCCCCAGTAGGGGGTATGTTAAAGGCAAACACCCATTGATGTTTCTCTCCCTCTCTTTCTCCCTCCCTTCTCCTCTCTCTAAAAATAAATAAAATCCTTAAAAAAGTAAAGAAAAGGTAAAATTTTATTGCAAATATAACAGACCCCCTTTCTCTGAATTAGCATTTATTTTCAAGGTTTAGCAGCAAAGTATTCAAAATAGTCCACAATCAATAATTATACAGACGGGAATTAAAAACAAGTCCACAAATTGGTCTTAAAGCTTGAGGCCCATAAAAAGAAAGTCAATCTTTAAGACAGCCACAATTCCCTGGAATACTAATGTTGGTGAAGAGGCAGAACAACACTGTTGAATTTTTACAGCAGTCTGAGAGAAAACAAACCAACCTGTGTACAGAGCGATGGCACCCACACAGACATATTCAGGCTCAGCATTAATTTTCTGCTCTAGGTTTTGGAAATGGATAATCTGGGATTCGAATTCAGGAAGCAGGGGGTTTTTCATAATAAATGTTATAATGGTTTCTTCTTTCTCCTTTTGCCAAATGTGATTGTAGCATTTGAAGCAATCCATGGATGTAATAACTTCCTAGGATACAAATAAGATTATTTGTGTTGAGATGGAAGAATCAGAAGTGGCATCATGCTGACAGTGAATATTTGCCGATTGGTGATGGTTCTCCTGGTTTCACTAAAATATTGAGTTGGTGAACTGCATGATTAGTTAGAAACGCCACAAAACTGGGACCATGTACAGTAATGTGAACAGCAACCCAGGACTAGTAACCGTGAAGGGCAGCCATCCCTAGACAAAAGAAGAGGGGGACAGTTTCTTCAAAGTAGAAAAAAAGAGTCTACGAACACTCTTATGGACGAGACCCTCCTGAATGGAGCTGGACCTTGGATCAAAAGTCACAGCTCAAAATCATGCCACGGAGAATACTCTAAAGAAAAAAAATACTGTAAGGTCACTCTCTTTCCCCCACCCCACTTCCTCCCCCAAGACACTCCCTGGTAGAGTCTACTGAAAATCTCCATGGAAACCTATTGACTTGCTCCTTAAAGTCAGAGTGGAGATTAAATCTGGAGGGGCAAACAGAAAATATCTAGCATCACACCCCACTGCACTGAAGCACATACAATGTAAATTCATTGAATGAGGACTGACATCGATATGATGTTCAATCTTGCCATCTGTTTGCTTAATTCCTTGTTAAGTTTTAAAGTAATCTCCATAGAGACTCCACACAATTCTTAGTACATATGTTCCTAAGTACTTCTCAGTGATGCTGTTTCCCACTATTTTTACAAATGGCTATGGATGGCATATAATTTAAAAAAACTGATTTTACAAAAACAGGCCCGTTTGCTAAAAAGTTTGCTCCTGTAAGATGAACTATCTCACTCACAATTGCTAACTAGGGAATGAGGGCAATACAATGCACAGGTCCCTTTATCAAATGCCGTTTCCCCTAGCACAGTGTTTTGCAACAGCCAGCGCAGCAGGTCACAGATGGGAACAATCCTTTAGGCCACACACCCTTCACCTCTTCTTCCCTCTGGGCAATTTAGTCATCACTTTGTTCTGAGAATGTTTTCACAGTCCAACTTGATCTTTGTATATTTTAGCCTTATTTCCATAACTAAATGGCTTCAACTGTTTCTTATACCACCTTCTACCAAGTTTCTTTTTCCTTCTGATAGTAAAGTTCTATACTTCTCAGGATGTTATTAAACAGGTTAATGTTTTACTATGATTGTTATTGTTTTTCTTGCTACTCTGGTTGTAAAATTTCCTAAGTGTCGTGTGTGTGCCTCAGTTCTGCTTTTCTCAAAATCCCTATTTTATTAAACATGCAAATTTGCAAACAGAATTTTCAGGAATACATCAATTGCATTATAACAGAAATGCCTATAATTATCTTTCAACTGACTATTAACCTAACCCTTATCAGGCCATTTTTTTTCACATTATCCTCTCAGATTTACTTGGTAGATAATCATGTCATGTACAAGGAATTGAAAAAAACTGTCTCCTCATTTATAATATTTCTAGCTCTCGGGAATCAACTTTTTCTATTGGCTTACATTATCATTTCAGAGTCACATCTGCTTATGAAAAAAATTTAAAACTGAGATAGAATTAAAAATGCAATTATTTGAAAAAATAGAGTATTATAAACAGCATTCTAAATGGTCCAATTAAATTAAGTAAATCACACCAAACCCAGAAGTAGCTTCACTCCAACTCCCAATATGCAGCTAAAATGCCCCTCAGAGATACAGGTATAACAGATGCTGAGACTTCTCACCCATTAAAATGCAGGAAGCTAAGCCTGTCACTGCTGTCCCAACCAAAACTGCTTGCAAGGCAAGGGCTGAAGTGTTAAAAAGAATGCCCAGAATGCACAGCAACAGCAGACAGGCATTCACAAACATGTGATGGTTTGGAGAATGAATTACAGATTATCAAAGATCCTTGGATATAGGTAGAAATTCCAGAATCCTGTGCTCTTTCAACATCTAAGAGTTTATAATATTAAAATATATCCTGTTTTAGACTTTTCATTTATTCTTATCTAGAAGTGTCAGTCTTTATTAAATTGGAACTTTTCAGAGTGGAGATAACCTAGGGCTTAAAGGAAAAGTTACATGAACTACATATGTAGAGCTATTTTTGCTTATTTGTTTATTTTTGTCAAGGTTATCTTGATTGCTTCATCTAGCTAGCTCATCTTTTTAAGTCTGGCAATGTTATAAGTTGATGAACAGCCTACAGAAATGCTGAATGTAGGTCAAGTTTATACTCTGATCCAATCAGCTATGGCAAAAGAAAAGGGGCTGGATCCTGGGATTTTCTGTGGTTGAGAGAGAAGCATTCAGAAGGGTCTATCGCTGTGGTGGGCTGGCTGTGTCTAGCACTTATGACCAAGCACTCATATATCCTCCAGAAACAATTTCCCTGTCCTATCAAACTGGAAAACATCCTTCAAATTATTCTAGGTGCCAACCCTTCCTATTACTTTAAGGAAGACTAATATCTGTACATTTCCTTCACATAATAAAAAAAAGTATATGCAATAAAAGTGACAAAGAGATAAGTATACTTGTTGCCAGCAGTATGTTAATTTCAATTGCTATGCCTTACCCTTAGATTTTCATAGTAGAGGCTGCTTATGTTAAGAGGAAGAATGGACTTTATTATTGATTTATTTCATTCTATTTTCCAGATTATGAGACATTGGAAAATATATCTGAATGGTCATTATCATCATGGAATACTCTACTTAGCTTTATCATTTAGTATAGTGCTTGATAAACTAAGTGCTAAATGAATATTTGTTAAATTGAATTATGTGAACACTGTTTCTAGGGCAAAATTAAATATAGGAACTTCCATATATTAAGAAAGGAAAATTGAAAATGCACAAAAGCAAAAGCTCCCAGTTCTCTCAGGAGCACATTAAAATTAAACTTAATATTCTCCCACATGGTTACAGCAATGGTAGCCTTTCAAAACAAATAAAACTCTTTCCAACAAAACTAAGTAGTAGAAAAGGTGTATTTACTGAATAGCAACTATTTCCTCAACACTAAAGACTATTTTAAAGAGTCAACAGATCTTAACGACAATGTGAACATAGATATTTTTTAAATAGAAATTGACTTCAGGGTTTTGAGTCTTTCTGACCATAAGAACAGGTTTTTCCCAAACAAAAAAGGGAAAGGTAAAAGAACAGGTTGGAAATAAAAATTGACCCAAATTTTCAGCCGTATCCAGTACAACTTTGCACTGATAATACTAATGTTTTCTCTATCTCTCAGTATTATCTGATTTCCACATGGCAATATACATACATTTTCATCTGATATATTTCAAGATTTGCCTGACTACACAAATATGAAAAATTGACTGTAAATCTTACTCTATTTCAAATGTACTAGTATCACTGACTCTCTATGAAGGTAAACTTAACACCAGTCAGACTTGTGCTTTGGGACATACAAAAAATTTTAAATTAGACTTGAACTAAATAAATAGGCTAAAGGCACTAAAGAGAACACAATATAAAAACATAGTAATAATAGTTCTCTTTCACCTTGCAATCTAGAGTGAGTCTTTAAACAAACATTTGCTGAGCACATACAAGGTACCACAAGCAACTGACTAAAGACACAGTAGGTGAGACCCTAGCTACATGTAGGATAAGCTTGTGATGTTCAGCTTCATACAGGTACATGTTAAGAAGCATAGGGCTCTGACCAAAAGTCTTTGTGACATACCTTTTTGGTGGAATTGATGATTGTGCTAAGCACAGAGACTAATTTTACAATCTCTTTGTTGTCAGAAACATTCTTATAGTAGTTCCTGGTTTGCACAGGAATGGGTAAGTTTACGGACGCTATCTCAAAAGTATCTAAAAGCAGAAAAACAGAAAAATGTTTATATCAACAGCATAGGGAACATACTTTAAAAAGAGGAGAGATTTCTATAATGGTAAAGTAAGGACCTTTGAAAATCTTTATAAAAGGGAAAAAAACATTGAAAAAATTGACAATATCAATTTTTCAGGACTCTGGAAATTAACCAAAGCTTGCAATAATCCAAGAAACATTTGTTTAGTCAATAAAAAAGCTAAATCTCATGACAACAGTGAGTTTTGTGGAGTTCTATGCCCACTGCCCCTTCCCTGGATGTGCGGTAGCCTCAAAAGACATCAGCTTTGCAAACACTGTGATTCGAAACCGCAGCCCTGCAGTCACCAGAGGGGCCAGACTGGGTGTGGAGCTGCTCAGGAAACCCAATAAAGTTGTCACTATTTGACCTGTCTGGACACTCCCTGGAAAAGCCCAATTCAGAGAGTTCATTTGACCTCACTCAAAACTCAATAAGTAAAAAATAAAATACCTATCTCCAAGGTGTTTGTCAAATATAATCAGCAACAACTGTTTAACTTTACAGTTGCCTGTAGCAATGCTACTAGTTGGGGCAAACAGGAGGTTGACAAAAAAAGTTAGAGATCTGGGGAATGAAATATCTACAGAGGGCACTGTAGAGCCCTGACATATTCCTGGAGCTCAAGAAGGACACACATATGTACAGAGCTAGGCACATGCCCAGGGAAGACCTAACAATGTCCCATTCTTTTAGCTCTGGCTGAACTTCAGGCTTTGCACAATCAGTGAGTAAAAACTAAGGCAGTGTTAAAACTTACTGAGCTCTCAGGGTGCGCAATGCATAGTGCTCCAACATGCACAGTGTCCCCAGGCAAGGGTGGAAGGCTTCTGGTTCAAAGCGTTAAAAGAAATCTCTGTGCAATCATTAGTTGACCACTCAGCGATTCAAGCAGTGATTACAATAGTACATACCCCCGGAAAGACACATTTTATAGAATCAGTCCGGGAAAGTCAATGAAGAAACAAACAGTAACAGCAACAAAAGTCTGGGGGTTGGGGAGGAGAAGAGAATCAGATTCTCAGAGTTGCCAAACTACCTTCTTTAAAATCAAATTTTCCACAAAAGTTTAAGTTGTGAGACAGGCAAAGAAACAGGAAAGTAGCGCTTACACAGAGGAACAAAAGCAGCCAACAGAAACCATACATGAGAAAGCCTGACCAGTGGACATGTGACTCAGCAATTCCACTCAGACGCATATACCCTAGAGAAATGGAAACAAAAGTCCACACAAAAAAATGTGTGCATGAATGTTCATAGCAGGATTATGCATAACAGCTAAAAAATGGAAACGACCCCAATACCCATCAACTGATGAATGGGTGAATAAAATGTGATATATCCATAAAATGGAATAGTACTTGTCCATAAAAAGAAATAAAGAACTGACACAGGCTGCGATATGGATCAATCTTGAAAACTAAGTCATGCTAAGTAAAAGCAGCCAGTCACAAAAGACCACATATTGTATGGTTCTGTTTATATGAAATGTCCAAAATAGGCAAATTCACAGAGACAGAAAGTAGATTAGTGGAGCCACAGCTGGGGTGCAGGGGAACAGGGAGTGACTGCTAATGGGTGCAGGGCTTCCATTTGGGGTGATGAAAATATTCCAAAAATAGACAGCAGTGATGGTTGTGAACATACTAAAAACCACTGAATGATATGCTTTAAAGGGTCAATTTTGTTATGTAAGCTATATCTCAAAACTATGGTTTTAAAGAGATGTTGCTTATTTATTTATTTTAACTGTCTTTGTCATGACAAATATATAATTTTTCATTAAACATTTTTCTCAATTTAAAATATTTATAATTGAACAAATTTTGAGTTTAGAAATTTTTGAATTTTCAATTATTCTAGGAAGTAAAGCAATGTTTCTATATAATAAAAAATTGAAATTAACACAATAATAACATGCTTCTAAGCTTAAGTAAATAAATAATATTGTGAGTTGTGGGTGAAGTTGTTTTGAGCTGTCTTTTTTAAAAGATTTTATTTATTTATTCTTAGGGAGAGGGGAAGGGAGGCTGAAAGAGAGGGAGAGAAACACAGATGTGTGATGTGTGAGAGAAACATCAATCACTCCCCTCTCAGGCCAAACCCAGCCATGTGTCCTGACCAGGAATCAAACCCACAACTTTTTGCTTTGGGGGCCGACACCCAACTAACTGAGTCACACTGCTCAGGGTATGTTTTGAGCTGCCTTATCCTCCTCAGTAACAGATTGTTTTAAAGAGGAGCTTGCTTCAGTTTCTTCCTCATGGTTAGTTGGTTCATCATCTCAGGGGACATGAACAGTAACTAAAAATTAGATGGGGTCTGCTGCCTGCCAGGCTGCTTTAAAACAAAGTCACAGAACTACAGATAACATTTAATATAATCAGCAACTCACACATCCTATGTTCCCTAATTTTATAGGACACAAATGGAAAACCATGGGATGTACATGTATACACATCACAGCATGTCAGCAAAACAGGACACATAATGGGTCAAAAATGTCTCTTTGGTACCAGGAAATATTCATTGTGATGATGACAAGTATCTCTTTAAACTGGGAAATTAAACCCTTCTTGTCCCCCAGTTCTCATCATCACATTGGACCAGAAATCAATGATGCACCCAAAACGGTGGGATAACCACTCGAGGTAAGCTGTTTATACTGGGTGATATTAAAATACATGGATCTTTATATCTTATACACCTAAAATTGGCTCATAGATTAGTACTGCAGTCTAATCTGATTTGAGAATTGCATGGGGAAACATGCTTTTCAGCTCAGAAAATACTGGTTTAAGTGACTAGTTAAAAAGAACATTTACCTTGAGGTTCATTTTCTCCCATTTCAACCTCAGAATCACTGTCTTCGTTATTCTGCGAAGCAACCATTTTTCTTTCATGCATCTTTTTCTACAACATAAAAGCATATTTTTTGGTTAGTCCCATTTGTAAAAGAAGCAGCTTCCATATGAAGTAATTTCTTCCTTGCACACCCACCTTGGACAAGAGCTCACCGCTCCACTGTCTAACCCCCTTGGTAACGCTGACGATGCACTCCACAGCTTTGTTCAGCACTTGCTGCACGTCCTCCAGGGCAGGAACCATGATGATGTTGGGAATGGCCAGAGTGACGTCTGCCCGGAAAATGGGTCGACTGTTCGGCCTCACCCGAGACGCACTGTTACTATCTGAGTTAATGCAAAACAGAGAAAATGTAACCTTGTTAACTTAAAGCAGGATTTATTTCATCATTAGCCAGAAAAATTAAAGCACCTAGAACAATGCACAACAGGTGTGTAATCAGACAAATATTTGCTGAATGAGTGAATGGAAACTACTGGAGGATCTAGTTTAGCTCCATGTAACAGAGCAGCTCAGTAGAGCCCAAGCCCTTTACTGTTGTCACAGTTCGTTGGCTCACACTCCATGGGTACCCACTGTGTGGGATCAGCTGAATTAGGTAAACTCTTATCTGAAATATTGCAAATGACACTGTCCCAAAAGCAGGATGCCAACAAATAAGTTAAATGTAAAAAAAAATAATAATAAGCAGAGAATTAAGAACAAGAATAACTATCAAATGTAGCCAAAGTTAGAATAAATAACCACTCTGAAATTTCTAATAAAACACATTCCTTTCCTACCACAGTGTATATAATCCAAACTCGTGGCTTATTACTGCTCCAGGCTTCCTGATGGCACCTTCCTCCTCCAGGAAATTCACCTTTAGAGGCAGAGCTTTAAAACCAGACTTATTCTGGTTGTCAATGCAACTAAAATCCTGTATTTTTTCACATGGCATCACTGGCAAGATGCCACATTAGGAACTTGCAAGAAGTTCACCTTGCTGAGGTCCTATGGGCTGGGTGATTGATGGTTGGAGTTGCCAGGGCTATTGAGCCTTTTCATCTGATTAGGCTCCTCGGTCTGATGTTACAACTAACAGAAGCCCAGGAAGGTCTATTTAATGTTAAATTTAATACTTAATGTAACTGGCCCGGAAACATTAGAGGGGATTTCTGAAACCAGCTCTAGAAGCTGTAGGCTAAACATTTTGCACTGTTTTTATACTTGTATTCATATTGTCTTATCACCTCAGACTCAGATACAAGGCCTTTCAAATGGAGATTTTTAAAAAATTACTGCCGTTTATGTAAAATAATGTACTGTAACCAAGTCATTTAAATGGAAAATAACATGCTTACTTTAATGAAAAAAAAAGTGGAGAAGAAATAAAGTATAACTAGCCATGTATATCCAAGAAGATTTTAAAGATATAGAAATACAGAAAACTGTGTGTTTATAACTTTATATATAGGGTCTGGCACAAATAACATCCCTTTTTTATTAAAAATTTTTTATTACAAAATCACAAGCATGTAATTCTGTAGAATAACAGTATCACACTCAAGCACACCGTATGACATCTTAGGTGAAATGTTCAAATTACAACTATAAATTATTACACCCATATCATTAGCCTACCAACCACACTCAAGCAGGCTTTACTTCTGCCGGACCCCATACATATATGATTAGTACTACCTGTAATATATAAAGTTGGGAAAGAAATGTGACTTCATATTCAGCATATCAACCAACATTTGATAAGTTCTAATAAAGAACCGTCCTCCATTCTCAGCTTAACAAAACATAATGAACCATGCCATCAATCAAAACATTCCTCCAGTGTATACACCTGTTAGTCACTCACTGTTAATTAAATATCAAAGATGCTTTCCCTTAAATGTCAATTTTCAAAATAAATAAAAAAGCTTTATTATCCTATTATTTTCCCATGTTAATTAATTACTGTTTTTTTACTATTTTACACTTAAAATTTAATTTCAGAATGTCTCTGGATTGGATGGATTTCTGTGGCCCATCTGAGAAACGCAACACCTGTCTCTGTATTGCGCTGAGGCAGAGACGGTTGTACTGAGAATGAGGAAACCGGCTGGGAGATGCTAGAGTGACACAAAATTAGTAAAAAGCATTTCTGGTTTGAATAGCAAGGCATTAATAAGATCACTCGCACTTTAGAAGACTGACTAATCACCTAATAATTTAACAACAAAAATATCTTTCCATATATCTTCTTTTAAAGTATGTGTTTTACTTTCACAAATTCATTTTGCATGTTTTCACCTTATTATAAAAAAGATTAAAAGTAATGCCAACTAGTATGTTATTATCAAAAGCTAAGTGGCCTTAAGCAAATTACTTAACTTCCCTATTCTCCATGTTCTCTGTTTTAAGATTAGAGTAATGATAATATCTACTTCATAAAATAGTAGGATAATCAAAGGTCACAATGTATAAACTTACAAGAAGGCACTAGATAAGTGGTGGGTTTTTTAACTATTTAACTTTAACGGGAACATACACATGCTCAACCAGCCACTATGTGTGGCCAGCCAGTGGGCAAATTCTGTGGGATTATTACCCAGGAAGTTCATTGTGTTGGATGAATGAATTCTTCTGCGAATGGCCTCTAGTGTATTTCTTGTAACTTTCAGAAGAGCATCCATGTTTTGGTGATTGAAATAAGACAGCAGCTCGCGGGCTTCTTCCTCTAACATCTCAGTCTCTTTCTTCTTTTTCGTGATTGTCATCATAGGCAGGAGGCCTGACCCAGCATTATGGGAAGGTGTCAAGGTATCAGAATTTACTTCTCTTTTTGCTGTTAAAAAATGAGAAAGATTGAGAGAAAAACAGAGGGCGAGAGAGAGGTGGGGGGAAGGGGAGAGGGAGAGAGTGAACCATCTATTGCAATTAAAGAGAAAAAAATAAGATAAATTACATGCAAATTTGGTGACAGTTAAATGTCACACTTCTTAGAAAGTGAGGCCATCAAAGGATCGGAAATGGAAATTGGGTCACCACGTGGACTGATGGAGGCCTCTCCTCCTCAGTGTGAGGGAACAGGAGGAGAAGCAGGAGCTAAGACTGAAAAGCAAGACTGGGCCTCCAGGGCCTGGGGCCTGGGGCTCTCTCTTCCACCAACACCCACAAAACCTCAGGGGAATAGCCACCCAAGTCCTCATCTCTCCCACAGTACATTCGCTCCAGTGTGGATGTACTCCATCAGAAATCCCAATGCATAATCCATCCTACTCTGCTGAGACAGTGAAAAAACTCTCAAGTGCAAAGACAGCCAACAAGGGCCAACGCAAAGCACGTGTTTGTAGAGTTTAACAAAAAAATAATGTAATTAATGACATAGAGGCATTACTATATACTCAGAATCATAATTTAGATTTATAAATATCCTTATAAAATTGGGAGGGTGTTTATAGAAGTGTGAAATTAATTGCTACACAGAAAATTAAATTTTAGCTGGCAGTGATATCCTAGAAAAACAGCATCTTTCCACTATCCCATCTCTTACCTGAACTTTCATTTTTGGAATCAGCACCATTCACACTAAATGCCTTCTCATTTTCTTCTTTAGATGGAACTTCCACATCTAGCAACATATTTATTAGCTCATTGACTGCTTCCTCCACTAATGAGCTTTTAAAGTGTAGTATCTGTGCAGCATTTACACAAAGGTCCTATGAAAACATTAGCACAGTGTCATACATGTTTATCTAGCTCTTGAGAGCACATCAGTAAGGAAGGGTAGTAATGCCACAGACTCAGCCTCCAAATGACATTTGGGCCCCCAGTCATGCCTGGCCACACCCCTCACACTAACCACAACCAAGCATCCTGTAAGGGAACATGTTAAAGACAAGGAAAGCAGCCAGTCTGAGAAAGACAAGCACTATATGATTTCACTTATATGTGGAATCTGATGAACAAAATAAACAAAATAGAAACAGACTCATAGACACAGAGAACAAACTGGCAGCTGTCAGAGTGCGAGAGGGTTGGGAAGCTGAGTGAAAAAGGTGAAAGGATTAAATAAAAAAAAAGAACCTCATAGACACAGACAGCAGTACAGTGATTACCGGGGGATAGGAGAGTTAGGGGAGAGAGGAGAGGGTAAAGGGGGGATAAATGGTGCCAGAAAGAGACTTGACTTTGGATGGTAGACATATAATACAATATACAGATGACATATTATAGAATTGTACACTTGAAACCTATATAATTTTATTAACCATTGTCACCCCAATAAATTCAATAAAACTTCTTTTAAAAAGGCAAGGGGACCAACTGGAGCAGCATGGATAAACCAAAATCACACTTATTTCTCCAGCAGTGGAGGAAATAACTCTAAAAGCCATCAGCAGCCTCTCTCTGTCCACAAAGTTTCCTTCATTTTATGTAAATCTGCTCTACCCAGCCTTCCCTTCATTCTCAGCTTTGCCAACAAGGAACAGTCAACCCTAACCAACCTCAGATATTCCTCTCCCATTCCAACTAGATTGCACATTCCTCAAGAATGTGATTTAACAAGTATAAACTAGTATCATTAGTTTATTATTTAACTAATAAACTAATATCAATTCTGTAGGATGACATATGATAGATGATAGATAGATAGATAGATAGATAGATAGATAGATAGATAGATAGGCAGATAGATAGGCAGATAGACAGATGATAGACAAACAGCTAGACAGGGACAGATGATGTGCTAACACAGACAGTCAGGGATTTACCACCTCATGGAAAATAAGCTCTTGAAGCAACAGACTGTCAGTTGGTCACCAAACCCAGCTCCATTCCAAGTCCCACCATTATTTATCTGGAGACTCTCTAATGTGCTTGTGGACCATCCACTCCAAACATCAGCTTCACAGTTCACTTACCTCCTCATCACTCATGACCTTCACCCCCACTCCTCTATTAAAGGACACATGGCATTTTTATTTATTAACATAGGAACAGTCTAATGTGTCCTGAAACTATTAAATCTTTTTTAGCATCAAATAAAGTATAAACTTCACTCCCAACTCACCCAATTACCAACCTCCATCCCTCATCCAGAGATAATTATGAAAAAGAGACAGAGACAGTGACAAGAAAGAGGCCAGACAGAGGTAGAGCAAAGGATGGAAGAGAGCTAACACCGCCTAATGACAAGTACCGACTCTGGCACCAAACTACCTGGGTTCAAATCCTAGCTCTGTGTGACTCTAGGAAATCCCTCTGTGCCTCGATTCTCCAATCTGTAAAATGGTGATAATAGTAGAACCTACATTAGGTTGGGAAGTATTCAAAAATATATGTAAAATATTAAGAACAGTGCAGGGCACAAAGTATACATTCAGGAAGTGCTTGTAATTATTATTAGGTAGCAAATCATATATAACCACCAGATCTCTGTCTACAAGCTTGTTCATCTCTTTCCATATAAATTAGCTCCTTGTTCTCTGAGAGATCACAAATACTTTTTAAAATCTGCATCTTAAATCCTCTGACTCCACACACTCTCTCCTAATGACATCTTTTTCACTTCAATCATTTCTTTGCCAGTATCCTCTACTCCATCACTCTGTCAGCCTTCTGCTGCCCCACCCAGGAGAACTCCAACCCCAGTGAACCGGGTGGTCTACCTTCTCCACCTGCACAGGTCATGGCAATGCAGATGGTTGGCACTGAGAAGTCACGGTCCCCAAACTCAGTCTGGCTGCCAATGCTTCCCAGGAATCAATCTACGTGACTCCTACCACATTCCTCTGGCAGGCCCCACAACTGCCGTGTCCTCAAGTATCCTCAAATCTTTAAATCATCTTCCCCCATCATACTCAGCTACTGACCTTGATTTCTACAGCACAAATCAAATGGAGGCCATGACACAGGGATTCATCCAACTCCCTGACACCATGACTTCACCCAGAAGACTCTCTCCTGGGCTTCCATCATTAGCCCCTTTTCCTCCTTTTTTCAGTTAATGCAATGTTTCCTCCTTCTACTTAAAATAATCTCACAACCTGAGTTATAAACCAGAGTCTCTGCTTTCCCAGAAATCATGCTTACCAACCATTCCCTTTCTCCCTCCCTATTGTTTTTCTTCCTCAGCATTGAACACACTTGGTGAACATCAACTCAACATCTTCCTCTAGCTACCACAGCAATAGGCCTCAGGGCCTTTGCACTTGCTGTTCCCTCTTGCTGGAATGTTCTTCCCCTGGTTTGCTCACTCCCTGTATAATCACAGATTACCCCTGACCACTGACATAAAATCATAGCTCTTTGTCGGATAATCCCTTTCCCCATTACCCTCTTAATTTTTCTCCACTCAACTAGCCTGACACATTTTTTGTTTGTTGGCTTTTTGGTACATTTTCCTGTATCCTCCACTTGAAAGTAGGCTCCATGAAGGCAGAGGTTTCATCTGTTTTGTTCATTGCTGTGTCTCCAGCAGTGGTTTGCATAGGAGGAGTTCCACAAAAATAATTGAAAGAATAAATGACTTATAAAAAATAAACAAATTCAGCCCTGGCTGTAGTGGCTCAATGGATTGAGTGCCAGCCTGTGAACCAAATGGTTGCTGGATCGATTCGCAGTCAGAGCATATGCCTAGGTTGCAGACTATGTTCCCAGTAGGGGGCACACAAGATGCATTGTTTCTCTCCCTCTTTTTCTCTCTTGCTTCCCCTCTCTCTAAAAATAAATAAATAAAATCCTTTTTAAAAATAAATAAAATAAGCACTCAAGGGAAATCATTCTTTTATAATGGCAATCATTCATTTATATTAGTAGTATTTATTTTGGTAATCAAAAATGCAAATTAACATTAGGTTCTATGATCTTGCTACTTAAACTAAAATGTTTAAATTATAACATGTGTAATTAACTTTTATAATTTATTATAATGTATTTATGATTTCTTTATAATAAATATAGTAGTATACAATTTATTTGTTATAATAAAATTGTATTATAATTATAATAAAAAGTGTTTGTTGGAAGATAGTACAATTGATACTATCACATTGCTGATGGAATTGTAAATTGATACCCTTCTTTTGAAAAGCAATTTGACTACGAATACTAAGAGCCATTAAATGAAGCTACATTTTTTGATGTGGTAATCTTACTTTAGAGGTAGAAATCATTTTAAAGGGGAAAAGGATGTGATGCATTTAAATATATTCATTGCAGCTCTTAGCAAAATATCAAAACTTTTGGAAGTCATATAAATGTCCAGTAACAAGGAACTAGCAAATGCATTCAAATCCATCAACTCAACAGAATATTTTGAAAGCATCATTAAAATGGTAGCTATGAGAACCATATAGCAACATGAAAAATATTTTATGAAGAAATGTTAAGTGAGAGAAAAAAAATTTGAAATCTTTTCAACCTTTTGTTGGATAGTAGGGGTCACAACCTTCTTAAGAGGCACATAAATAGGCAATACACCAACCACAGTGCCCTAATGATAGCAGTGGCTCACTGTTCCTAGGCTGCTTGTGCAAATAGTGTGGTTTGTGCTAACCATCTGCCTTCCTTCTGGGATTCTGCAGTTTGGGACCATGTTAGGCAGAGGTGCCTATGTGACCAAACCCAACAATAACCTTGGAACTGAGTCTCTAATGGGCTTCCCTGGGCAGACACATTGCATACATGTTGCTGCATTTTTGTTGCTGGGGGGAGAATGAGCTCTGTGTGCTCTCATGAGAGCGAGAAAACATAAGGAAGCCTGAACATGCATTCCTCCAAGTGCCTGTCTCTTCCCTTACGGCATGATCACGCATCCTTTCTGCAGCATGGTCACAGGCCTTAGACTCAGAGTGCAACTAGACTCTGAGTTCCATGAGCCCTTCCAGTGGGGATAATTTTGGAGACTCCTGATGTACCGTGTTAAAATTGTCATTGATTTTAATGATGTTCTGATCATCAGGATGCCCATCAGGAGCACTGTAAATGACATGAAAGTGACATTCCTAAGGGAACACTTCACAGACCACCACTGCCAGGATCTTAACCTGTGTGCCGGGGAGGAAGTGTCCTGTGTGCAAATGCATCTGAGGAATACTGGGCTAAAGAACGTTAACTGGGCTCTTTTCCAGGAGACTTTCTGAAGGCCTTATCTTCTAATTTAATTATTTTTATCATGATATTCCCTGAAAATGGGGGAATGTTGAACTAAGTATAAAATTCATAGGTTCAGAGTTCTTAAAATTCTAAAAAATCAAAAACAAATGTATAAAATTTGTACAAACAAATAAGAAACCAATAAAATTCAGGTAAACAATGTTAAGTTTACTACAAGATGCATGGAGTATTCTGTGGAAATTCAAGGGTGGATTTTTTTTATTGTTTTATTTAATTGTTTTTCAACTATGGTTGTCTCCATTTCCTCCTCTCTACAGCCCCTTGCCCACCCACCCGCACTACCCACCCTCGATCCTACCTCCTTTGGCTTTGTCCATGTGTCCTTTATACATGTTCCTTGACAATCAAGGGTGGATGTTAACAGTGAAATTGTATAGATGTGGATTCAACTTTATATGCAAAATCTGAACAGTACTTTTGGTTCAATACTGCTAATGAAAGGAAGGCCTGCTTACACAAAAAGGCTTTAAAAACTATCTGAATGCATGTAGGCTTCGCTTGTTAGTTCAGAGTATTCAGATCCATGATTAATCAAAATGAAGGCCTCATTTAATATATTAATATATAAAGACTCTGTGAGGGCCAAGCAAGGTACAGTGCACCCTAGGCAAATTGGACACTGACTCCACCTTTTCCAGGTTTCCCGGCAGAGGCTACAGAACCGTGTGCCATGGAATACCACTTTGGGAAACGCAGCTCTACAAAAAAGTAAAAAGAAAAAATTCTGTCCAGAAGCTGTTTAAAACAATTGTTTTATTAATTAACCCTAGTTTACTAAACACTCTTCAGCTAAATAGCTCCATTCTTCAAACAAATAAAGAAAAAAATGACGAACGTGTTCCACAGTCATCTCCGTCCTACCGATCTGAAACAATGTGTTCCTCACGTCTGAGTGACCCCCTACCTTCATCTCTCTTCATTCGCAAATTATTTTCAGAGGACTCTGTGTCTGAATAACATCCATCACTGACCAATCGCAGGTAGAGAAAAAAATGTAATTTACCCTTCAAAAAATGCCCTTTACAGAAAAATGAATCACAAAATGTTTACAACTAATGAAAATATTAATATTCTAATAACCTTTGTCATTTGGAGAAACTCCTTGCAGGCAAGCGGCTCGTCCTGGGGGAGCTGACAGAGCAGTGTGCTGCTCATTCCTTCCAGAATGGCGTCGATGCGGAACTCGATCAGGTCATTGACCCTGTCCACCAGCAGTTCCAGATCCTCTGTGGGAAAAACACAAGTGAATAAAAAAGATTAAGCATTTTGTTATTGCTGTTGTTGTTGTTCATAAATCAACACTTGATTAAACTGTAGCAGTAAAACCAGGATAAAGTCACTCCTTTCCACAGTTGCACACTTGGTTTTCTCAGGCTATTCCTTCTTTGCCCAGTTTCCCCGTTTTCTCAGCCTGCCTTATTCCAGCTCAGACAGGAAGACTGGGCTCAAACACATCTCCCCGAGGAGGTGTCCTGTGACCCGCACACACTTGAGCAGGCCTCTCGCTGGGAGCATCCTTCCATTTCCACCTCTAGCCACATGGTCTCCTCTGGAACGCACACTTTCCATTCCTCGCATCTTCAACACTTAGCCCAGTGCCTGTTCCACAGGGGGTATTCCACAGATCCTACTGAAGTGAATTCCTCCAATGTTTCTTTTACTATTACTACCATAAGGTACATTTTTTTAAATTGTGGCAAAGTAATATTGAAATACTGAACACTAAGTGTGATGGACAGAAAGGACAATTCTGATGGAAATTAACATATTACTTTCCAAAGTAGAAATGATGGTTAATGAATTGCCATCTACAAAGTAAATACATTTTTCAACTCTTATCATACAGTTAACCCTCTTTATTTTTACTGATACTACTTTCTTCTAGGAAATGAAGTTAAAATTGAATACAGAAAAATCCATGTTATATACTTGTGATATATCAGAGATGTAAACACTTCCTTAAATAAATACCTTTACTTCCTAAAGAAGAAAGCCCTAAAAGTTCCAATCATTTCTAAGTTAATTATTAAAGAGGCTACTCAAGACACCAAATAGTTCCGCCTGGTAATAGTTCTGCTTACTCATTACTAAAAGAGAACCAACACTTTTATTTAAACATGTCCTGGCTGGCATAGGTCAGTGGATTGAGCTCAGGCTGCAAACCAAAGCATCACAGGTTCAATTCCCAGTCAGGGCACATGCTTGGGTTGCAGGCCATGGCTCCCAGCAACCACACATTGATGTTTCTCTCTCTCTCTCTCTATCTCTTTCTCCCCTCCTTCCCTCTCTAAAAATAAATAAATAAAATCTTTAAAAAAAGGTAAACTTTATTAAAAATAAAAATTAAAAAAATTAATGTGTGTGCTCAATAAAACTCTTCACTATTTCTGATTCTTCAAGCTTCCTCAAGGGCATCTGAGGTAAGCTAATATCTTTGAAGAATGCATCTTCAAGGACATGTGCGACCCCCCCTCCAAAGGATGTCTACCTCCTAATCTCCCACAAATGTCACAAAGGGAACCTTGCAGATATGATCAAGTTAAGGATCTTAAGATATGGGGGTTGTCCTGGATTATCCAGGTGAAGCCAGGGGAGTCACAAGAATATTAATAAGCAGAAGGCAGGAGAGTCAGAGTCAGAACACAATGTGACTACTGAAGTGGAGAGACAGGGAGAAAGAGACTTGAAGATACTACGCTGCTGGCTTTGAAGATGGAGTGGCCGGCAGCCAGCATATGCTCTTAAATGAACGATACAAATAACTACTATAAAGAGAAGGACTGACTCACTAAGCAAAACGAAAACCCAGCTGCTGTTGAGCTGCAGCATAGTTCGCCTCCCAAAGAAACTCAATCTTGCTTTGACCTCACTTTCTTAATTTAAATTACAAAAAAGAAACAAAAGCTGAGAATTAACAAGAGTTTCTTTAGAAACTAGCTCCTTGTCTCCAGGAAACACTCTAATAAAATACCCCAATTATTAATGCTCCAATCCTGATACTCTCTAAGGAAAATAGTACTAAAGTCTACTTTGGTAGCCTGTTCTCAAATGGTTGTGATAACTCCTATTATGAAGTTTTTATACAGTTTATAAATGCCTCCTTCTAGAATTTTAGCCAATTTCCTCTTGTTTTCAGTCCTGGGAAGATGTATTTTAGAAAGAATATTGGTTTAAAGGCAAGAAAACTGGGTTCTAAACTCATTTTTACCGCATACATCCATTAACATTGGAAGTCATTTAGCACCCCTGGATCATAGTTTTCCAATTTTAAATTGAAAGGTCTTATTTAAGATTTCAACTATCTTCTCTGCTTCTATAATGCAGGAGTTATCTGATCATTTATTTAATACTGTTCAACCTTCAAATTATAATGAGACTATAACACTTCTTAATAACATCCTAAAGCCTCTTTACAATTTGTCTTTGAATCCAGTTCCCAACTTACGAAGCAAAACAAAAGACAGCAGGAGGGTTCGACCATTAATTCCTCTCTCCCATCCCAGCACCTCTGTTATTATTAAGCACACAGCACCTGGTAAAATAAATAGCTGGACCTTCTAAGCTCTAAATTATTTGGAAGGTACAATGAAAAACTACTAATAAGAAAAGCTCTTGACAATACAAGCTATAAATAGACTACTTCAGCAGCCACCTATGTGAGTTAGACAGAGAATATAAAAGGAGCCACCACCACAGGAGGGTATCTAAAAGAGACAACCCAGAAAGGATGACTCAGAAATGAGGTGATGGGGTCAACAGGTAGGAAAGGGGTGAGGGAAGAAAAGAAACAGAAAGAGAATAGCTATATAAAACTATGGCAATCATGAATTCATAAATGTATGGATGTCTAGTATGCACCTAACTGAAAGTAATTCAAAAGTATAAAAAAAGAAAAAATAGTTCTGGATGGTGTGGCTCAGTGGATTGAGTGCTGGCCTGTGAACTAAAGGGTTGCTGGTTCGATTCCCAGTCAGGGCACATGCCTGGGTTGTGGGCCAGGTCCCCAGTAGGGGGTGCACAAGAAGCAACCACACATTGATGTTTTTCTCCCTCTCTTCCTCCCTCCTTTCCCTTCTCTCTAAAAATAAATAAATAAAATCTTTTTTAAAAATAGCTACAACCTGCATTTTAAAAAAAGAAAAAAAAAAACACCCTGATTTCCACGTCCTCTGTGGTTAGTTTGGGGCAAAAGATGGAACTGTACTTAACCATTAGAAGAAATCAAAAGATACTCTCTGGTACCAACTGTAAAACAAGAGGCTGCAGGAGGAAGTGGCCCCACGTGGAAGAACAGTCTCGTGAGTATCTGGAAGTGAAACTTACTCTGGGTTACAAAACATGGGGGGAGCTGGGCCATGAAGAGAAGGTGGAAGACACTGGGTAGGCAAGGAAAATGCAGCATCTCTGTCTTCCTGGAACCCCGCCCCGCCCCATACCACATCCCAAATTGTGTACCACTGCCCCCCACGGAAGGTCTATAAGGTGTTAATATGTTCTCCTAGAAGGCAGTCAAGGAATTCTGGGAAATGCCACCAAACAACCCACTTTTGGAGACCACTGGACAATGGCACAATACAGGCTGTAAGAAGTCCTGCAGAGAAGAAGCCTGACTTCTTCAGCCTGAGTCTCCCGACTTATCTGAGCCCATACCCCTTCTCTGCCAGCTGTACACATTCTGGGAAACTAGATTTTAAGAAACATACCACCTTACATATATATATGTATATATACATACACACACACACACACACACACACATATATATATATGAAACTCTTAAGGGCATTATAGCATTGTATTCCTCATTAAGAAAAAATATTTGCATAAACATTTCCCATATATCCTGTTGTTCAGCACTCTACTCTGTCCAAATGTCCACATTTTTCAAACTGGGGTCTGAAAATACACTAATCTATTAGTATAAAAAGCTGAATGACTCTAAAAAGCCTTTAAATTCTAATGCCCAACAATAAATGTATTTTAAAATGTAGTTAACCTCTGGGAATAGAATCAAATAAATATATATACTTTCCAGGAAATTAATGAATTCATATACTTTGGTAAAATTCCTTAAGAAACAGCTTGAAAATAACTCTCATTTCACGGTTTATATCACAGCAGTACCTGTAAGAAATTATACAACAGACATTAAGAATTCAGCCTTTCAAATTGAGAAATAATAACCGCTTGGACAGACTTACTGATCTTTGCAAAAGCATTTTTCAAGTATTTCTCGATGTTCAGTGACGCCCAGGTCAGTGCAGCCAGGCCAGGTTGGAGAGCTTCCTCCACTTTGGCCAAATGCGGGCCCATCAGTTGCTCTGTGGTGGGAGGCATTTTTGACTTCACTCTCTGATATTCAGCCAGCATCAACTGCAATAAAATAGGGTTTGAATAATCAATTAACATCTCACATTAATATAGGTTAATATCACTTTTTTAACCCAATCGAATGACTTTTATTTAGGGTAGAGTTTTAGGGCTCCAATAGCAGCCTGGCAGGAAGAGTGGCCAAAACAACATAAGAATAGAACAGAAGACAAGAAACCTCTCCATAAATATGCATTCCTGATCTGATAAAACACAAATGAGGAGGCAAAAAAAAGAATTTAAGAGTAAAAATTTCTTTCCTCTTACCCAGGCCAAAAGGGGAGAAAAGTTTTGAGGCCAAGTGACTTTTCTAAACCAGGTTAACTCATGTTACCAGTGCCTTAACCTGTGTATCACTAAGCTCATTCATTCAACTTTGTACGCTTGTACCACGTGCCTCCGCCCTCTGGGCACTTCCTGTGGACCACACTTACCACCCAAAGTGTCAGGGTCATCAGAGGCCTGCCTCAGCCCATTGCTGGAACTGTAGGCAAGTCCAGATGCAAGACCCAAAGCATACAAGGAGTCAAGAATCAGTGTTGACATTATCGAGTGTCACAGCTTAAAGTATCATCCATATATCAAAGACAACCTTTTTTTTTATTAAATTTATTGGGGTGACATTGGTTAATTAAATATTTATATCTCCAGCCCAGACCTTACTCCTGACATCTAGATTCATACATGGCAAGAGCTAGCTCAATACCTCCTCAATACATGAAAATATAGCAGATGTTTTAAAACTTAACATGTTCAGAACTTCCCCTGAACCCCCTCTGCCCACAGCATTCTCCATCTCAACTGATGGCAACTCCATTCTTGGCAATGAGTGACCCTTTTTATGAGCAATCAGGGTTTTCCACAGCATGGTTTACCAATTATCTGAGAAGAATCTGGGAACTTTTTTAGGAATGAGAATATTTAGTCTGAAATTCTTAAAAAAGACATAATTGTTTTAACCAAGAGCAGGCTATGAATGAAATCAAGCTACAAATCGAAAGGATGTTAGCTAAAAGGGAAGTCCTGGGCAGGACAATGGAGACTACTACTGCCCCTGCCCCACCACAGGAAGATATTTGGGACCAAAGGCACCGAGGATTAGGCAAGGCATGGTCTTGCTTGAGAGATAATGAAACCTTTTCCAGTAGGGGAGACATACAGCAGGAACTTCTTAGTGTTAACCAAGGTTGGATTTTAACAAGGGAAATAACACTTTCCCTCAGTGAGCAGCCTGAAATAACCCACAATGAATAGATGTTCTCCAGCCACCAAAAAATTCTGGTATTGTCAACTAGGTGAAAGACTTTCAATGTAAAGGTGATAGAATTGTTAACGTGAAACATATTCATAATGCCACTTTGCCCAGGTACTAGGATTTACCTCCCAGCAACACTAAATTAGAGCAAGAAGCCTATTCCAACAAGAACCTACTATACATGTAATATAAACAATGATCAAATTGTTATTAAACAAAATTCCATTTCTCCACCAGTGCAGTTCTCAGGCCAAAACTCAGAATCATCCTCACCTCACCTCCTCTCTCTCACACTGGCACGCAATCCTTCAGGATATCTCATTTGCTCCAAATCCAAAAAACGATCCTACATCTGACTTGCTTACCACCATCATTGACTCTCACCTAAACTATTATAATAGTCTATCACTGCCTTCCTGCTTCCATGCACACCCCTACAGTCTATGCTCAATTTGGCAACTTCAAGAGAGACCCTTTCAAAATGAAAGTTGGATCCCATCACTCCTCAGCTTACATGGCCACACTGCTTCCCATCTTATTCAGGGCTACAAGTTCTTATGTTGGTCTGCAAAGAGCTACCCAATCTGGACTCAATTACTTCTCTCTTTTCACTTCTAATCACTACTTTCCTCTATTATCTGCTTCTGCCCTAATGGCTTTCTGACCCTCAGGGCCTTTGCATCTCCCTCAAAAAATTATTCAAATGTCACCTTCTCAATTAGGCTTATCCTGGCTACCTATTTAAGATGGTAAACCATCATCAAAAACCACCTTTTTGCCCTAATTTTTCCATAACATCTATCACTTTTCTAATAGACTATATTAATTTACCTATTAATAATGTTCATTATTTATTTTCTGTCTTACCCAACAAGTATATAAGTTCCATTCCAAAATTCCAAAGCAGAATTTTGTCTGCTTTGTCCAGTGTATATGAAACAGTACCCGGCAGATAGGAGATAATCAATCATATATATCTAGTTAATTAATTAGTTCTCATCAAAAGAAGAATTCGTGATCAGAAACTCATGGTTCCTGGTGCTCTACTGAAATTTACCTGTTGTTAATACTGAACTGTACCAGTAATTTACTCATATGTTATAATTTTCAAATAAATATAATAGTACTTACAGCCTACCTTTTAAGGTAATGTGAATGTTAACAATAATTAATTATAAGAAAGTAACTTGAATGTATTTGTTAAATACAATTGTTTCTAAGTTCATGTTTTTATTGTACATATTTGCGTTACTTTGTCATTAAATTAATGTTTCCCAAAGTGTTTTCCCTGAAATACAAACCCCAGAGATTCCCTAAGAAAAATGGTCTCTGGATGAACAAGTATGGAAAACACTATATATTAGGCTGACCAAAAAGTTCGTTTGGTTTTTTCCCTAAGGCGGCTCTGGCAGTGCTTAGTTGTCTTTAACTTCATTTGAAGCAATTTTGTTGTGATTGTATTATGACAGCTGGCATATTAGCATGCATGTAAAAAAATCAATATTCATTAATTTTTATGTAGCCATTTTAATTTTAAAGATGGAAGAAAATATGTAACATTTTCAGCATATTATGCTTTATTATTTCAAGAAAAGTAAAAACAACTGAAATGCAAAGAGATCTGTGCAATGTATGGAGAAGGTGCTGTGACTGATCCAATGTGTCAAAAGTGGTTTGCGAAGTTTCGTGCTGGAGAGTTCTCACTGGGCAATGCTCCACAGTAGGGTAGAGCAGTTGAAGTTGATGGTGATCAAACTGAGACACTAATTGAGGACACAGGAGATAGCTGACACACTCAAAATATCCAAATCAAGTTATTGGTAAAAATGAAAAATGATATATCTTTTATTTCACAGAAAAAACATATGGTCTTTGGGGGCAACCCAATACAATATCTCTGATGAGGACACCGGCCCTCAGTGTCCACATCATTATGGATGAAATGAGACATTCACACAGACTACCCAGCTGGGTGGAGGAAAAGGGACAGCATGGCTTTCTCTCAAGGGGAGCAAAAGCCTCAGCCCTTGCTCTAATGAGCTTTTATTATCTTACTGGGCACATTATAAGAAGGTCCTCATTAACTATGCACAGGCTGGATTTAGGTGGTTACCTTTTACCACCTAAGAAAACAAAGGAGCCAATGCTGCTAATCACATCACAGAAGAGGGATATTTGCAAATGAAAAGGCGAAAGTGGTTGAACCGGTTACACTCATCCTTGCAAGGTTTAGCATGGATTTTAGGAAGTTGCTTTGCAGTAAATGTCCTCAATTCAGGGTGAGGGAGTTTTAGCAAAAAGCAAGACTCATAGTGACCTAGGCACATTGCAGGCCTGATTCCCCACAGGAGAACCTATCCATGGGCGTGGGTCCTGTGCATCTCCGATGCTGGGCCCACATCATGCAGAATGGTCTACTACATATCTCCCCTCTTGGACAGTCAACAAGTATTAACAATTCTGGGAAAACTGTAAGAAGTAAGCAAAAAGCCCAGTGAAATTTGTGAATGTCATTAAACCCAACATTTACAAAATGGGCCACATAGTCCTTTTTTCATACAACACTTTTCCATAATTTCTATATATCTTTTCAATTTCCAGAAAAGCCACTTTTGAAATTTCCTGAAGCTTTTCTCTGTTGCTCCCTTTTTTTCACTGTCCATCACTTATTCTATTAGGGAAGCAATTCTTACAATCACCCTTCCATGTCCTACCCTAATCCTTAAGCCCATGAAGTATTACTCATCAGTTCTATAAATGAGAGACTGAGGCTTAGGAGGGTAAGGGCATTTGCCCAAAGATAATCATTTGAATTCAGATCAGACTGGTTTCAGAATCTGTACTTGTAACTACTAGTATATACTGGCTCATCTCTTTCTACTTCCAACTGCCTTTCAAGGAACAGATGAAGAAAACAAGCCCTCCACTACTTTGGCATATCCGTGAAGCCTGGAAACTCTGTTATATATTCAGCACAATAACTCTGCAACCCCTGAGGTGGTTCCCCAAACCTGCCAATAGATCTGCTCTTACCAGCCACTCATGCTGGGCAGAAACCTTTAACTCTTTCAGCCTCCAAGATACAATAAATGTCAACCAGATGATAATTTACTGGCTCAAACTGTCATTGTCAACTGTGATAGTTTTAAAACATTCTACGAACCTGCTGTCCTCTGCTCTCCTATGGGGTGGGGGGCGGGGGTCTATGTCCCCTCTCCTTGCATCTGGGTGGGCTTATGGACCCCAACAGAGCACAACAGAAGTGACGCTATGAAATACTGAGGCTGTCCTAAAGGCCATACAGTGTCCTCCTTGTTTACTGTTAACACCTGCTCTTGGAACCCTGAGTTGCCATATAAGAAATTCTACTACCCTGAGGACTCCATGCCAGAAGGTCACACACAGATGCTCCAGTCCTTAATCCCAGCTGAGCAAAGCTTCTAACCATTCCCATCAAAGAAGTAGATGTGAGAATGAGGCCATCTTGGACTTTTGAGATCAAACATCTGCCAGCTGAACAAAACCTTAGTCAATGCCACATAGAACAGGAGAATCACCTAGTCAAGCCTTGCTTAAATGCTTTACCCACAAAACCATGAGCTATAAGACAATGATTGTTTTAGGCCACTAAATTGGGGGGGGGGCGGTGCTACATGGTACAGATTACTGAAACAATTTGATGGACCAAATTATCATCAGTATTTTTATATTCTTAAAAATTATTATCTTAGTAAAAAATACTGTTTTCTTGGTAAATATGTAATTTGACTAAGTGATATTCCTAACATGCAAAAAAAGTCTAAAAGGGAATCCCAACATGCTGACTAGTATGTGATGAGTCCACATATCAGGAACATTTGTCCACTGCCAGTATTAACATTTTAATATAACATGGAGGAGTAGGAAAACAGCAAACTCCAAGTCTGAGTTCTGGTCCCACTTCTGTAACTAATTAGCTATGAGATTGCTAAGTCATTTAACTCTTCTGAGCCATGGTTTTGTCATCTATAAAATATTATTGCAGTATTTTGTTCTTACCTAACACAGTTGTAGAAAATATTTAATGGAATAATAACCATGAAAATGGTTTAAAATATAAAGCATTATGCAAATGCATGGACTTATGGGCCTTGTCCTATCATGGTAACCACTATAATATTGCAACAATGGTTCATGTTGTCAAATATCATAGCTGCATCTCTGACTTGAACTCAATTGTCCTCTTGGCATCACTTGTCACTGCTGACCAGTCCTTCCCTCAGGACACTTTTCTTACCTTTGGCTTCTTGGACACTCGGTTTCCTCCCACCTCAAATGCCAATCTTTAATTTCACTGGCACACTTGGCTTCTTCTGTCAGCTCTATTAATACTGGAGCTCATCAGGGCTTGGTCTAGGCCTTCTGCTTTTCTTTATCTACATCTTGGAGATCTCACAGGACAATAACTTTAAATAGCAATATATTCTGATGACTCTGTTGGGAACCACCCTGCCTGGTTTCAGAAGCTGTAACCCCCGCCAAGGCTAAAGCTGAGTGAATAAGCCAGCAAGGAGACAAGCTTATCTCCCTGGCAGGAGCACAGCTTCTGCTCCTTTTACTTCACCCTGCCTGGTCCCCAATGCTTGGTCTGTTAGCCAATGGTGGGTAAGATTCCCCAAAGGGGGAACAATGTAAGACAGGCACAATCACAAGGGAGGCCCCCAAGGAAGGACTTTGAGGGCTACAGTAAAAGGGGGTGATGAACCCTCACCCCTCGACTTTGACATAGCCTGAGTTCTCATTGTCTATGAGAAAATATCCTAATCTCTTGGCTGCCTTACTTCCCTTGCTCCACCTAAGCCTGAAACAATGACAGAGGGTGGTGCAGCCCTGTGCTGAAAAGGGCGGGTTCCCCGGGTGATCAGGCCTAAGAAAGAATATGTAAAATCCTGAAACCTGCTTTGTTTAGAATGCTCTCAATTGAATGATAAGGGTCCAAGGAAGGAGTAAGTTTGTTCCTTAAAGTTCTTACAGCTCTTTAGTTTTCTGACCCTGATTCAAAATAGGGCCTCAGAGTTCCTTGTTATTTGATCCTTACTTCCGGGCAATGAGTAATGAGCTTTACCTGAATTCCTGTGTAAACCAACCCAATAAAAGCCATTGAGGAAAAGGCTCTTGGTCCTTCTCCTTCCAGAGATCGGTTACCTTTCCTCCCCAAGCAGATCGTGTCTTGGCAGACTTATTCTTAGTCATGGCGGCCGGAGGAGGGCTCTGCGGGCAGAGCCCCCCGACAACTCTCAAATGCATGTCATCTTCAACTTTGACTTCTGCGATCAACTCCAGACTTATACATCTATCTGAATGGATAACACCTCCACTTGGATCTCTAAAAATCAGTTTATACTTAAGATGGGAACAATTGACTCCCTCCTGTTCCCCCAAAACAAACTAGTTCCAGACTTCATCATGTTTGTAAGAGAAACATCCATTCAGGGTCAATACACATTGCTGGGCCAGTTGTACAGAACATAACCTACACTGGAACATATAACAGCCACAGTTTGAGTAAATCCCTTGAGTTGCTCACACGAAACACAAAGGAATCATCCTTGAGTTCTCTCATAACTTGCCTGGTGACATAATTCTCTAATTCACTGATCTTGAACTTGGCTGACATCCTAGTTCAAGTCACCAACATCTCCAGCCTGACCCAATGCAACAGCCTTCAAAGTGGCTTTGCTTTGACATGCTTGTTATCATAAAATCTATTCTTTAACCAGTGGTAGGAATGATTTCTAGTGTACAAGGCATTTTTTTCTCCTGCTCAAATTCCTCCCATGGCTCCACGGTGCGCTCAGACCCACAACCTTGGTTTGCAAGATCTGTAACGACCCAGCCTTGCCAACTCTGCTGACACAGTCCATGGCACACGCTCCCCAGTCACTCCACTCCAGTTACCCTGGACAATTTCTAGTCCTCATGGTGACACACTGCCTTGTTTTTTTTCATGCAAACTGGGGCTAGCCAAAACAAGGAAAATATAAAAGCACGATACCTTCATGTTACTGAAGTTCTTTTTGTATATGTCCCGTTTCTGGAAAAGTGCAGCTGCAAGTGGTGACACTTTCAGACCCATCTGTGACATGCACTCTGTTTCTCTAAATAAAGTTAGTATCTGAGGGTCAAAGTTTACAAACAAGTCTCCTGTGCCTGGAGCCTTCACCAATAAAGAAGCCTCAAGTCCTACGTGAATTTCTTCAATCTGTAAGAAGAGATCAGCATTATCACTATCAGAAATTGCCATGCATGCACAGGGTATCTAGCTCGGCCATTCCTAGGAATGAGGATCATTAAGTGTTATTCCACGGAGCTGAGCTGCTCAAGTTAAAGACAGTGGGGCCACTCACTCTTGAGTTCACTTCAGGAAAGGGCCTTCAAGCTCTCGGTGCTGATGTTGCACAGTCAGTTCCGCAAAACACCTCAGTCATGACTCTCTCACACCAACATGTAAGTGAATACTGAAATTAGCAGTGGCCTCTCAAAAGCCATTTAGCTCCCTGATGACTTCAGGCCTACTCAGTTCTTTTTCCTAGTGAAAGTATCACAAGACCTGCTAAACTTGGTTTTCAGGTATCTGGCCACACAATGAATACCACCATGGAGACATCTCTGCGTTGGTTCAGACACCAAAAGGTGAACCAGGGAAATGAGAAACCATTTTAGAGACCTGGTAAGGCTGAATTTTACCCTCCAAAATTCACACACAAAGAAAAAATTCTTGCCAACCTACCAAGAATGGTAGAGTTTGAAATGTAATTTGATTAACCTGGTGTAGCCAAAGAAAACTTAAGACTTTGTTTAACAGACATACTAGTGTTAATTGACACATTAAGAAACTGAATGGAGAAAAAAAAGAAAGAAAAAAAATCCTAGTCAACCAGGTAAAAGAACAAATAAACAGGGCCTTCTCCCTTATGAGTTTGTTATCTGGCTATGATTTTTTTTTCACTATTAATCACTCTTTTTCTTCATGGACATATTACATTCTTTGACTGATTACTTACCTACAGTCAACCAAACCTGTCTTATAAAATGCCTGTAAAGCAAACTTCCTACAAAAATAAAACTGTTCAGTGCTAGCAGAGGGTGTGTCACTGATTGACAACGGAGACATCTTGAAGAACACTAATGTACAGACTTACTTGCTGAAGCCACGCCCTGTGGTAGAGAATCTCAAACTCCAGGAGGACCTTGGCCACCCTGTTGTAGCTGCGAATCACAGGTTTGGCTTCCGGCGTCTGTAGCACAGTTGGGTGCTGCTGGAAAAGCTGCATTGGTTGCTGAATCCTGTGGAAGAGCTGACGGGCCCACAGAATCTTCCCAGCAATGGGAGGCTGGTCTCGGGCCAAAGGAGGATTGCATTTCTGCTTTGTATACAGCTTCGCGATCATATCAATGTCAGCCGCATAGTTTTCAAGGATACGCCGGTATTTGTCATCAATACCAAGGTTGGGTATGTTCAATCTTATGTTTTAAAAAGTGAAAAGCCTTAATTAATGAGACGGTATCTAGAAATCTCCTTTATTAAGGCATTTTACAATATATGCTAACAGAAGAAAGTAAGCTATTCGGTTAATTTTAAAAATCAAAGTAGTATCAATCCATCAGATCTCAATAAAGTGATTTTTAAAATAAAGTATCAATCCTTAAAATCTAGGAAAAACTAGATAAACTTTTTTTGAATTATTGAACATCAAGTAAGACAATGATAGGCAGTCACAGGTACTTCAAAGCTGAGGAGAAAAAACTCTTAACGCTCTGAAGAACTGAAAAACTGTTCCTTGTTATCCAGAATGTCAAGAGATTTTCTTTCCAGTAGAATATGAAATGATAATACCAATAATACTGTAAGGTAAACTATGTTCACATTATCCCAACTTTAGAAAACAGGACTTAGAAAACTATTCTCAATTTTTACCTTTCAAATTTCTTCAACATACTTAGAGCTTGATTTGTGTTTCGAATCTTTTCAAATGTAGCATCCATGAACTTCTGCAACTGATTCTAAAACAGAATAAGTTCTGATTATGAACAATGAATTACCATTGGGAAAAGTCCCATTTAGCACCAGGATAAAAGAACTTCCCATTTTCTACAAACACATATAACACAGGACAGACTATAACAAAGCACTTAATACTCACCTGAGCTTGAAAGAAAGATAAATGCCCAGAAACCAAAACAAAGAAGGACCTGAAAGCCGGGGCATTCACAGGAGTTGGCCTGTGGCAGAGCCTGGGGGGGCCCCTCGGGCTCTAGCACAGCACGGGTGGAGAAGTTGTGGGGTCCCAACACTCTCAGAAGATCCCTGCAGAAAGCCAGCCCCCTTGAAATGCTGCCTAGCCCACGCAGGAGAGTTAGACTGTATGCAAGTTGGGGAAAGTGGGGTGTCAGGGGTGGTTGCCATCTGACCAGAGCTGCGAATGGATAAAAACAAGTCCTTTACTTCCTCTACAAGAGCTGGGAGGTAAGTATTTTCCGCTTCACAGGACACAGGTCTGTCTCTTTCACGGCCACTCACAGACCACTGTACTGCAAAGGCAGCCAAAGACAACCCGTAAACAACCAGGCAGGGCAGGATTTGGCCCACGGGCACAGTTTACTGACCCTGACCTGGAGCAGTCGAAATCCTGTGCCTGTGCCACATCTGGATGAGGGGTCTGAGTTTACTCATGGGCCCAGAGGTCTAACCCAAGAAATTAACATAACAGCAGTCTCGGTTGGCAGAACCCTTGGATCCTGGCAGGAGGAATGCAAAACCACTCTGTAGAAACACTTCCATAGTCCAGAAACACAAGATCCCTACAGGAGAATAAATAAATATCTCCTGAGAAGATAAGTTCAAAAAGAATGACCTAAATAGCAATTTCTTAAAGCCCTCAAATCTATTTTCCAAAATTATTTTCATTACGGTTTGTCCCGAGAACCTCACACATCTTTTCTTTTAATATTTTATTTATTTATTTTTAGAGAGAGGGGAAGATAAGGAGAGAGAGAAAAACATCAATGTGTGGTTGCCTCTCAGGTACCCCCACTGGCGACCTGGCCTGCAACCAGGCATGTGCCCTGACCAGGAATCAAACCAGTGACTGTTTGTTTTACAGGCCCGCACTCAGTCCACTGAGCTACACCAGCCAGGGCGAGAACCTCACACATTTTATACCCTTGTACAAATGTGTCCAGAAATAAAACTTATAAATGACTACAACAAAAAAATGAAGCATGTGATTTATTCTTTGTTCAGTTTAATACTTAGCACAGAGTTGTCATCAAAATCTAAATTGACTTAAGTAAAAGACAAAAAATTATTTCATTATTTTCTATTTTGTGCTTCAAGGGAACATTCCAATTAATTCTTTTTCTCAATTTATCAGGCAGGAGTTTTGAGCCTCTACAATTCTAAAGGGATCATTAATTTATGTTGTGATCAAATAGGGAACCAGATGCATGTGCCCTGAGAATTAGTACCTAGATAAGCTTCATTTTCCATAAGTAATTTGGCAAGACAACCAGTGGGAAACACCCAGGACCTGACAGGAAACACTTGGCACTTGAAGAGATGCCACTCTCGGTGGGCTCGCCACAGTGCCCCCTTTGCCAATCAGCAAGCCCCAGAGGTAAAGAATGCCTACACCTATTACGATGTGCCTCCAACACTTCTCACTGGTTCTGCTGAAACTATAGAGTGGTACAGATAGCCTACCCAAGGAAATACCCACATTTTTTCATTACATAAAAACCTCTGAGTATAAACTATGCAGAACTGGAACATTTGTGATGCTTTTACTCCCTCCAACTTCAGACACCAGCAAACCTTCCCTGAGTCCTAACACCGGTACCTGATCTTCCTTGCTTTTCCATGCTGTAACTTCACAAAGACCTTAGATTAATCTTCTTTTCCCTCTGAGCACTAGGTTTATTCTTACAGTCTTTCCGAGTCCCACCAGGGAATCCTCACACTCACTTGCCCTCTTACTACTTATGGACTCCCAGCTCCTACTTAGTTTTCTGTCCAGCCTACTAGCACCAGCATGACCTCTAAATCTGGACAGGATTCCAGGCTCTGGAGGCCTTGGCTGTGGAGTCCCAGACACAGCCCTGATCAGACACTCAGAGAGCCCACCCCACCCACCCCACAGTGTTTCATCCTGGAGATGCCATGGTCATTGAGCCTCTCCATTTCTGCCTCCAAGAGTCGTCCCCTCACCCATTCATCCACTGTAGTGGGAAGGTCAGTATTTTTACTGAGACAAGGGCCAAATTCACGAGTTATTTAAAGGAGAACATGTAGAAAGTTTACGTGAAAGAAGGAGGATGGAAAAAGGTACCAAGAACACAAAATAAAAGTAGTCATCCAGCCAAAGGTAGAAATGGCCTATTATGAGATGGAAGCTAAGACAATAATAATGTCGAATTAAAAAAAAAAAAGAAATAAATAAAAGATTAAAGAGGCTAGGAACTAATGTCTATAACTAATGCTTAAAAACCAAGCTATAAAACAATTATAAAATTATATTCTTGGCTATAAAAAGTGGTCACCAGCTTGAAAAGTTTTCACCATCCCACTCATTTCCCTCCATTTACTTGGAAAAAATAAACACTGTTCTGGCATCAAGCACCACCTCCTCTGGGAGCTTCTCCCAAGCTCAGGCGAGCAGAAGTACGGGGCTTTTTCTCCTAGGCTCACATCCTGCCTTACGGGTTGTAGCGATTCTATACAATGTTTTGTAGGTTTGTCCTCCCTCTAAGTTTCTTTAGAACTTCTGTGGACTATGAAGTTTCCATCCTCAATGCCTGCTACAATACTTCTAACATACATGTGACTTGTATTTCTATCACAGCACATATCTGCCTTCTGTGTACTGTGAGCTTTGAAGGCAAATCTACTTGATTTATTTCTGTAACCATAGGCACAGCATAAAAGCCTAATACATAAGTGATAAACAACAGTAAGTGCTTGTTTAATTACAATAAATCTAGTTCTTATGAATTCATTCTTTACACTTTAATTCGGCAAACATTCTTTGCTCTCTAATTATATAAGGTGCCCCCCACTAGGCCCTCTCCAGGGGGGAGACACAAATAGAAATGAACAGGATTCCTGCCCTCATCATGTCCACCATCCACCTATATTCCACATATAAGCTACTGAAGTGCCATGTATCAGAACCGCTGGGAAACAGGTGAAGACATACACATTGACCATGGAGCACAGAAACAGGATCTGCCACTGCCCATCAATTCCCAACAAGAAGAAATCAAGATGCACCGTCCTTAAGTCGGAATCAGCTCCGAACAGTGGTCATTGCTTAAATTAGTACAGGCATCCCATCAACTGAAATATGTCTTATGACATAAAGGTTAAGAACTTGAACCCTAGAGCCAGACTGCTTGGGCTTAACCCCACACTACCACTTGCTGTCTCTGTGACTTTGGGCATGTCACCTAACCTCACAGTGCCTCAGTCTGCTCTTCTGCAAAATGAGGGCACTACAAACACCCACTTTACAGGATTATTGTGATCATGCAATGAATCAACACCTATAAAGTACTTAGAACAGTACCTGATATACAGAATTAGCTGGTTTTACTATGATTCCTTCTACCATGGAACCCACCCCTCCAAAAATACTTCAGAGTTCTTTTTCCCTCAAGGTATACCAGCTTATTTCAAGCCAATAATTCTGGAAAATCAGTAACAGATGGCAGTTTTCCTTTAATAATCAGAATGGTACAAATTTTCACCTCATTGGGATGAAGAAGGTCTGCTTATTAATTATGGTAGACACCTAATGGATTGTCTACCATAGTAGGTCGGGTTGTCCCCACCTTAGCCTCTTCAATTCCCCTCCACTGAGGGCAAGCATTCCCAATGACCACAGGGGGTGCCATCGCACCTGCTTTACCACATGACCCAGTGCCAGACACCCCACAAGAACTGGCCAACCCAACATGTTCTTTAGATATTTGGAGTGGGCTAGACCTGTGATATGTTCTCAAAGCTGATGACAGTCGTCCACTGTTCATGTGATTTAAAAGTCAAGATGGCCAGTCTACAGTGAGAGGGGTGGCAGTGCTGGGGTCTTAGGAAGAGAGAAAGGGGTCCAGATGCTAAGTCAGTCCTGATGCTACTGTTCCGAAGGCCAGCTGTAGCTCTGCCTTCGGGATCTGCCAAATGCCACTTACCATTTGATTAAATGACCTCTGGTCATAATCATTACTATAAAGTAATGAACAAATGGAAACAAACTTCTATACTCTAATAACCCTACTTTTCAAGAAAACATGAAAGTTAACTGTCTAAGAACTAAGATGGAAGACATGCAGACGTCTGTGATTACAGATCATTATCCAAAGTTATAATGCCGACTCTTTAATCTATGAAAAAGAGCCTTTGATTATTAATCTGAAATCAAAAGGTCCAGGACAAGACGCCTCCATGATGAAGGCGTCTTCAATTCTCATGGATAATGATTAGCAGCTTTACACAGAACAGAAAAAATAAACACGTGACAGTCAACAGAATTTTACACGACCTACATGAAGGCCATTCATCTGCTTGCAAAACTCTTCATAATCCTGGTCAAAATCCATTTTCCGCTGGTCTAGGAAATTATATTCTTTTTTCTTTATGGTGGCAACAATACCCTGAAACGTTATGAAAGAAATAAGACAATATATCAATATTCTAGTAACAGTTAATTAAATATAACCTTTAAATGCAGAATGATCATTACCAAGAAAGCAACTTAAATGGAGCCTATTTCTTTAGTTACAATACCGAATGCTCATTACAGCGGTATAATGTTGCCTACTGCCTTCAAACAGGCCATGTGGAAAGCATTTTTCATGAAGTTTTATGTATTTTTCAAAAAAATGCAAAATAAAGATCACATCTAAAAAGTAGAAGTGTTTTCTCTAAAAAGTTCTTACTAATCTCATCTGAAATAATAAAAAAGAAGCCCAGAGTAGAAGTTACTAAAATATTTTTCATTGAAGTTTGACTTCTCACAGAAAATAAATAAGACTTTAACAGAACACAAACTTAGGAAGAAAACAGTTGTAACATCTACAGATAAAATACTATCTTCTAAGCCTCAGATGTCTTAAATAAAATGTCAAGCCACAATCTACCATTTAAAGATTCAGGAATTAATTGCTTCCTTCTCCCTGCAAAGCTGCAGTCTGTGACTACAAGAGTACAAATTAGGCAATTCATCTCCTTGAAAACACTATTATCCAAAGTTTTGTTTACTCTGAATAATGAGCTATAATGCGCTGTGATCGTTCTTAACCAGGTGCTAAGCTATTGTCAAACTCGGGAGCCCACACTGTTGACACAAGCATATAATTTTTATGAAGAATGTTGAGCCTCCTTCTGCAATCTCCTCTTCAAAGTCATTTCCATTTATACATCTATTCAAACACCTTGATAGACAAAAGTATATAAACTGCATAACTCCGTGAGTCAAGTTTACTAGTTAAAACAACCTACTCTTTCATGCTATATAACTACAAAATTAGTTCTGTTTAGAAACTGTATATATCATGCCACCCATCGTGTTATAGGAAGTATGTAGAAGAAATATGAAGAAGCTACATGCTACATTTTAATGTGGTAATTAAAAAGATTTCGGGCTCTCACAAAATTCTGCTCTATGATTGGATTTAATGGCCCTTTAAGAGTATTAAGTAAATAAATCAATTAATTGTGACCTTTAAACCAACTAATCAAACTCAATCTACTAAATCACTCATTTGACAGATTTGAGAAAATAGCATTTTTATTTATTTATTTTTAAAATTAAATTTATTGGGATGGTATAGTTTAATAAGATCATACAAGTTTCAAGTGTACATTTCCATGATAGGTGATCTGTGTGCTGCATTGTGTGCCCACCACCCAGAGTCAAACCACCTTCTTGTCACCGTACATTTGGCCTCTTTACCCTTTACTACCCCTCGTGCCCCCTTCTCTCTGGTAACCACCACACGGTTGTCTGTGTCCAGGAGTTTCAGTTTTATATTCCACACATGACTGAAATAATGTATATATCGCACACCTGGTAGGTGCCAGTTAATTATGAAGACACAGAAATGAACAAGACAACGAATGTCCCCGCCCTGGGGGAACTTACATCGCTGGTGGGGGAGAGGGATTCAGAATCTATGCAGTCACAAAGGAACAGGATCATTTTAGCCAGTGATAAAGGGAATAATGTGACAAAGAATGAATGAAGCACAACAAAAGTCAAGAAAGACAATTTAGAGGGTCATTTAAATCAGTATCTGGAAGCTAAAGAGGAAAACTCTGTGGAAATCAAGGGGCAGAATTTTCCAGAAAAGAAAGGTACTCCTAGCTGACAGTAGAATGAACTGTGTCTGGAGAGTGTAGAATGAGGAGAAGAGGATCAGGCAAGGAGGTGGGAAGGGTGGGCAGGGCCTGACAGCCAGGCAAGAGCCTCAGATTCATTTCTGTGGATGCCACTGTGAGCTTCTAACACCGGTACAAATACAAAAATCTCCCCTGCAGATGGTACACTTTCCTGCACCCATCTACCTCTTATCTCACTACCTCTGTCTGGCCCATCGACTTTAATTGGTATTTCATCTCAGATTTTCGGTTTCTCTTCCCAGTATTTTCATCAGCTTAGAACTGCCTTTATCTGCATTTCGGTGCACAGTTCGACATCTCATTCAAAGATAAACTTTGAAATATACTCCAAAGTTATTTTCTCATTAAGAATAGAAAATAGATTCCAAATTGAAAAATAAGTGGATATATTGCTTCTTGTCTTACAAAACTGTCACCTTCAAAGTACAGATTTTTCTACCATGCAAAATTACACAGGAGTCACCTAAAATGTTTTCTGCTGCATTAGGAAAGTTTTTTCATTTTTCTCTTCCAAACTCTGGTACACTCAGGAGATGAAAAAGAGCTCTTAGATTGGCCTAAACTGTTAGAGCACAAAGCTGGCAAAAAATGATGTGATCTTTTTCAAGTTCAAGTACAAAATATCTAAGCTTCAGTATCACTGTTCCCAATAAGAAAAGCATTTACTATATCCACATTAAAAACTAAAAACACATGTTGTTTGTAAATTGTTTTTTTAATCTTCAAAACACTATTAGATCATGGTGTCCACTTTAAAGACTAAGATTAGTCACATATATATCCTTATAAGATAAGCAGTTAAATGTCAAAATAACTAGACTAAATAGCTAAAGTAAAATTCAGTCCCTTTTATTTTTGACATGTGTCCAAACAAAATGCTGAAATGCAAAGATAACAAAACACTCAGCACTCAGTGTCAATGAATGCCTGACACATAGCATTTGCTTCCTTAAATATGCCCTGCATGAACAAGCGAAGGGATAAGTTCTATCGAAATACTTGTGCTACGAATGAAAATGCTTTTACTAATGATGATTAATTTCAGACAGTTGGAGAGTCATCATCATAACCGCATACCTGAAAAGAACATATTAGCACCATTACATAATTCTCAAATAAATTTCATTTCTTTATTGGTTAAGGGCTATGGGCTTATATTTCACAGTATGAACTATATGAATCATTCTAAACATGGTTATTTGCATAAAATATCAGAGTTTTAGTTCTGGATGAGAGCAGCGAGTTTAGTTTTGAAACTACACCTGATATTTAGTGGCCATGTCTTCCAGGCCTTCAACTGTAGAATCCTGCAGGACTGAATATGTCTTAAAGGCTGTAAAAACGTCCAGTATCTTAGCAAGCCGTCGGTGGAAGGTTTCAAATTTTCCAAAAATATACATCTCGCTGAATTCAAATTGTTTTTCATTCGGATCTTGTTTTAGCTTTTGTTTTGTCTTGTGAAAGCAGTGCTGGTATTCCTTAAAATCAAAAACCAAAACATAAGAAAGGAAGGACAACAAAGATATCAACCTTAGTCTCTTCAGCAAAGGTGATGGCAATATCACCGCAGAACTGCAAGTCCTTTCAGTATCCTGCCTTTTCATTCACTCATCCATCAGCCTGGAATATTGTCTTCTCCCACCCTCTGATCTAGCAAGGTCCTAATTATTCGTAATGAAACTCAGAGATGCAGCCGTCCCACATTTGTCTCATTGTGTTAGCAACAACCTCGCTCTGTGTCTATCTCCCCATTCATCTATAAGAAGCTTAAGAAAACCTTAGTTATCTTAGTCATCTTTGTATCTTCAGTACTTAAGGGGTGTTCGGACACAGTAGGGCCCCAAAGGGGGTAAATATAAGTGCATAGGTTTTCCAGAAAGGTTTATTAACATGTAACTTCCTTAACAGTAAAGAATTTTGGTTTTTTTAGCAACCAAGAATATAATAATTGCTAAATAATTTAACATGCATCACCAAAAATAACATAAAATAATGAAGCATTATCTTAATGTATTTAATGTATTATTAGGCTGGCCATTACCTGCTTGAGTTTAATTGCAGATAATATTTTTTCCACAACAACATCCTGCGGCTGGCTCCACACAGAAGCAGTTCCATTGTTGGTAATATAAGCTTTACATGCTGATATCATCTGATTGGTCACCTGGAGTTTTCCAATAAAATGGTGTTATGTACATAAGACAGCCATCAAGTATAAATTGGACTAGAGGGTCCTTAACTCTTCTACCTCTCAGGGCATACAATCTGTGGGCTTGAGCTTTGGATTTATTTATTTCCATAACAACTATGATCAAGCACTAGCCCTTTTTATTCTGCTTTATTGAGGCATAATTGATAAATAAAAATTGTATATATTTAAGGTATACAATGTGATGATTTGATATACATACTGAAAAGATTATCACAATCAAATTAATTAACACATCCATCACCTCACAGTTACCATTTTTCATGTACATCTTGGGAACACTTAAAATTTGCTCTCTTTAACAAAGGATGTGAAGGACCTATACATTGAAAACTATAAGACATTATTAAAAGAAATTACAGAAGACTCAAAAAAATGGAAATACATCTTGTGTTCATGGATTGGAAGAATCAACATGGTTAAAATGTTCATATTACCCAAAGCAATGTACAGAGTTAATGCAATCCCCATCAAAATCCCAATGTCATTTTTTAAAGAACTAGAACAAAAAATCATCAAATTTGCATGGAACCACAGAAGTCCCCAAACAGCCAAGGAAATCCTAGGGAGAAAAAAAAAAAAGCTGGTGGTGTCATATTTGCTGACTTCAAATTATACTACAAAGTGACACTAATTAAAACAGCATGGAAGAAAAAATCAGACACCCAGAAAGATAACATAATTGAGAGCCCAGAAATAAACCCACATGTATACAGGCAAATAATTTTGACAAAGGAGCCAATAGCATACAATGGAAAAAAAGAAAGCCTCTTCAATAAATGATCCTGAGAAAACTGGAAAGTCACATGGAAAAGAATGAAACTAGACTGCCTGCTATTAGTCACCATACATAAAAATTAACTCAAAAAGGATCAAAGACATAAATACAAGACCTGGAACAATAAATTACATCAAAGAAAACATAGGTATTAAACTATGGACCTTGGTCTTTGAGAGAATTTTATGAATTTGACCTCAAAGTCAAGGAAGGTAAAAGTTAAAATAAATGAATGGGACTGTATCAAACTAAAAAGTTTTTACATGGCAAAAGAAATGCTCAACAAAACAAAAAGGCAACCACTAAATGGAAGAAGATATATGCAAACATCTCCATTAAGGGGTCAATATCCAAAAGAAAGAACTCATACAATTAACAGAAAAAAAATCCAGTTGAAAAATGGGTGGAAGACCTGAACAGACATTTCCAAGACATAAAAATGACCAGCAGATATATGAAAAGATGCTCAACTTTACTTGCTATTAGGGAAATGTAAATCAGAGCTATAATAAGACACACCTCACACCTGGTGAATGGTTATCATCAACAAGACAAGTAATAACAAGTGTTAAAGAGTTTGTGAGGAAACAGGAACTCTCATTCACTGTTGGTAGGAATGTAAACTGGTACAGCCACTATGAAAACAGTATGGAGGTTCCTCCAAAAAACTAAAAATAAAGTTACCATATGTACATTGCAGCCTTATTTACAGTGGCCAAGACATGGAAACAACCAAAGTGTCCTTCAGTGGATAACTGGGTAAAGATATGGTGCATATATACAATGAAATACTGTTCTACCACAAGAAAAGATGAAGTACTGTCACTTGTGACAACATGGATAGATCTTGAGAATATCATGCTAAGCAAAATAAGTCAGATGGAAAAACTCAAGAACCATAAGATTTCACTCATATGTGGAATATTAAATTTAAAGCAACAAATAAATGAACAAGTCAAACAAAAACTCATAGACACAGACAATGGCATGGTGGTTACCAGAGGGAAAGGAGAGTGGAGGGAGGTAGTAAAGGGTAAAGGGAGTCAAATATATGATGACAGATAGAAAGAGATCTGACTTTGGGTGGTAAACACACAATGAAATATAGAGGAAGTGCTGCAGAATTGTAGCACTTCAAATCTATATGATTTTATTAACAAATGCTACCCAAATAAACTCAATGTTAAAAATTTACAAAATAGAAAGATCTGCTCTCTTAGGAAATGTCAAGAATACAACACAGTATTATTAATATAGTCACCATGCTGTACATTGCATCCCTAGAACTTATTCATCTTTCAATTGAAAGTTTATACATTTTGACTAACATCTCCCTATTACTCCTACCCGCCCCCCGCAGTCCCTGGCAACCACCACTTTCGTCTCTGCTCCCATTTGTTCGACTTCATAGAGATTCCACACATATACTGTCAAAGTCATTTGTGAAATCACAGAGTTGGAAGCACCATGGAAAATCAATGATTTGGGCCCCCTTGTGTATGGAGGATGAATGTCTTAACCAGCCTAGAAATGATTCACTTTCCAACCTAACAGCTGTTCAGAGTTTTCCCCAATCTCCCTCAGCAGCTTAGTAACTCACAGTTCCTAAGCGCCATGTAAAGCATTGTCCACCCTGATCATTTCAAGTCACCACGGTCTGCAGCAGAAATGTCAGAAGGAGAAGGCAACACAGAAAAAAATAAAGCTAATGTGGGTAATCACTAACATTTTATGCATCCATTCAAAATTAAGAAATTTCAGAATTTTCTTGGTCCTTTTTTTTAATTAAAAGGGAAACTGGAGGACTACTGTACACATGGAATGATATGATGGGTGGGACTTGCAGTGCAAAGGTTGGGGGTACAAATGAAACAAGACTGGCCATGTGTTGATAGTCACTGGATCTGTGTAATATGGATGTGGGAGCTCAGTATACAATTTACTTTGCTTTTCTAACTGCTTCAATTTCCCATAAAGAAGGATTTTTGAAATTTAGATAAAGGGTGGCTTTATGATTCTGTTCAACAACAAGGTCTGCAAATAATATGCATGAAATCTAGAGTAATAACAGAGTTGACTTTTCAGTCACCTGCCCAGGAGACATCCCCCATGACGCCAACACAGAGTGTTACAGTGTGAGGTCAGGAAAGGATCTCATGGAAATTCTGCCTTGCTCCTTGACCACAAGAGCAGAAGAGCTGCCCACTGAGCACTCAAGCCTGCTGTCCATGTTCCCAGTAAAAATCATAACTCCTACTGACTCAGTGTCTGCAACACAAGTCCTGATGAGTTGAAAATTCCTCTATTTTAATAGAGCATGTAAAATTTTTGCTTTGGCAATGAAAAAGTCATTTCCTTCTTAGAGACCATTCTTAATGGGAAAAGCAACAGTGCTCACCATAAACACTTAGGAGTTAGGACATAAGGTTCAAACATTGTTATATAAAGAACTCACATGACTCCACTTTAAGAAGACAAGCAACCCAATTAAAAAATGGGCAAAGGACTTGAACAGACAATTCTCCAAGGAGGACATACAGAGGATCCAGAGACACAGGAAAAGATGCTCAGTATCACTAACTATCAGAGAGATGCAAATTAAAACCACAATGAGATACAACTTTACACCAGTCAGAATGGCCATCATAAACAAAGCAACAACCAATAAGTTTTGGAGAGGTTGTGGAAAAAAGGGAACCCTAGTGCCCTGCTGTTAGGAATGCAGACTGGTGCAACCACTATGGAAAACAGTATGGAATTTCCTCAGAAAACTAAAAATGGATCTGCCTTTTGACCCAGCAATTTCACTGCTAGGATTATATCCTGAGAACCCTGAAACACCAATCCAGAAGAACCTATACACCCCAACGTTCACAGCAACACAATTTACAATAGCCAAGTGCTGGAAGCAACCTAGGTGCCCATCAGTAAATGAATGGATCAAAAAACTAGGGTACATTTACATAATGGAATTCTATGCAGCAGAAAGAAAGAAGGAGTTCCTACCCTTTGCAACAGCATGGATGGAACTGGAAAGCATGCTAAGCAAAATAAGCCAGGCAGTGAAAGACAAATACCATATGATCTCACCTTTAACAGGAACCCAATCAACAACAACAACAACAACAACAAAAAAGCAAAATATAACCAAAGACACTGAAATAGAAAACAGGCTGACAGTGACCAGAGGAGAGAGGGGAGGGAATTTCAGGGTAAAAGGGGAAGGGTTTGCAGGAACAACTATAAAGGACACATGGACAAAAACAAGGGGGGATGGAAATGGGAGGGAGGTGGAGAGGGCTGGTGGGGTGGGCTGGGATGGGAGTAAAAGGCAGAAAACTGTACTTGACCAACAATTAAAATAAAAATTTAAAAAGAATTAAAAAAAGAAAAGAAAGCAAAAGAAAAACATTGTTATGGTTTTTGGCAGAATCATTATAATTGCTGTATAGATTGATGGAACATAACAAGTGGCTTTTATTACCATGATCACTATTCTAACACCAAGTAGACAATTGTGTTATCAAACAAATTTGGTACAGCAGCATATCAAATATGAAACAGGAAACAGTTTTTCTTTACTAAAATGTACTCATGGGAATAAATAATGTGCTAAAAAACATAGGTAAGAAATTCCAAAAAGAATCTTTTTCCATTTTTACTACATAAAATAGCACAATGTTTATTTATAATAATTACTTTGAGAAATAATGCTTCATGATTTGCCAAAATCAGCCTCTCAAATAAATTTAATTCTGTCTCTACTGTGGAGTTAAGCTGTTTTAAAAATTTGTAGGATTCCAAAAGAACCTTTGCACCCAATGTTCATAGCAGCACAATTTACAATAGCTAAGTGCTGGAAGCAACCTAGATGCCCATCAGTCAATGAATGGATCAAAAAACTCTGGTACATTTACACAATGGAATTCTATGCAGCAGAAAGAAAGAAGGACCTCCTACCCTATGCAACGTCATGGATGCAACTGGAAAGCATTATGCTAAGCGAAATAAGCCAGGCAGTGAAAGATAAATACCATATGATCTCACCTTTAACAGGAACCTAAACAACAAAACAAAGAAAGAAGCAGGGTATAGTCAAAGACA
>PVIA01002562.1:0-203205 GCA_004024845.1 Tonatia bakeri
AAAACCAGGATTTCCTTTCCACTGGCACAATGATTGTGAAGGTGCAGTTGACACAAAGCCTCAATCTTGAGTGACTACAGAATACAGAAATAAGAGATTCGCTGAGTCATGTTAGATGAGGCATATGCATGTCTAACTGCTGAAATTTTGCAATTGTTTGTTAACGCAACATAACTTACCCTATCCTGATGAAAACAATAAGAAGCCATTAATTTTTTATATTTATCTATTACTTCATACAGTACATAGCTAAAAAAATTCTAATAGTATTAAAATGTTATAAAAAAGAAATCTTGCCTCATCTTTAGTAAAACTAGTTTCATTCCCAGAAGCAACTAATTTCACACTTTCAGCAAATTTTACGGTAGTCAACTTTTATATAACTAAATAATGTGCTTCTACTGCTTCTACTGCTATTTCTTGATTTATCAATTTTAAACACTGCTCCTATTATGGTCGATCAGGATTCTATTCTCTTATTCCACAACTGCCACTGCCCATATCACCGACAATAACACACTTATCTCACCTCTCCCTATTCTCCTAATATAATTAGATCAAAATTTTGGTTAAAATAATAATCAGCATTTAAGTTATTATGATTTTGTATGTAATTGTTCACAGAAATAACTGTTACCCTTGGCATTCCCTTGGCCACCATTCTTGGAATCCCTTGTCTCTTAAGTTTTTGGGGTCCCACATTTCTATTTCTCCTATCCTCTGGGTGGTTCTCTAAGAATGGACACAAGACAGATGATTTTTCAAGACCTGGAACAATCTAGTGCTATAATTTTTAGGGAGAATATAATTTCCCTACAATTTTGAAGGTATTCCTCCATTGTTTTCCAACTCCTGGTTTCTTTGAGCAACCAATGCCGTTCTTAGGCATAGATAAAAAATATAACATTTTATGAAGCTGGATGTTTTCAGAATCTTCTATTTCCTAACAAATCTTGGTATCAGTGCTTTTTTTCCAGACATTTGCTAAGGCATTTAGCCTGGAAACTTATGTTCTTATATCTCTTTGAAATTTCTTTCAGATTTCTAGTCCTCTGTCTCTTAAGTGAATATTGCCCTGTAAGAAACTTTTAGAACTTAGATCGAGCCTCAGGTTTTTTATATTTTTTTGTATTAACTTGTCTTCTTTATCTTTCTATGTGTCATTCTGCTTTCTTAGACATTCTTCAATATCTCCTTCTATTTAATTCTAGTTTTCAGTATTATAATTTTTAAACCCATGAGTTTTTCCTGCTTCTCAATATTGCTCCTAACAACATCCTATCCTGATGTTATATATACAGTGAAGTTTACTCTCTCTGAGGATTTTTAGCAATACCTTAAGTTTTCTCTATTCCCTTAATTGAATTCATTCTTTTTTCCATTTCTATATTATAGTTTCTATTCAATGAAAGACACTTGCATATAGAAGTTCATGTTTAAAGAGTGAGGCTAAACGGGGGTGATCAGATGTTCTCTGTGCAGGGGGAGGTGAAGAGGAGAGAATGCAAAGGGTAGAGGGCAGAAGAGAGCTGTCAACTAGAAGACTTCACTAGAGGGTAACTAGGCAACAAGATGCATTTTTTACTAAAGTTCCTCCCAATATCACAATGCCAAGGTCCTTTCAGTTTTCCCAGAGAAGATGCTCCCACCTCCTGCCTGGGAATTGTGTTCCTGACAACAGCATTGTGGGACGTGGACAGCTGGGGGCAGGGGCTCACCGTCCAGTGTAAGATTTTACTTGCTTACCTTTTTCAGTCCAGCAGTTTAACTCTACTCTACTGTCTTCCTAAATCAACAACTGGTGTAATGAGTAAACCAAAATTAATTTTATATTGTAATAAAGAATAAAAAACATTTATTTGAGCAAAAGGAGCCATAGCCTGGGGAATTGGATTTAGGTAGCAACCTAGATTGTTCTCCAGAGAGAACAAAGAAACTTGGGGTTTATAAAGGTAAAAACTATGAAATGTAATTTTTTCATGCAAATGAAGGATTGCTGATTAGGTTAACAGGGACTGGTTAATTTCAATATGCAAATGAGGGAGGCAAAAACTAGGAGGAGGTAAAAGTCCCTATGTGTCCAGGCAGCAGTTATTCTTAACAGCATGTTTACGGCTCAGTCTTGAGTTCAGCCACAGGTTCAGCAACTTAACAGCAGATCTGAGAACTGAGGCACCAGATGTAATAGGTCCCACTTCCCTAATATCCTCCTGGCTCTCATTTAAGTGACTCTGTTAACGATACTTATTCCATTTTAATTTTTCTCTTAACAAATATCTCCAAAGAAATCTTTTTATCTTAACAAATATCTCCAAAGAGATCTCCAGGTTTGTGCACTAGTAGAGGAAGAGTACTCCCCAAAACTCCAAGAGGGAACAAAGACCCAGGAGTCTGGTTCCTACACAAATTTTCAATTAACCCTCTGGTTCTGAGTCCCCTGACTCTGCAGCACTTGGTGCCTCTGTCTTCTGAGACTTTGCAGGTTCTACAGGGAAAATTCAGCTTGCTCTCATGCTTTCATGGGGTATCCCCCCTGTAGACATTTTCAGCTGCATCTTTCATTTAAATCAGTTACACATCCTCTTTCTAATTTTTAGGTTCTGAAAAAAGACTTGTTGACATCTCTCACACGCTGTTATCTCCTCCATCTCTTCATCCCTTTGGGTTTCTATCTATTTCCTTATCACTATGTCAGTAGTGTTCTGAGGAGAAACAGATACAAACACTTGTGTTACTTCTGCTATGTCTATCCAGAAGAAAAGTATAAAATTTTAAATAAAATAATTAAAAAGAAAATTGAGCCCTGGCTGGTGTGGCTCAGTGGATTGAATGCCAACCTGTGAACCAAGGGGTCACCAATTCGATTCCCAGTCAGGGCCCATTCCCGGGTTGCAGGCCAGGTTCCCAGCAGGGGAGCATATGAGAGGCAACCACACACTGATGTTTCCCTCTCTCTCTTTCTCCTTCCCTTCCCCTCTCTTGAAAAATAAATAAATAAAATATTTTAAAAGAAAGAAGAAAAAAAGAAAATTGCAAGTTCTTTGAGGACAGGCCTCACAGCCCAGCTGATCAGGCCACCACAGCACCTATTACAACAGGAGAGGATAGGAGTTAGTCAGTAAGAATTCTATTTACATTGAGAGGAACTTATATGTTAATTCACTGGAGGGACTGATACTTCAAAAGCAAGAACAAAGGATTTCTTGCTTACCATGATAGGGCCTCTTTTTGGAGGCATTTCCAGTAATTTTGACCAGATCTTTCTCCCACTCATTATTCTATTTGTTTTCATTTAGTATAAAAAAAGAACATTTTGTTTAGTCTTTTTCTTCTGCAGACATGTGTAGGGGTGGGAAATGGAAGAGGGGTTCGGTTACCATTACTCACGTGGGTTGAAGTGGCTTGGGAACCCATGCACGTGTCCTGCCAAACCACAGCCCATGACCCACAGAACACCGTGCTGAGTTTTTCCACACACCCAATCCCAGATAAGCATATGATATGTTAAAGATGTGCAAGCTAAACTGTTCTAAAGCACAGCATCGGAAAGACAAGGGCACATTTTCGACGATCTGTTGTTTGCCCCTTTCACTGTGTCCCCTTGTCTTCTCCAGAGCCCGACACTGAGGGACTCAACAGATGGAAGGATGCGGTTTTAAGTGTGCTGAGTTAATTGTACTTTTTTCCACTCACAGCCCTTAGATTTAGATATCAGAGGGGCCTGAACCCTTCACGTAAATAAACAGACCCAGTTATGGCTGGAGGAGCACGTCTGGGTGGCGACTGTCTAAGAGGAAAATCTCTCCTCTACAGGCCAGTTTCACCGCACAGCCCTTCACACGTGATTCCCCTCCTGGAGAGATTTTCTTTAGAGGTTCAGCTTATTACAGGCTGTGGAACCAATATTCTATAATTTCTCATTTAAGAGTCAGTAAACAAAGGTCTTTTCAAGAAAATTTACAACAAAATTTAATTAAAGGAGCATTCTTGTACTTAAAATTAAAATTCCAAAAAGAGCCACAAATTCAGCTGTTTCAGCCTCAGCACCAATCCCACCCCATTCTCTCACAAAAATATCACCATTAAGTAGTAGCAAGCAAAGAGAAACAAAAGGAAAGTAAGGAGAAATATTAGATAATTTTCTATGCTTGCAGGTGACTAATTTCTTTTATTTTTACCATAAAATTAAAGGGTATAGAGAATGAGTAAATCAACTATTAAATATTTTAATTAGGTTTTACAAAAATCATATTTGGAAGGGAGAAGGGTTTTTTTCATATTTCTTTAAAAACCCAGTACATTAGGAGAAGTATGTAGCATCTGTGAGCTATCTGCTTTGTGCCAGGCACTTGGCTGTTCCTTTATGTAGATTCTCTCATTTAATCTTCATGACAGCCCACAGAATAGGGATTGCTGTGCCTATTTTACAGATTACAAAAGTAAGAGCTGGGTGACTCAGTTAACTCAGAATCTAGCCAGGACTTGAACCTGAATCCTGAGTTTGAATTATATAGGAGACAGCAAGACAGAGTAGTAAAAACTACAGTCTCGAGCAAGATCAGCTGCTTTTGAATCCTGACTGCACCCTTTCTGAAGGAACTTAGATAGAATGTTTCTCTGTGCTTTAGTTTTCTCATCAATAAAATGGAGGTGATCCAATTAATAATCCCACAGGTAAATTGTAGAAATTAATGAAGACCTGCAAAGTCCTTAAGAACAGTGCTTTGCAAATAGTAAGCATTCACTATGTTAACTCTTATTATCATGTTGTCTCAACTTTCATGAAAATATTTTTCTTGTTATTCCTACTATTAACAAATTAAGAAATTTTATAAAACATTAAACTGATAAGAGGACAAACATCTCCCAAAATTTTACTTCATACATATGTATTGAATTTGCCCAGGCATTTAACTGAATTGGAAGCTACAAACGAACTTAGTTATTTTGTTCATTTATACATCCCAAAGGACTTCCAATATCTCCTTAAATTTGCACATATTTTCATGGGATCTGACACACATATTTTGGTATTTTAATATTTGAACCATAAAAACTTGTTAGGAAGTAGAGTTGACTGACATTATGTATAGAAAGTACTTTAAAAAAAGAAAGTATTTTAGTTATCTATATTAAGAAGAAAAAAAGGCTAAAGTCTCAGGTACTGAATCTTAGAGGAAAGACCATGGCACACGAAAGAGTACCATGAACTTTAGGTCATGTACTCAAATACCTCTGCTTAATGTTTGACAGACTCAAAATGTTTTCGCACGTATTTCAAGAGACCTGTTATATTTCTGCCATGGTGATCTATTTGCTATTTGAATGTTCCTAGTGATGCTCACTGCTTTGGGGAGAAGAATATTAGGGAAATGAATATTTGAAACTTGCCATGCACATCAGAGTCTATCAGAGATTCTTAAGAACATAAATTTTTACGAATTATGCCCTTTGTAGACACTAGATTTTTGGAATTGATTAAATTGACTAAGCAGTTATAGTTTTCAGGCTATTTCTTCAACCCATGGAGTGAAGCTGTTCAGAAAGCTCTCAGGGTTGCATAATTATTTAGCACCTGATGTTTTAATGCAGTCTGCAGGTTAATTAGCATGCAGTCAATGGGAAAATGTAATAGATGGCACAAAAACTGGGGAAAAGAAAGAAAACAAAAGTTGTTTTTAAAGTATTTCTGCCAACAAAAAATGTGCTTACATTTACATATATTATTCTCATAAAATTAAAGTAAGATGGAGTCATAAAATATTAGATAAGTATGTTCTTTTAATTTTTTAAGTGATTTAGCTTTAAAAAAACAAGAGAACACAAAATAATTCTCAATGGCCAATTTATTTTTATAAATATCTTTTTAGAAGTTAAAAAAAATGATTACACTGTATATTTGCTTACTTATATACTGTGTGTGTGTCCAGAAATTGATGCCACAGCTGGATGAAGAGGAATGTATACCCAGGTGGGGAGTTGTTTGGATGAAAGAGTAATTGAGGAAAGGAAAGTTTAGACAACGGGGGAAGAGAATCAGAAACAGTCAGGGATGGTATATCCTCAAAACTGATCATTAAATCCCTTCTCTTACCTCTCCCTCGAATACTGTCATTGTCCTATATCTAAAACAGCCCACAAAAACTGTGTGAGATTCTGTGTCATACAATGAATCTGAGTATTCCTTTAAAATACAGTGTAAGGGATTCTTGCTTAAATATTTTTAGGCCCAAAGATATACCATTATTTTTTTAATATGTCTCCTTTTATCAACAGACTTTAAGTAACACCATATTGGGGGACACAGGGCAGTTGTAACATCTGTCTACATCCTCATAGTGACTGGCTGAAATGAAAATAGTGGCTATGAGTTACTTAGTACGCTATTCATCGATCTCTGTATTTCATTTACATTAACATTAATCCTCACAGTTGGTCAAGAACGTAGTTTCATCTTCCTTTGAAGATGAGCAATTATGCTTCAATGCCTTTTCCTTTCCACCCAGTTAAAATGGTTAAAATCGTGTCTCTTACTGTGTGTCACTTTTTAGAGCATTTTTCTTGGGCATTTAGGCACCAATTTTCCTCTACAAGGGGCTGAATTTCAAAGGTGGTGTGTTTTCCAAGGAGCTCAATCCAATGACCTTGAATTAAACTCAAGGGTAAAAATGAAGAACAATAGCACAATTCTAGAACAGGTCTTGATTTTTGCATAATCAAATATCCTTATTATTATTTTACTCTATATTTTCTCAATAAGTTTTGGCTGAGAAGCTCTCCCATGACTCTAAATAACACATCCATCAGTCTCCCAAATGTTCTTGTAAACTATTTAATTATTTATTTTTTAATTGTTACTCTACCTGGGATTTATATTTTCATGTGCTTCAGGATAAGAGTTCAGTTTTTTTTTTGTTTTTGTTTTTGTTTTTTTTTTAGAGAGGGAAGGGAGAGGGGGAGAGAGAGAGAGAGAGAGAGAAACATCAGTGTGTGGTTGCTGGGGGACATGGCCTGCAACCTAGGCATGTGCCCTGACTGGGAATCGAACCTGCGATGCCTGGTTCGCAGCCCGCGCTCAATCCACTGAGCTACGCCAGCCAGGGCAAGAGTTCAGTTTTATTTTCTACCATATGACTAGCCAATTATGTGGGGGCATCATTTAACAACTAAGTACTCATTTCCCATTTAACTGAAAGATCAATTTCATCACGTGTTAATTTCTTGCACATATGAGGAATATTTCTGCTGTACCTACTTTATTCCTTCTATATATTTTCTATTTCTATATGAATGTTTTATTGATTTGATCACAGAAATTTTTAGCATGTTAGTTTTTATTTATATCTAAGGAAAACAAGTAAATATTTAAATCTAAATAAGTATTTTTTCTATATTGTCTATATTAATATTGCTGGATTTGGCTTAATTTTGTGTTCTTCAGTGATTAAAAATGTAAACATTCCGCACATGGGAAAGTCAATAACTAAAATAAACTTTTTCAAACCAATACCAATCATGGGATTACTTTCAAATAAACAGGATACCTAAGCCTGATATCTGGCAATACCTTAAATGCAGAAGACTTGATATACATCACTGAGCTTTCAACATTGGACTCTGTTCTGGGATTCTATTCTAGATTCTATTGTAATTCTAGTCCACTCTTTGATTCCTACAAACTAAATTCTCATACAGAATAAGTACTAATGCTCTGATGACAGTTCTAACTTAGGAAAACAATCTTTGCAAGAATTATACTGCCACAAACCGACTGCACACAAGAAACGTGGTCAGGAAGAGAAAAGCCCCTCAAAGGGAAGCCTTGGGCCTAACATATACCTGAAAAGTGTCATTGGGATCAAATTCATAAACAGGTTCAGTACTAAAATGAAACTTAAATATTCTTTACCCAGGCATCGTAGCTCCTAAAACAGTGGCCCTGAAAAAACCCAGGTCTCAGAAAGAGGTCCAAGCTCTCTGGTAGCAACACATTCCAGATGTCAATGAACAAGAAGCTCTAGAATTATACTTTGCCTAGGAGCACTGCAAAGACCCCAGGGTGGTCTGTTGGATCAAGTTTCCTCATTCACATAGTTATAAGATTGGTATTTGTCACCCAAGCGATTAAATGCTAATTGGTTTAATCTGAAGTACAATGTGTTTCAGATGCTGTTATAAATATATATAAACAAACTTTGACAATATTGACTCAACCGTCCATAAATTATGTATGCAATGTTTCTAAGGGGGAAATTTTCCAGCCTGGTACCCAAATTGAATTCTTCTTCATCACAGAACTATTATATTCAACTGGTCAGAACAATCAAAAGTACACCATGTACTAATTTGACAGAATTCTAGAGCTCGCCTCGATCTTATTTTGTAGTGTGTTTCTTTAGAAAACAGTAGTAATGATATACATATATATTTGTGTGTTAGTATCCCACCTAGTTCTAAAGCAGAGTGATCGCATTATACAAACTCATATAAACGAAAGTAAGATAGCATAACTGGAAAATAAATGAGAAAGTAAAAAGAAAAAATAGAGTCAAGAATAAAGCAAATACAAAAATTCATGTTACAAATTTCCATAGACTTGGTGCTAATGGAAAACAAAGGTGGATCTAAGATTTCCAGAAAATAATACAGCAGCATCATATCTGTAGTACTTTTATGTAGATTATTTCACTATTACCTCTATGCCTGCAAAGCAAGTGGGGTAATCACTACTCAAGGGTATATTCTTACATTCAGGATGGCAAGGCGCATAAAGCATTAAGCCTCTCAGAATATAATATATCCCACAAACAACTCTCAGACTTTTCTTAAGAGTGCTATTGAAGGGTCACATTTTAGGGACCAAATGGAATATACATAAAAACAAAATAATTTATTGAATGCTATGCTTTAGGCACTTTTTATCTAAATAATTAATTATTGATGAAGCTTCAAACTGGTTATCAATAGCCTTATTTAGACTCTGAGAAAACTCAAGACCAGAGAAATGAAAGAATGTACACAAGATTGCACAACAAGGAAAAGTGAGTGCTAGGGCATATAGCCCAGCTCTGGCCCCAGGGCCAGTGCTCTTTCCGCCGCTGCAGGCAAGTTAATGGCTTGTCCGAGATGTGGGGTCACCAGGAAGTACTAGAAATCAACAATCTAAGTTCAAAGTGGGTGATAAATAAGTATCAACTCTCTTACAGCTGTTTTTAGTATTTGAATACAATGCATTGTCTAATCTACACTTATTTTATACTTTAATTTAATTTTCTAATCTAATTATTTTGTAGGTTTAGTAAACATTTTACTCAAAATGGCTTGAAATAAATGTCTATAATAATAATGATAATAACTAGTTTAGAGTCCCTTTCAACTCTGACATTCTATAATTACATTCCTGAATGTTATATATCAGTGAACAGGAATCTCAGAAAGACTCTAAGGTATGTTTTATATATTTTATACAAATATTCAATTTTCATATCAAAAATAATTAAAGTGAGGTTCTTTTTTAATGCTTTCAGTCTGCTGGTGTTCATTTTCCTAAGAACAAAGGAGTAGAAGAATTTCCAAAGTAAAGATTTTATCATTGACATCAAAATAACTATAAAGCTAAAACAGGTATTTTCTCTACCTTAGCAACCAAAGCCATCCAACATATAATAAACAGGCAGCCATTTAACAGATATAACTATTGGCAAAATAACTAAAAAGAGCTTAAGGAAGATTTAGGTTTTGTTGATAGGTTTTTTAAAATCTATGAGTAAAAAGTAAATGGAAGTAATCAAATAAGTCAAAAATGTAAATAAATATACTGAGGCAGATTAAAGTAAATATTATGTCAAAACAGTATAGATTCTTCTCAGGGAAAAGAAGAATTACTATGGAAATGAGAAAGGCAAAACTCTCAGGGAAAAAATAAGAAAAATATACATGATCAAAATTTCTGTATTTTACAATAAAAAGAGGTCATAGGATCAATAAACTGTGCCCTCCAATAATTGTAAAATAGATCATTAAAATTTTGCTAAAAATTAAAGTAGAAGTTTTGGCTCCTGGGTGTGATCTACCCTCTCTTCCATCCTAAATAATCTTCAAATCGTATGCTTTATTGGGGAATTATAAACATTAGTATAAAACATTTCACTTTGACAAATACATTTAAACACCCATCGTTTACCAAACAAACAAAACTACATTTGAAATTAAATGTAACACATAGACTTCCAGCCAAGATGGAGGTGTAGGTAGACACACAGGGCCTCCTCGCACAACCAAAACAAGGACAACAACAATTTAAAAACATAAAACAACCAGAACTTACAGAAAATTGAACTCTATGGAAGTCCAACAACCAAGGAGTTAAAGAAGACATATTCATCCAGACTGGTAGGAGGGGTGGAGCTGGACGCATAAGTGGCAACTGGCAGAACCAATGAGGCAGCCAATTGTGGAGCGGGGCGCAGCACGTGAGGCGGCTGGCAGACGGGGCAGTCCCACATTTGTTCGCAGATAAACCAGGCAAAACTGGGGAACAAGACTGACCACACAACCCATGGCTCCAGCACCAGGAAATAAAGCCTCAAACCACTGATTGAAAACACCTGTGGGAGTTAAGGTGCTGGGAAAGATTCCCAACCTCACAGGAGGGTTCGTTGGAGAGACCGGCAGGGTCCTAGGATGTACACAAGCCCACCCACATGGGAATTAGCACTAGAAAGGCCCAGTTTGCTTATGGGAAGCGGGGGAAGGTACTGAAGTCTGACAGAGAGCTGAGCAAGTGCCATTGTTCCCTCTCGGATCCCTCCCTCACACACAGTATCAGAAACTAGCAAAGTGGGTTGCCCTCCCTGGTGAACACCTAAGGCTCCACCCCTCACTATGTAACAGGCTTATCAAGACCAAAAAAAAAAAATGACCCAAATGAAAGAAGAGATCAAAACTCCAGAAAAAATACAACTAAGTGACAAAGAGAATGCCAACCTATTAAATGCATGGTTCAAAACACTGGTAATCAGGATACTCACAGAATTGGTTGAATTTAGTCGCAAATTAGATGAAAAAATGAAGGCTATGCTAAGTGAAATAAAGGAAAATGTACAGGGAACCAATAATGATGGTAAGGAAACTGGGACTCAAATCAATGGTGTGGACCAGAAGGAAGAAAGAAACACCTAATCAGAAAGAATGAAAAAATAAGAATTAAAAAAAATGAGGAGAGGCTTAGAAACCTCTGGGACAGCTTTAAAAGTTCCAACATCCGAATTATAGGGGTACCAGAAGGAGAAGAGGAAGAGCAACAACTGGAAAAGTTATTTTGAACAAATAATGGAGAACTTCCCCAATCTGGCAAAGAAAATAGACTTCCAGAAAGTCCAGGAAGCTCAGAGAGTCCCAAAGAAGTTGGACCCAAGGAGGAACACACCAAGGCACATCATAATTACATTACCCAAGATACAACTTAAGGAGAGAATCCTAGAACCAGCAAGAGAAAAGGAGGCAGTTACCTACAAAGGAGTTCCCATCAGACTGTCAGCTGTTTTCTCAAAAGAGACCTTATAGGCAAGAAGGGGCTGGAAAGAAGTATTCCAAGTCATGAAAAGCAAGGACCTACATCCCAGATTGCTCTATTCAGCATACCTTTCATCTAGAATGGAAGGGCAGATAAAGTGCTTCTCAGATAAGGTCAAGTTAAAGGAGCTCATCATCACCAAGCCCTTATTATATGAAATGTTAAAGGGATTTATCTAAGAAAAAGAAGGTTAAAAATATGTACAGTGAAATGACAGCAAACTCACAATTATTAACAACCACACCTAAAACAAAAACAAACTAGGTGAACAACTAGAACAGAACCACAGAAATCGAGATCACATGGAGGGTTATCAACAGGGGAGTAGGAGGGGGAGAGAGGAGGAAAAGGTATAGAGAATAAGTAGCATAGATGATAGGTAGAAAATAGAAAGGGCAAGGGTAAGAATAGTATGGGAAATATAGAAGCCAAAGAACTTATATGTATGATACATGGACATGAACTAAAGTGAGAGAATGTGGTGGGAGTGAGTGTGCAGGGCAGAGGGACATGAAGGGGGGAAATGGGACAACTCTGATAGCATAATCAATAAAATATATTTTTAAAAAATAAATAAATAAAAATAAATATAACACAGAACTCTTACTCTTGGAACTACCCATAAAACTTTACTCCTAGTGCGTAGGAGTAAGAGAGAGTCTTACCATTAGACATCAGTCTTACCACTAGTCTTACGTTAGACAGTCTGTTATTAACACCGACTCTCAGCAGGAGGCAGGCAGTCAGAGAAATCATCTAGGGCCAGCACTAAAAGGAATTAGAGGTTAGTTATGTCAGCCCAAACTCTTCATGGTAGAGTTGAGGAAGTCGGAGCCAGAGGGTTTAAGTAACTTATTCCAGATTACATAATTGCCAATTTCAGAGTCTGAACTTGAACCCATAAATCTCAACTTCTGGCCTGGTCTTCCTTCCACTCTGACTTTCTGACTTCTGGTTCAGGGGAAAGAGCTCCAGACTATAAAGCACATATGTTTGCCACCTTCCCTTTGATCATCAGGAACGAGACTGTAATTGTACAGAAAAGGTAGATACAGCAGTACTCAGTGTCATGTGCACCCTATTAGTTCTGTTGCTGCTATAAAAAATTACCACAAACTTAGTGGCTTAAAACACAAATTTATTATCATACAGTTCTGCAGGTTAGAAGTCCAACATGGGTCTCCCTGGGCTAGAATCCAAGTGTCAGCAGGGCAGCACTACTTTCTAGAAACTCTAGGGGAGAATTCATTTCCTTGCCTTTTCTAGGCCTCAAGATGCCCTCCACTCTTGGCTTGTAGTTCCCGTCTCCATTTTCAACGCCCGTAACATTGTGCCTGCCTGACCATTCTTCCATAGTCACATCTCCTTCTCATTTTGACTACAGCATGGGAAAAGTTTCTGATTTTAAAGACTTTTGTGATTAGATTGGGTTCGTCTGTACACTCCAGGATAATCTCCCCTGGAGGGAGAAAAAAAAATTGATCCTAGTTTATCTCCAGTGAGAATTTTAGTTTTAAATTAGAAGTCTTGAGACTCCAGCATCTGGAGGCCAGTGTTCGCCATTACTGACAGAATGTTGGGTATAAAATCTGAACAGTACGGGCAACAAGAGAACCCCCAACACCCCTAGAAGTATTCCTAAATCCCATTCCACCTCCGTAAAACCATTCTAGCCTGGAAAGGTCTCCACTCCCCTTCCAGCTTTTTTACTGACAGGAAAAGAGTTCACAGTCTATTACTGTCAGAGAACAGAAGACACTCTGAGTGGAAATTTCCAAATCCCAGAGAAGGGGCTCCCACACTGAGTATCTGAAGCATACAGGAACTTCCATTTCCTATTCAAGCCTGTGCCTCCTCTGAATTGGAACCAGTAGGGGAAAGGGAGAGGAAAGGGACACTCTTTAACTCTGCCAGATGACATGTCTTTTACATGTCATATACAAAATTGACTGAGATCTTCAATCTAGACTTTCTAGTCTTAGGCATCCATGATGCCCTGACCTTTACCTTCCTTTCACTGCTCTCTAGAACTTACAGAAACCAAATGATTATAATCAGTTAAAACTCAACAAAATTAGTAGATTCCAATAGTAAAACTTAAAGGGAATTTCCAGGTGGTGCAATTCAATCCTCTTTCCCCTCCCCCACTTTGCAGACACACTGAATCCAATTTAAAGTTCTCCTTAGAGGTCACTCCGTTGGTGACAGTGCCGGAGCATGAACCCAGGTACAGGACCAGGGTTCTTTTTATGTCATAATAATGCTTTTATCAGTCTGCCTTCCCTAATCTTTTGGAGTTTATAATATTATAATGTCTTTTATCTTTATTTTAGTCAAGACTCTTTTGGCTGCAAGAAACACAAATTGCTCAATCCAAGTCAAGGTGAAAGGATGAGGGACTCGCACTGATCTGGGAGATAGCAGGCACTTCCAGGTGTCATGAGAACCTGGGAGTAAGGACCTGAAAGCCCTCATGCCCCTTGTGGGGCAAATGGTCCCGCTCCTCTGACCCCCTGTAATGCATCCCTACATCTGCTTCCGTCCTTACTCATACTCTAGTCAAGGACATCGTGCAATAAGGTCACCAGCTCCAGTCCTCCTCCTGTAACATCCTCAACCACGGCTTCCTTCTGTGTCCCTTATTTCTAAGTTTTACAAAATGATATCTGATTCGATAAGATCAGCTAGGTGTGGTCACAGATTTTTACTCTAGAAACACACATGAGTCAGTTGTTCACTTTTGGCTCAAACAGTGACCACATCTAAATAAAATCTTTCCCTGCTTTGTGATTGGTGGGCTGAGCTAATTGAAAAGATGGATGTAACAGGAATACTGATTCTTATATGCCTAGAACTATTTTATTTGACACATTTCCCCCTCAGATATGGAGACCAAGTTTTCTTTAAAGGTTAATTTTTTGGTTTGCTCAAGTTCACACTGTATGCTGAAAGTAGGCTGAACTCACTGCAGCCTCATAGCAGCAGCCCCAGGCCAGAGACCAGGAATCGGTGGATCCCCTGGTCCTCAAGGCCATACAAAGACATGAGGGTGCCCTGAGAAGGCTAAACATGTGGTGCCCCTTCAAACTGTGATTACATAAAATCTCTTTTTAACCTTTGTTTAGTCAGATAAGGGGAATCAGATTTTTCTACTAATAAAAATTGCATGTTCTCTGCTCATGTTCAAAATAAGGGATTTGTATATGCATTCACTGCATGTGCTTCTGAGCCAGTCAGCATCTTGGGAGGCATATGAAAGGGTTTAACTTTAGATAATAAAATAGGGCAATCATCTTGGGAAATACCATCATGTCCTGTATAATTTGATTTCAGAGCAGCAGCCGACTATGCCTAACAACTTGAAAAGAGGGAAATTCTTGTCACTCGGTAAAGTCTCTTGGAATTGTTCCATTAAATTTGCACAAATTCTTAACAGAGATGGACAGGCCCTGGTGGAAAGTACTTCTATGTCTGCCAGGGCACTGTCTCTATCTGCTGGATCACGACAACACTCATCAGTTATGTAAGTCACAGTGGAAACCTCAGTTAACAGGAACCACGTTTCTAATTTACTTTACTGACTTCTTTTTAACACCTTTTAATCTGGATCTTGTTCAGATTGCTGATGGCTTGAGACTATAAAATCTCTGAGTTTCCTGACTATAATCAGACCCAAATACTTCCTAAGTATGACTTGATAAAAAAATAAACATTTAATATATGCTTTTCATAAAGACACTTGTCTATGAAAAAGAGACTTGGCACTCCAGTTCACGAATATCATTAATTTTAAGAAGATAAAGTAAATCCTGTCCCACAAGAAAATGGAAACAAATGTCTTGAGCTGGTTTCTGCATTGCACAAATCTACAAAGAATCCCTTAAGGATCAGGACAACAGTCTAAATTTAAGTTTTCAGTCTCATAAAACAACTATTTTAATTAAATACAGAGATTCCCCACCAAATCTAATCCTCAATTGTTTAAGGCTTTTTTAAAAAGGCATTAAAGTGAGTGGCATTAATAAAGATGCTAACAAATTCATGACCATGGAGGGCAGAGAATGAGTTTTCATTGAAAGTGATGGTTCCTGTTACTATTATAATAAATGAGGTCCTATAACCAGGAAAGTCTGAGCACTTCCCCCACGCTCTTTAAATTAATCCATAAAACTCTGCATGTGCAGTTTGTTCCACACACAGCCTGAAAAAATGTGAATGCAAAAGTCCATATGTCTACTGATTGTAAAGGAAGTTCATTCAGGAATCCTTTGCAAAGGCGTGGGATGTGCATGATTTAGGTTAAGATTCATAAACTGAGATGATGAAAAACATTATGGATGCTACTCCGCAAACCTGAATGCTGAAAAATCCCCATCTTACAACAGCAGAAAGGAAAATAGAAGAGCAAATCTATGCACAACAACGACTCACGGGAGAACTTCCTTTCCTGGTTGTAAGAACTGTCTCCTTTGTATGTAGCAACTACCCCTCCCTCTTAAAATTCGATGAAGAAATGAATGTGATCATGGTGTAAAAGTTACATAAAGTAATTTATATCACTTTTGATTTTTAAATCCAAACTCCAAAAAAAATCACTATAGTAGATGCAAGAAAATGCTTTGTACATAAAGTAATATTAACTGGTTAATAAATAGAACATGATTCTTTTTAATAAAAGTACCCCCAAAATTATTTCAACCAGAAAGAAAAAAGTCTTATTGAAAGGGAACTAATGTGGAAGAAATTCATTCCTCTTCCAAAAAACACACATCAAAAGTTGGCATTCTACAATCCTTAGGCAAAACTAGCATTCCATTTAAGAATCAGAGATGTAAGCATTTTTCCAGATAAATGAATTCCATTTCTGGTCTATTACTTTGAAAAGTCTTACAACTTAGTTAAGTAGACAGCAGTGCAGGCCCACTGCATCCAGTAACCCCCAAACCACAACATCCTAGAGAAAATCACATCAGTCCTTCTTTCTAATATTTATAATTAACAAAAAAAAATTATGACATTTCTGTATGCATTTCCAGGTCATAACAACTAAAATGATAATTTTATCTCAGGGTAAAATACAAATTTAAGGGAACTCCAGTTGGAATCTCAATGGGGTTTCATTTGGAACTGCTTAAAATAACTGTATGCTTCAAGTGATTAAAATGTGTATAAATGAATAAATAAGTGAAAATTACCAAGAAATGTTTAAAACCAAAGAGGAAGGTTGAGACAGAAGAGAGAGTTTAAGAAGATTGATCTCCTACATATTAAAACTAACTATAAATTGCTGTGACCAAAACAATATTTCATTAAAAATAAACAAATAAATAAATGGAATTAATAAAAGCCAAAAGAAATATTAATATATGACAAAGGTAACATTTGAGTTTTTAATGAATGGATTATTTAATGATATCAGCACAACTGTCATCTATCCAGGAAAAAATAAAATTATGCCATTTATATAAATAAATTTCAAAAGGATTAAAGATCTCTTTGTGTGAGTGTGTTTTAAGGGTTTTTTTATTTTATTTTGATAAAAACACAGCGTAAGATCTTAGATTTTGGGGGGGATGGTTTTTGAGATTTAAAAAAAATTTTAAGTATTTTTTATTGACTATGCTGTTACAGTTTTCCCAATTTTCCCTCCTTTATCCCCTTCTACCCTGCACCCCCCCAACCCTCCAGCATTCCCCCCTAACTTAGTTCGTGTCCATGGGTTGTACATATAAGTTCTTTGAGTCCTTTGTTTTTTATACCATTTTTGTCTCTCCCCATCTATTTTATGCCTACCAATTATGCTTCTTCTTCCCTGTACCTTTCCCCCCAATTCCTCCCTTTCCCCTCCCCACCAAAAACCCTCCATGTGATGTCCATTTCTCTGATAATGTTCTTGTTCTGGTTGTTTGCTCAGTTTTTGTTTTCACTGTTTTATGTTTCTTTTAGACTCATTTGTTGATAGTTGTGAGTTTGTTATCATTTTATTGTTCACATTTTTTATCTTCTTTTTCTTAGATAAGTCCCTTTAACATTTCATATAATAAGGGCTTGGTGATGATGAACTCCTTTAACTTGACCTTATCTGAAAAGCACTTTATCTGCCCTTCCGTTGTAAATGAAGCTTTGCTGGAGAGAGTAATCTTAGATGTAGGTCCTTGCCTTTCATGACTTCAAATACTTCTTTCCAGCCCCTTCTTGCCTGCAAGATTTCTTTTGATAAATCAGCTGATAGCCTAATGGGAACTCCTTTAGAGGTAACTCTCTCCTTTCCTCTTGGTTCTTTTAGGATTCTCTCTTCATATTTAATCTTGGGTAATGTAATGATGATGTGCCTTGGTGTGTTCCTCTTTGGGTCCAACTTCTTTGGGACTCTCCGAGCTTCTTGGTCATCCTGCAAGTCTATTTCCTTTGCCAGATTGGGGAAGTTTTCCTTCATTATTTGTTCAAATAAGTTTTCAATTTCTTGCTGTTGTTTTTTTCCTTCTGGCACCCATATAATTCAGATATTGGAACATTTCATGTTGTCCCAGAGGTTTGTAGGACTCTCTTCACTTTTTTGAATTCTTGTTTCTTCCTTTTGTTCCAGTTGGATGTTTATTTTTTCCTTGTGTTCCAAATCATTGCTTTGAGTCCTGGTTTTCTTCCTGTCACTGTTGGTTCCCTGAATATTTTGCTTTATTTCACTTTGGGTATCCTTATTTTGTTTATTCATTTTTCAACCAAGCTCAATCAGTTCTGTGAGCATTTTGATTACCAGGGCTTTAAATTCTCCTTCAAATAGGTTGGCAATCTCCTCATCAGTTAGTTCTGAGGTTTTGCTGTGTTCCTTCTTTTGGGCCATATTTCTTTCACTTGGTGAATCTGTTAAGTTGTAAGGGGGTAGGGCCTTAGGTATTCACCTAGGCAGGACAACCCTCCTTGCAGTGCTGCCTGTTGGGGAGGGGCCAGAGAGGGAACAGTGCAGCTCGCCTGCTTGTGTCTAGCACACTTTCCAACAGACTTTCACATCAGACTGGCAGTATCTCCCACTGCAGCAACCCCAGCCTTAGCCCACAGTCATCTCTGAGTCTCAGTTTTCCCTTAAGTCAGTCTCTCCTGTGCAGCTCTGCCCAGCTCAGCAGTCAGCCTCGATCCTCAGCCACCTCGCTGTGGCTTTTCTGAGTTGGCCCTCGTTGTCCACATTACCAGTCTGGTTGTTCTGGTTGATTTTTTCTTTAATTCATTGGTTGTTGGAGTTCCATGCAGTTTGATTTTTCTGGCACTTTTTGTTGTTTATTGATTTTAGATTGGTTATTGTCCTCCTTTAGGTTGTGCAAAGAAGCAAAGAGTTTCTACTTGCACCTCCATCTTGGCTGGAACTCTAATATCTTAGATTTTTAAGTGTACAATGTGGTATTGTTATCTATAGGTATAATATTTTACCTCAGATCTCTAGAACTTATTCACATTGCAAAACTGAAATGTTATACATGGTGATTACCACCTTTCCATTACACCCTCTCTTTTTACTCCAGCCCCTGGCAACCACCATTCTATTCTCTGCTTCTATAAGTTTAACTGTTTTGGAGTCCTCCTATGAGTGAAATCGTGCAGTATTTGTCCTTCTGTGACTAGCTTACTTCACTCAGCACAATGTCCTCTAGGTTCATCCACATCATCACATGTTGCACACTAAGGATATGTGTAGGCCCACATGAAAAAGAAAGAAAACCCAGAATTCCCAAAAAAGAAAACTGGCAAATTTAACTTCATTGAAATGTAAAATGTCTCCATGATAAAAATTATAATTTCTCACTGGAAAAAAATATTTGCAGGTCTTGTAACTAACCATTAGTAAATATCTAGTTATCTAACAAAGAGCTCCTCAAATTTTCCATCAGCAAAGTGAACGAAGAATAAGTAACAGAACATGGAATAAAAAAATCAAACTGCTAATAAGCATATAAAAATCTCAAGTTCAATGGTAGTCTTTAAAATGCAAAAGAAAAAGAAAAAAGACAATAGTGAGAGGCCATTTTTCACTCACCAGATGAATAAAAATTAGGAGCCAATAATACCCAGAACTGACAAGGGCTCTCATATACTGGTGGTGGAAATGTGAGTTGATACATTTCTATCAGAGAAAGGAATTTGACATATCTATCAAAGCTACCAATGCGTGTAAATTTTGGTCCAGTAAGTCCATATCTAAACTCTACCCACAGAAATAAAATGACCAATACATACCATAAGTTAAACATCAATGAGTGCTTCCTGCAGCACTGTCTGTAGCAATAAAAACTGTTAACCTGTATCTCCATCAGCAGAGGAGGAGCTGGATAAACTATCATAGAATCACACTAAGAAATATGTGCAATATTTTATAGCTACTGAAGAGAATAGATTTAATTGATGTGTAGTGACCTGAAAAGATATTCATTATATACTCTTTGTATTAAAAAATTACCAAATAATGTTTATAGTATAATATTAAAATTTAAAAAAAAAAACTTTGTATGTAGGTCTCTTTGTAGATAAGCAGAAAAAAGCATGGGATGATACATACCAAGTGGCTAGCATTGATTTCAAAGAGTAGGGACAGAAGATCTGTACATCAGAAAGAAAAAGGACAAAGGTAATATTTGATTTGCTACATTATTACTTTAGATATTTAAAAATATAAACATTCTAAAAGCAACATAGCACCATTGTTCACTGGTACTGTTTTCATCTAAAAGTTCACTTGTTCCTTTGGCACTCCCATGTCCCTACCACTGCCATCTGGTCTCCCAAACCAGGCCACTCATGGGTAAACTGACCCATCTAAGGCTCGGTGTGAGTCAGAGCATTTTATGTGCTGAAACATTGCCCAAGTGTGAACTAATAAATGCTCTCCAGTAATTAGTAATAAAAAGGAAATAACCTAATATTTCCTGTGAGTTTTTAACAAAGAGGGGAAAAATGTAACCCAGACCTCTGATAGTCTCTGAGTCTCAGAAACTGTGAAAAACAATCTGTGATCTGAGCTTTCTGTTCTTTGCAAAAATGTGAAAGTAGGATGAATATATCTCAAACCAGTTCAGTTAGTTACCATATTATTCCCTGAAAGCATATTCACTGACACATGAGTATTTTTATACACAAATATTCATGCATTTTTACTTTCTAAAGAATGGATAAATTTTTCAAAATTTTAAGCACTTTCTTATATTAAATAAATCACTAACATTTTCTGAAGGCTTGCCTTGTGTCAGGCACTGTGCTAAGCACTTCAGTGATTAATCATCGCAATGATTTCATTAGGTAGGTGTTATCGTAAGCTCTATTTTACAAGTAAAGCAGCTAAGGTTCAGGACTTTGTATAACCTGTACAACAGTACACAGCTGTGAATTGGCTTGGCCATTAGGGAGGCCAGGTCACCCCCAATAGAGTAGCAGAGGTCCCAGCCTGAACATGTCTCCATCAGAATGTCCTTAATGCTGGTGAGACAGATTGACCAAGTGTCCATTCATAGACAGGACCAAAAATGTTCCAGAAGATCTACTCATTCTTAGGGTGGACTCATTGGTACAAGAATAGGAGCCATCAGCCAATGAGAGCTATGATAAATGAGAATGTAAACACTATAAAAAGAGAAACATTTATATTCCCATAGGGCACTGAGAATATGAGGTAACAACAAACCTCAGATCTGCACAGCATTGCATTCATTTCTCTGGGGCAAACCAGTAGACACAGTTAGAGGTGATTAGCAAAGGTAGGAGTTATTACCCCAAGTACCAGAGCAACAGGATTGGGAAAAGCTGGCCAGTAGGCATGGGGCTATGAATAGACCAACATGCAGTGAGCTTCTGAACTTAACAAGAGTTCCATCAAATGAGTAACATGCAGAAAAATGTTTCGTAGTAACTGCTGTATTTACCCTGCTTTTATAAACAAGCATCATCGTTGCTAAAGCTTTCCTAGATCTGATCTAGATTTTCCCACACAAAGAACTTTGAAAAGTCTTCTTCATCTTTTAATTCAGGGCAGCCTTTGAGTAGAGACATTCATTCTATCTAGATGCGAGGATCAAATATGGCATTAAGGTATATGTAACCATAGATAAAAAGAACTCCAAAAACTTACAGAACAAAATCTTGGGGCAACAAGCTTTAACTAGCTTGTGTTCAATTAACTTTGCAAATACACAAAAGTAAATGCTTACTGGAAATACAAGGTTGACTTTCCAGTTTTTTTATTGCCACAGGAATTTTCTGATTAATTGATTTTAATTTATGGAAGCCAAGTTAAGAAGTACATGGCAAGGCATCAGAGAGATAAAAAAGATTAAAGAGAGATTTGTTGGAATGATTCTTCTGTATTAGTCTAGATACCAGCAGGAAACAGTTAATATGTTCAAATAAAGAAAATGTGAGAATTTTAAGAAAGGACTATTTATAGAAATGTAGGCAGGGCATAGGGAAACCAGAGGAGCCTCAGGGCTAGTCATTCTAGTCACCACCCCTATACCTAAAGAGGGCAAGGGAAACAGTGTTCACCAGGGAGCTGTATGGAGTAGACCATTTTATAGAAGCTGTGACCCTCAAATGAGGGACACAATCAGCCAGTTGAGAACCTACAAGGAGCAATACCTCTCCACTGGCCAAATTCAACTCATAACTAGATAGAGAGATGATTGATGTAATTCCCAAAGATCAGCCTGCCTGCCATAGAGAAGGGGCGAAGAATGATGGGCATACCCAAACAGCATCTGTCTTACAACTCAATGCCTGCACACCAGGCTAAGCTGATGATGGTTTAAAACCAAGGAAGCACGCAGTACCTTTTGGCATGATCCATAGAAGAGAAAAATTTCATTCAGATCACAAACTGAGAGGCATAAACATGCCTTTGGCAGTGAGGTCAGAGGACATTCACTGCTAGGGAATGTATCCTTTCCAAGAATAAAAAGATCATTAATTTTAGACTTGGCTTCTTCTAATCTGTTTGTAAAACCCAAATATACTACAAGGATGCATATCCACAGTTAACATAAACTATAGCCCCATTTCCTGAGCTGCTTTCATTATGGCACCTGACCTAGAAAAAAAATTAACTGGGAAGAAATAGAAAGTAAAAAAGATGAATGTTCTTAAGATTGTTATAGGCCACAGGCACATATTTTAAGCATTATTTGTTTTCAGCAGGTCAAACATGTATTTCTGGCCACATGTAGGTGAGAGTATTGTGATGGTCTTCACTTGAGCCAATAATGATTCCATGTGTCAAGGAAGGTTCATTCTTCTGTGATAGACATTGGCAAACTATCAGCATGCTGTGAAGGGCCTGGACTTCCTTTCTTCTCATTGTAATATTTCAAGAATAATGTCAACTGACATCCAGGACTCATGACTGTGCGATGAGATGTCACTATAAGACTTTTACATATGGTAAGTTCAAATGTCAGCCTAAGGGTGCCATGTCAGTTAAGTTAATACCTTTATAATGAACAGTATGCTAAAATATCTTTCATATGTCTGCTTCCTAGGGTTTGCAACATCTTCAGATAATTTTTTCCTCCTTTTTCACATTTTTTCGTGTAGAAAAATAAAAGTTGGCTTATGTCTTACACTAAATAGATCAAACTTTCATCAGAGAAAAGTTCACACTGTACCACAATAAAACATTTTCTTTTAGTATTCAGTTACTTGGTTTAAAAAAAATGGTCAGAGAAGGATTCACGATGGAGTTCTCACCAAGCAGCCCTCCTGCCTGGTAGGAGATGAGCCCCTACTCCAGGGCCCAGCCTGTGAAGTAGAATGGCTGATGGAGATCCCCAGGCACAGACAGTTTCACTGGTGAATTCTACCAAAATTTTAAGAAAGAAATAACACCAATTTTGCACAATATCTTCCCCAAAAAGGAGAGGAAAGAACATTTCTTAGCCCATTTTATGAAGCCAGCATTGCCCTGACACCAAAATAGATACAGTTTTCCTGTGATGTCACAGGAAAACTATGGACCAACACTACAGACCTGATCAACATAGACCAAGGGTCAGCAAACTACAGAATGTAAGCCAATTGTCAGTAAATAAGTTTTTTGGAATATAACCACAACCATTCACCTTCTGTGGCAGAGTTGAACAACTGCAGAGGCATCAGAAAATACGTATCCTCAATTCAGCAATATTTACCATATGGTCCTTTACAGAGTTGGCCAACTCCTGACACAGATTCAAAATTCCTCAACAAAGTTGAGTCAAGCAATACATAAAAGTGTAAAATGCACAGTGACCAAGTCCACACAGAGGGTGGTGAGGTAGGGTGGATACCAGAGACAAAGCCTACTGAGGGGGCATTTGCCTGGGGACAGAGGCAGCAGCCTAAGCAGACAGAGTGTCTTTTCAGAGAGGGCAGAGACCCAAGTAAAATGAGGAGGATGTGAGGTGGCAATGGCAATAAGAGAATAGTTACCTACACAGGGGATTGACATAATATATAAACATATAGAGAATAATCTTCTGGCACCAGGAGATAACTAAAAATCCTAAAAGAAAATCCCAAACGGTCCTGACCATGTGGTTCAGTTGGTGGGAGCCTCATTGCCATACACCAAAACTTGTGGGTTTGATTCCTGATACCTAGATTATGGTCTGATCCCTGGTTGGGGAACATATGAGAGACAGCTGATTGATTTTTCTTCTCACATTGATGCCTTTCTCTCTTTTCTTCTCTATAATTAAAAGAAAAAGAAAAATTCTCAAAAGAATTATGAGAATATATCTAAAGGCAACAAATGCCAGCTTCAAGGGCCTCCCACTAACCAAACTGTGGACAATCTGAGGAACAAATGATATTAGTGCATTATAATCTATTGAATAAAAATAGGTATTAATGAGTCCATACTTTAAATAAATAAACAGATAAGTAAGCAAGCTGTTCTTTAGGGTTAGAAGGCCAACTAATAAGTATTCAAGGAACTATTAAATTATAAAAAATTACCATCTGGAAGTCATAGTAATAATAATTAATTTAGCCAAAAAACATGACTGGATATGCAAACTGGAAGTGCTGGTGGACTCAAGACAATCATTAAAGTCTTAGAGAATTTTGTGACTCAGTTGTTAAAATTATTAAAGTTTAAATTAGGTGATTGTGCAACTAAATAAATTATACTTCAACAAGGTAACAGGCACTCGAACCTCACCACTTGGCTCCAACACCTCTGCCCAAGTCACTGCAACCCTGTGCACACACCTACTTTCTTTGGCCCTGACACCCTGGACCACATCACTGCTGCCTTGACCCCTACACGATGCCTTCTTCACCTTGCTTAGGTTCTGACACCCCATCCTCCCTCCCTTTCTCCTGGGTGGATACCGACCTCATTTCCTTTTGTGGAGGTAAAATTGTCACCTGCAGCTCTAAACATATATTTTAAGAGGACAGCATTGCCAGAGAAAAATCTTTTCTTACCAATAGTTCTAACGACATTCCAGGGCTGACACTGATTGGCTCAGTTTAGGTCACACAACCACTCCTCAACCAATCACTGTGGAAGCGGAGGCAGAGGAACAAGACAGAACACGCTGATTGTAGAAGCTGGGGCCAGGTGCTGAGCCCTGGAACCAAGGAGCTGGGTTGGTCCGTCTGGGACCACCTGGGCTGAGAATGACATGCAAATTGATTCTCTGAAGGAAAACCGAGGTGCTGGAACCGGAAGAAGGAAGATTGGAAAGAGGGCAGGCAAAAAAACCCCTGCAGGTACCCCACAAATTTAGGAAACAAAGAGGAGCATAACTGTCAGGCAACAGAGAGCAGCTACCCATGTAACAGAACTAGGACCTGCTAATATCATGGGAAATAAGGAAAGAGAGTTTTAAGAGAGAGTGGGTGGCCTAAAGTGTTTCATGCAGAAAACATCAAAAGAATTAGTATAAAAAGTCCTATCCAGAGCCATCATGAGTGACCTTGCAAGAACCACTTGAGCAGAGTGATGGGGACTCAGGTCACAGCCCATGGAATGAGGCTTTGCATTGATAGTGGGGAGACAAAAGCAGAAAAGACTTGTTTTTCAAGAAGTTTGGTGGTGAAAGGAAGGAAAGAGGCAAAGTATGTAAAGGCATGATTTTTTTTAAATGGCAAACCTAAATATACTTACAGGTACACAGGAAGGAACTTATAAATTATGCCACACTTGAGAACTCTAGAAATTTTTTCAGATAAAAGGGTTAGATGGTTAATTGGCTACTATTTGAGCTATACTCCAAATAATGGTACTTTCATATTTTTTTAAAGAAATTATCTTGTGCTATAAAGTAAGAACTTGTAAAGAGCAAGGGGTATTTTACTTCCTGGGTTTACCAAGCAAAAGACTCACACAGTGCTTCTGAATAAATTAATTAAAAAAAAATTCAAATGTTAAAATAAAGGGCTCAAAATTGACAAATTACATTTGGAAAGCCTCAGATTTCAAATCTTCACTATCAAGCAAACAGAAGCAGGCAAGCAAAATAAAATCTAGCCAAAGCTGTGAAAATCCCAGAGAGTTGTGCCCAAGCAGCTCAGTCTTCACCCTGGAACATCATGCGTCTATAAGATAAGTCTTTCAGTTCCCTGCAGGATATTTGCTCAATCATTTATTCAAAAAGTATTCGAGTATCTACTATGTGTTCTAACACATCTACAATGTTGGTTTATTCCTGTAGATGGAGAAGCACTTTTGTTTGATTGTTTTTCACGTAACTTCCCTAATTTTTTCAATATAACCTAAAAATACCCATCACCTGACAGTAATCCAGTTTGGAAACCTCGGTTTGTTCTCAAGGAGAACACACCGCGCCTGGGGCAGGAACTGAATCTCCTCGCGTTCTGTTCCTCCTTCCTCCTTCCTCCCTCCTTGAGGGTAGGACGGCGGCTTTGGAAGAGTGATTGTCCCTATGAACAGTGAGCATAGCTGCGTGTTCACGGGATTCCTTCTGAGTCTCCACCTGCATAATCCTAATGAAAAATGAGAATGAGAAGGAAGTGAAGAAAAGTCCCTTAATAATAATATAATACCTCTCTCAAGATTTGTAGGATTTGAGTTTCCATTTAGTCAGAATTGGCTAGGAAATTCAAATATGTCTTAAATGCAGCAAAGGGCAAAAACAGATGCGAGATCATAAAGAGCTATTGCTCTTCGGGTCTGCTGAGTCTGTACAAACAAATACATTGACAGGTCACCTAATAGAAGTTTTGTAAGCAAGTTTAGTTTTCCCTTTGAACTCAGCAAAGTAGTCATCCCCGAGGCACGACGGGAACTCCCAGTAACCTGCTGCCACCAGCCTCGTTCTTTCGCCGCTGGCTCCTGGCTGCCTTTCTGTTTCCAAGCCAATGACTGGAGCAGGGAATTCCAGAGTGACTGTGAGACCCAACTGGGCCAGAGAAAAGTCAGGATTAAATAAATGGAAACTCTGATTAAGTCACATTCAGAGTACATAGCTTCTTCTCCATCCTCTCTATGCTCATCCTGAAGATAAGTGCTGAGTTTCTCAGCTTGACTGCAAGGCCTTTTTTCTATCACCTGATTCCTATTTTCTTGTCCCAGCCCAGCCCTGTGCCTGCCCAGCCTCCCCTTCCTTCATTCCATGTTCCTTCCCACCGTTTCACAAGTGGCTCCATCAGCCAGTAATGCCTTCCATCTAGGAAACTAAAATCACTTAGTTGTGTTGCAATGTTCTTATCTGACAAAATAGTAACATCTCAAATATAGTGCCTCATTGGTACCTCTTGCCTCCTACAAAATGAGCCTAAGTTTCAGTCTCAAATTTTATTTTTGTTTTGTTCTTTTTCAAGAAAGCCTAAACTCTATCTTTTGTAATCTACTGTGAATTGATAAATTATTAGAATTCTAATGGAAACAAGAATAACACCAATGAAACATCAAGAGAAATACTCAGCCTCACATATATGATGGGTACAATTTGACTTTGTTAACTGTGTATTGGATTATATTATGTATTATATTTGAAGCCACTATTGCTGGCTACTTTTGCTCACTTATGGCGAAGATGCTGAGAGACTTACCAGTGGCGATGGGTATCATCATTTTTAAGTAAAGAAAGTCATTTGAAAATCACAATTAAAGTTAATCATTTAAAGAGTCATTGGAAATTATAATTTAAGCATCTGGGGCACTTGACTATTCAAGAAGTTCATTTTAAATCAACTCTCATAACTAGTACATATCATTTCTATAAAAACTGCTATAGCACCAAAATAACCAAAAATTATTTATAGTTTTTAGTTTAATAGAGCTGTTTATTCTAGTGTTTTATAAAGATAAATAACCACTAGAAGTCCCTCATAATCTATGATCAATATCAGAAGAAAATATCTTAAAAATATTCATCAGAAGATAGAGAAGTGGTCCACCAATTTCTTCTTTTGTGTTCTTCCCATATACTTTTCCTGCTTCCATCTCCATATTTTGATGGCTTATGCACTAAAACTTAGGCCTTCTCCTTATTTGGAGAGAGGGAACATGAGTGGATAAGACAACAAGGAAAAAGAAGATGAAGACAGAAGAAGTGTCACGAATAATGACAATGTACACACCAACAGATGACATACTAACAGAATGAGACATCTAAGTCTTGGTTGCCAAAGCTGAATTGATTCAAGCTGCTCCTGAAATAAAGAATCTTTGGAACCTTAATGTGTGGATGATGCTGGCTGGGAAAAAAATATCCCAGATAAAATCAAACATATGATGAAAACTGGAAGAACTTCCAAAAACTCTACATAGCATTGGAATAAGAGAGAATGTTCCTTAGCTTTGGGAGTTGAAGGATTCTTACACCTATAGAAGCTATCCCAAATCACAAACATCAATTAAATGATTGTTCTCACTTTTGATGTGAATGCCTGTGCTTATCTCAGTTGACTTTCTTTTCTCATGATGAATGAAAAACAATAAACAAAATCAAGGGGTGTGTATTTTTCTATTTTTTATATTTTTAAAATTTACCAAGTTATGTTAGACTACTGACTTTGAGACTTCCCGTAAATACATTCATCCAATGCTTACGTGAATACTGTATTTTTGTGAATTGCTACCTTCAGCATTTTTTTGGAGATTTTACTTCCAAACTAACCATTCCGTAAAAAGTTTTTAAAGTGAGACAGTGTTTCTTTCTTGTACACCCAGTCAAGAAGCTAACATATTACAGCCGTCACTCTTCTTCTGATCATTGAGCAAAATTTAGGTCTCCATCTCTTTGTGTCTCTTTCCAAATATATTCCTTCTCTTCACCAACTTCTTCATTTGTTTTTCTCTACTTACTTTTCCTTCATATTCTCTAATTCATCTCCACATTTGACATTTTAGTAACCAGCTTTCTGAAAGAGTCCTAAGAGCACATCACAGCTCTCCAGGAAAGCAGAACGCTGTGAGCCTAATGAATAAGTATGGTTTTATTGAAAATGTATTTGCTTTTTAATAAAAAGGAAGTAATAGTTTTTTAACCATCCTTTCTTGTACTTTTCGAGAATTAGGAGTGGAAAAGTTTTTAAAAAATGTTCATTCTGAGTGACAAAGGGGAGCTTGATTTGTCAGCTTCCACTATCTAAAAATGATGAGACCAGCCATTTGATTCAATCTGCTGCTTTCAGGGCTAAGAACTGAATGAAGACACTGGACCAAGAAGTCAACCTCAAGCATTCTAAATCCGAAGTCCACAGGGACACCACAGCCTTCAGGCTGCAACTCTCCATGTATGTTGTTAAGCAATGATGGCAACCCACTCATACTTTTTAGTGACTTAATTCTTATGTATAGCATTTGGGATCAAAGAAAAGGCTGACTTCTCCTATGTGAATTTACAATTCCAGCTTTCCCCAGCTTCCTGTGCCATTTCATCAGTTTTCCTTATCTAGAGGAAATCCAGCCATAGATTATGGGTGGCCTGAGACAATTTTCTCTTAGTGTTCTCTTTCAAGGATGAAATTTCCCCACAGCCCCTGAGATGGCTTCCAATCCAGCCTGTTTGTACTTGTATCTGTTTCCACTATCTAAAAATGACAAGTCTTGTCATTCCAATCTGGCTTCCCACTTTCATTTTCAGCTTTTTGTGGAAGAAAAGGGGCCACATATTAGTCTGACAAGCTCATGGGAGGTCTGCAAGGCAGCCTTACAAACTCAGAGATGTAAAGTAACCACAAGGAATGGTAAAAAATTAAGTCATTAACTAAAAGTAGTTATTTTTCCCACCTGCCTAATCTGTCACCAGTGGACTTCCTGTAACTTCCTTTTGGCTCTTCCTTCGAGTCTAATGTATAAAATAAGGAGCTGAACTGCCATTCTCTGGTGCATTTCTCAATCAGCTGAGACATTGCTTCCCAGCAATTGTCGTCAGGTTGGTGCAAAGAAGCTCACCAAAAATTCTCTACAGGTTCGAATGTCACTTACACTGACACTTTTATGCCAGGTTTGGTTTTGAGTCAGAGTACAATTTCCTGTCAGTACTACACTACATGAAATAAGGCTCAGAAAAGCTAAAGCATTTTCCCCTAAAATCAATGAATCAGTTAGTGACCAATCCAGTTCTATTTCCAATCCAATGTTCTTTTCTTAAATCTTTCTATTCCTGTGTTACCAGTCAGAGTCACAGAAGAAAAGAAATTTCTCCCAAAGGACACAAATGATAAGATTGTAATACAAAGATGGTTTACTAAGGTGTGAGCAAGAAACTAAACTAAAGCATCCAGAAACTATCAATAGGAACTTGCTAATGGAAAGGCATTACCATCCCAGTGCTGAAGAGACTCAGGGAGAAAATGTCAGGGAGAAAGCATCAGTATTATTGTTGCCAGAGTTCAGTGAGAGTTGCAGCTTAGGACAGGAAGACACCCAGCAGGAGGCATAGTGTAGTAGGAAGTAGCTATGGCTAGAGATGAGACATCAAATAGAGTTGTCTCCTCCTCCCTGTGATCTCCTGCTGGCATTTCTCATTGCCTGACCCCATCCCAAAGCCAGACAGTGCAAGGTCCCAAAATGATTTCTTCTTAAGGAGTCGGCTTCCAGAGGCTGAGTGCAGAATAGATCTAGGGGTCGGGGCTGGAGGGCATGAAAAAAAAAGAAGAAGAACCAGCACACTTCATTGAGGTACATTTGTGAACTAACGATTATATTTTAAAAGTATAATTCATACCACAAAAGATATGAATTAGTCCCATCTAAAAGAATCAGCTTAATATTTCATTTGAAACCTCACCCTTGTGTAATCTTACATAAAAAAAGAGCATATGACATCAAATATTCATAAAACCTATAAGATTCTTGTTTTCTGACCAAACAATCATCTAGCATCAGGAAATTCATGTTACTAAGCCATGTGCTTTTCTCAATGCAGTAAGAGCCTCCCTAGGAGAGTCCCCATAGATCACAGGAGAATTTGTAATGCTCTTCCTCATGGCAGGCTCCAACAAAAAAACTGGAGAGATGTCTGAACATGTGACCAACACAAGACATACGAATTGGTGAGCTAACACTTTTCCTCAGCACTTACAGTCACTGGCTCAAATGTGGCCATCGCTCCACTGCTCCAGAACTGAAAGTGCCCTGCATCTCATGAAAAAAGAATAGCCTTTGTTCCCAATTTTTATCTCCTACTGGTCTACAGCACTCTTCATCAACACTTTCTATCCCATGTCCTAACAATGCTTTGTCATTTGATCTCCTGCATATTTGATCTCCACCAACCAAAAGGACTATGGAGCTCTGTTGCCTGAATTTGTGTTGCTAACAGAATAAGTACATTGAGCTTGAATCTTCAAATATCCATCCATTTCCATCCTTCAAATACTGACATGATACATATCCCCAGCGAAAATGCTCCATCTGGTAATTGTGAATTACTAACATAGAGTCCTTGGCCCACAGGTGAATGGCATTCAGGCTAAAGATACCTAGACTGTATTTTGCCATCCCAGTTTTCTATTGCCAGAATTCCCAACCTTCCAGGCAGAAGGAGATTTCCCCTGGCTTTCATGATCGTTCTAAACTGGGCCTGTCACACGCATATCTCTGGTATAGCTATTGGCCCCAAGAGTCCTCACAAAAGTGTGACAAGGACTTTCTTGGCCAGTCTGACCTATATAGTATGGGATCTTTACCTGTGGAATTCATGTCTACAAAAATGTGAGGACCACAGTAGAGGTCTAGTTTGAGCTGTGATCTTAACAAGGCAGGCTTCTGATTCTTCTAACCTCTTTTTTCTCAGCCCTTTACAATTCTATTCTCCTCTTCATGATAACTTCATGGTAACCCATGGTAACTTCATGGGTTCTTGCCCATTTCCCTGGTAAAGCTTTTTTCCTAAATTCATTTGCCCTGAATTATAGATCATTAATAACCACTTAAATTGTTATCTACCACCCTCACACCCACACACAAAATAGGACTTGAATATAAGTGATGATCAAAGTCAGACACCAAGGACCAAGCCAAGCACCTGTGGAGACTAAGTGTGATTGCCAGAAGGAAAACGTCTTTGCGTCAAGTCCCCTGAGCTTACAACCTCCACTCAGCTCTGCCCCAGCTTTCGCTTTATCATCATAGAGTCTGGGATCCCTCTACCAGGCCCAGATGCTGACCTCCTTTTTTCTAATAGAATAGCTTTACTGAGACACACTTCACCTGTTTACAGTGCATAATTCAGTGGTTTTACTATATTTAGTATATTTAGTAATATTAAATTTAGGAATGGTATAATATAGTTTTGGATATAGTTCCAAAGAAGTTTCACCATTTTACATTCTCATCTTCCAGTGTACGATGGTTCCGATTTCTTCATATCCTTGCAAACTCTTATCTCTTTTTGATTATATCTACCTTAATGGGTGTGAAGCTGTATCCCATTGTCATTTTGATTTGCATTTCCCTAATGAATGATGATATTCAGCACTGTTTCCTATGCTTATCGTCCATTTTTATACCTTCTTTAGAGAAATGTCCATTGAGAACCTATGCCCATTTTTTAATTGGGTTATATATATTTTTATTACTGAGTTGCAAGAGTTCTTAATATATATATCAGATATATGATCTGCAAATATTTTCTCTATATTGTGGGTTGCCTCTTTGCTTTATTGATGGTATCCTGTAAAACATAGTTTACAAAGATAGTGTTTAATTTTGATAGACTCTAATATACCTACTTTTTATTTTGTTGCTTGTGCTCACATCTAACAAGGTTTTGCCTAAAGCAGGGCTACAGAGATTTACTCCTATTTTTACTTCTAAGATTTACAATTTTACCTCTTACATTTAGGCCTATGATATGTTTGGAGTTGACTTGTGTATGTGATAGAATGGAAGAGCAGATACAGTGCTTCCCAGATAAGGTCAAAGTAAAGGAGTTCATCATCACCAAGCCCTTATTATCTGAAATGTTAAAGGGACTTATCTAAGAAAAAGAAGAAGATCAAAGATATTAACAGTAAAATGACAACAAACTCACAACTATCAACAACTGAACCTAACAAAACAAAAACAAAAACGAACTAAGCAAACAATTAGAACAGCAACAGAATCCCAGAAACAGAGATCACATGGAGAGTTATCAGCGGGGAGGTGGGAGGAAAGAATGGGAAAAAAGGTACATGAAATAAGAAGCATAAATGGTAGGTACAAAATAGACAGGGGGGAGTTAAGAATAGTATAGGAAATAGAGCAGCCAAAGAACTTATATGTACGACCCATGGGTATGTACTAAGGTGGGAGAATGATGATGGGAGGGTGGTTCAGGACAAAAGGGAATAAGGGGAGAAAAAAATGGGACAATTGTAATAGTATAATCAATTAAATATATTTTTAAAAATTAGTATAATTTTAGCAATTATACTAGTTGATAAAAATGTTTTTGAGCATTTACTATGTGCCAGGAACTCACATTATAGGTTTGACACCATAGCGATATGTAATAAAGCACTTAATAAATATTTGCTATTATTAATAATAATGAATCACCTTAAATGTTAACCACCCACTAAAAATCAGAAATAAAACAAGGGTTCTTCACTGTCTATCACAATAAAGACTTACCTAGCCTTTATATAATATACTCTTTCTATTTCTTTCAAGTGCATCATAGGAATGATGAGGCCACATTTTACAAAAGAGATTTAAATATGCACCATTTAAAAAAATATTTTATTTAGTTATTTTTAGAGAGAGCAGGAGGGAAAGAGAAAGAGAGGGAGAGAAATATCAGTGTGTGCTTGCCTCTCACGCACCCTGCACTGGGGACCTGGCCTGCGGCCCAGGCATGTGCCCTGACTGGGAATTGAACTGGTGATGCTTTGGTTAGCAGGTCAATGCTCAATCCACTGAGCCACACTAGCCACACCATTCTTGATAGTGATAAAAGGAAAGGTTTTTTTCTCTTTTTTATCTTAGCTCAGTCATAAGCTTCTCCAAGAAGATTCCCTCCTACTAAATCTTCCACTGTCCCACACCCATCCTGCAAACCTGGTTCTGTTGTTCCCACATCTTCTCTTTTCATATTATCACACTTATTTTTTTTTAATTTTTTTAATTTTTATGAGTGAACTTAAGCAAAACTGGCATACAAGTCTGTACAGAAAGTATACAGCCATGTGATATGAAAAATAGAGACATTTATTGAAGAAATTGCAATATACAAGAAACATTGTACATAGGACTATGATACCTCAGTCCCCTTCAAAGTAAGCGCCTTGGCACCTTACGCAGTTCTCCCAATTGCCATCAGCTGCCCTATTGTATTTCCCTGAATTTCATCAATAGTGTGAAATCTTTTCCCTTCCAAAGGTGATTTTATTTTTGAGAAAAGCCAGAAGTCACAGGACACAATGTCTGGGCTATAGGGAGGCTGAGTCACCTTGATGATTTGATGTTTCAGCAAAAAATTCTGCACAAGACATGATGAAAGAGTGGATGTGTCGTGATGAAGCTGCCAGTCAGCGGTTGCCCATAGCTGCGGCCTTCTGGATCATCTGAATATCTTCCTCAAGGAATGTTCAAGCTTAGTGAAAAATGTGATGCAGATTTATTGCTCTACTTGCTTATTTGAAAGCAATGGCCACAGAGCACACATGCTCACTCAGAAGCATCTTCCACCCCCACTGTCTAGTACAGTGAAGTCATCATTGCTCATGCATGCACATTCTAGTCCACTCTCCTTGGCTTCCAGGATATTTCAATGTCGTGCAAACCATTCTCGTTATATTAAGAATAGTTGGACTTTTTTGAGAACACACCTCATATGCCAGAGAGAAAGATGCTCTATAGAATAACAGTTTTGTAGCTTCTTTCATGCTTTCAAAATTAAGGAGGAAAATCACATGGAGGTAGGAAAAAGGAAAGCTGGAATTGGATTATGGGATAGTTAAGATTCTGAGCTCTCTTGAGGGTGGTTATTTCAAAGGTACATTAATCTAGATGCTCAGGAATGATGGACAGGTCTTGCTTAAGGTAAAATAAACATTTTACTAAAAAGTTATATGCCTGGGGTATGAATACTGACCATGACCTGCCCACTTAGGAATTTACCCTGTGAGGTTACTGTCCACAAAACCTCCTTTTTTTATCCACAGTTTCCTCTTTTATTCATAAATCTGTCCAAGGGATGTATTGATGACCAATCTTTTGAGCAGATAGTATATCACACTCAATTTTAATAATCACTTTAATAAGAGTCACTAAAGAATCAGTATATGAATGTCCAGTCCTTTTAAGCGCACTAGTGAACAAAGATTTAATGGGCCAGATTTTTAAGGAAGTTTCTCGCTATCCACAAACAAAGTTTGTTCCAGGAACAGACTTTGGGTTTCACACAGAAGGTACTCAGTGGTTAAGGCTATCTGCCCACAAGAATCAAAACCCCAACCAATATCCATCTGAAGCCCCTGCGTCCCACCCAGCCACATGCCACAGTACAGCAAAGCACATTTTTACTCCTGGGTGACCTGTGTTATTTTTTATTCAATTCTGAAAGAGCGGAATGTTTTCTGTGTTTGAGGAGATATCCATGAGGCATTAATTTTGTCCATAACTAGATTATTAAGCTCCATATTTGTTCAAGTGATTTTCTAGATATATATTTTATTCATCTGCTAATCAGAACATTTTCACATTGGATATGTTAGAAGTTCAAGGAAAAATTCAGTCAACAATTCACCTAATGGCCAGCCCAATCTGAGGCAGCACTCAAAATACCCACGATGAAGCCCTAGTAAACTGGACTGCCTGCCACTTAGACAATCAGTGTGGTCAACACACTGGCACCATTGTATGAACTGATAGGTCTTATAAGCTATTTTCACCAGCAGCATTACTTATTTATTGAACACCGGTCTTTACTGACATGATGGCATCTAATCTTTATGTCAGTCCTAAAGGTAGCTACTGGCTTCACTGATGCTCCTTAAGACCTGAGACAGATCTCTGCCAAGAAATAGGCTGTCACAATGATCATTCAGCTAAACAGCTGATTAACTTGAGGACTGAGGAGGAATTTCCAATCAGCCATAATTTACACTGAGTATAAAGAGTATGTTTGAGAAAAAACATTTTTTTCTGGCACATCTTGTCTAACAGCTTGCTGGTATCACACTCATTATAACGAATGACAGAACATCCACATGGAATCCCTGAACCAAATACAGAAAAATCCAATTCTACCTGTTTAAGAATTTCCACTAAATTTAAACAATTATTCTCTATCAAGTATGTGTCCATGTATTACCTCTATCTCTAGTACCATATTGCGAGAACTATTGTACCCATTTACAGATTAGCAAAGTAAAGCTCAGAGCAGTTTTTACTTTTCCAAAGTAGCTAGTAAGTGGCGAAGCCCAGACTCGCACCCCAGGCTGCCTGGCCCGAGCCTTTCTCTCTGCCACTGCACAGCCAGCCCCCCCGGTGGGCTGCTTTCCCTTAGCATTTTATTCTTAAAATGTAACCCATGGCTCCACAACCTAAGAACAAGATGTCCCTGAATCAAGACACAATTCCAATACCTTTAAACATTGTGGAAATATCCTCATTAACAAATTCTGATAGACATTAAAAAAACAAACTGTTTCCAGAATTGTCCTATTTCACACATCCCTTTCATTCCCAACCTCCGCATTCTTCCATCTAATGAAGTCAAAGTGAGGAACATTGAGTTCCTGTGGTGTAAGGTCCTCACCAAAACCTTGTGTAAGAGTCTTCGCCACAATCCCCAAAAAGCACTGAGAAACCCAGTCGCTACATGAAGACCAATTTAGTGGAACTATTGGCTGGCAAGAGCAGGGAGAGAGAACACTTATAATTATCTTGTCAGTCTACTGAGAAGGGTAAAAAGATAAATAAGCAATGAAAATCCGAAAGGAGCAACAGGTGTGAAAACTTAAAATGATGGAATGAAAACTGGAGAGGAAGAAAGCTTCAGTTGAAAAGTGGACTGAAACAACCTTTCCGTGTGCTGAAATCACTCCTGGAGAGGTCTCTTCGTGCCTTCTCACAGCACTGGGATCTGGCTTGATTTTTTTAATACATGAAAAATATCATAAATATTGGCATTAATCTTCCCATATCTTCAGAGGTAGGTATAAAGCCCAAGTTTTCAGAACTTTGGAACCAGAGAGGTTAAGAAACGTCTTAAGATCACCATGAGAAAGCACCTGCACCATGATCAAGCCCAGGGCTCTGTGACAGCAAGGTTTGCACCCTGAACCACGTCATGGTTTACAGGCAGGATTATGCCTGCGTTGCCCCTGGTAGACAGCACTGGCATCCTCATGTAGGAGAAAGGCATAGCTTAGAACCCTCTCTTTTCTAACTGTATGACCTTTGAAAATATTCTGTAACCTTTTCCTTATCTGTACAATGGGATAACAATAGTTACAAAAAATGCCTAAGTGGGGGTGCTTAGCACCACGCCAGCCACAAATTAGCTTACATATCTGGGGTTTTTTTCTTGTCTTTAAAATACCCATGAAGTTCTGACTGGTGTGGCTCAGTTGGTTGGGCATCATCCCACAAAGTGAAAGGCTGCTCGTTGGATTCCTGGTCAGGGCACAGGCCTGGGCTGCGGGTTCCGTTCCTGGTTGGGCACATCAGAGAGGCGACCAATAAATGTTCCTCTTGCGCATCGACGGTTCTCCCCCTCTCTTGCTCCCTCCCTTCCCCTTTCTCTAAAAATGGATGCATAAAATCTTTTTTTAAAAAAAATAAAGTACCCATGGAAAATATTTGATGATTTCATTAGAAATTTCCTTAACATCTAACTTAATATGTACTTACATCAATTAAGTACTGAGAAAAAAACCAAATACATACTTATAAGAACATTTAGAGTTAAAAAGGTATACATAGAAGAAAAAAGATGTAAATTGTCTTTGTTAGTAGAACTTCATTCAAATAAATTGAACTTACACATCATGTGTCAGTGGCATTTGCTTTGAAGGATTTAAACAGAAGTTTAAACTGATGAGTATCTCACCTCTGCTTTGATTTGATGGCCCTGGGAAATGTTCTGATTAAAGGTATTTCCCATTTGACATGTTTGATTTGTCCTATTTGTAGTAATTTTAGGCAATTCCAATGACTGACAACAATTCTCACCAATATCTCTCTCAACAATCTGTAACAAGCTCAATTGTATAACGAATTCTGCCATGTAACCATCCTGTCAGGCGTCGACTCCTGAGAGAGTGGCTTGAGCGGGAGAGAACACCCTTTCTTACTGTGGCATTCCTGAACACCCAACTTCTGTCATCAAGCTCAATGAGACTTTGAGCAACCTCTATGTCTTTTTTTATATATTTATTGATTTATGAGGGAGAGAAAGGGGAGGAGGGGAGAGAGAGAGAAACATCTATGTGAGAAAGAAATATCAATGTGAGAGAGAAACATTGATTGGATGCTTCCCATAACACACCCCAACCTGGTACTGAAGCCTCAATCTAAGTATGTGCCCTGACCAGGTATGGAACCCAAAACCTGTTTGTGTATGGGCTGATGCTCCAGCCAACTGAGTTATCCAGCCAGGGCACAACCTCTGTATCTTACTCTCCAGTTATGAGCATTAAAGGAAAGAACATGTAATGTTTCCTATAGGCTAGCCAATTATCTACTCTTCATGACTCACATTGCCTTAAGTCCATAAATATAGGTGTTGGTTTGAACCTTCAGGATTTCCCTAGTGAAATCTGAAACAGACCTCATATATGGAAGGCAAGGAGAGACCTAAGGAAGAGGCAGACCACTCAAGATTGGTGGGTGGTGGGTTAATAAGCGAGGGAACTTATTTACAAACTTGTCTTTGGTGTAGCAAAATAAGTAGATCTTTGCACCTCCCCTCTAGAATCTTAAAAGTTTATATAGAAACCTTAAGTGGGTTTAGTTACAAATTCAGCCCAAATGATTTCAACAACCCCTTACTCCCTCCAGGTAGTGTTCTTGAAACAACTCCCAGTCGGGGAATGGCAGGGAGAAAGTATAGGGGACTTTCTCCAAGGACAGGGGAGGGAGTGAGAAGCCTCTGATTGCCCAGGCCCAGCTTGCAGGTCATGGATGGGTTGGTCATGTTCCCCCAATGACCTCCCCCAACATTCTATCCCTGTGACCAGCTTTTGTAATTTCCTATGTTCTCCTCCTGTGATGTCCTGGGAAGTCAGCAAGGGGTTGCACTACTGTGGAGGTGGCACATTGAGCAGCTGTCTGGCTGCACTGGAAGCAGATACCACAGCAACAGTGCAGGCATATGCAATAGAAAACAGCTAGAGATAATAATTCTGAAACATAACAATTTTTTTTCCACCAAGAGCCACATAATACAAACCATTAAGTCTCTTAGGCCAGGGGCCAGGTCATTCAGGGTGCTCTTGTGTTCTCATGTGGTTTAAGAAAGATGATACATTAGCTGACTGATCAAGTGAGCATATGCCATTCTGCTTAGATAATGGCACAGGTGCCTCCTCCAAAGGTAGCAATGAGGTCAAGGCCAGCCTGTGATGGAGGACAGCTTTTCCCATAGGGACATTTCAGCGTTCAGTAAAGACAGGCTATCATTTAAGACCTGTTGGGTAAATGTAGTAAGGGCTTCTATGTATGCTGTAGTGTCCTCCAGGTCAACAGAGGAGACTAAGACAGTGGCCAAATAATTGTACAAATGGAAAATAAAATAGCAGCAGAAGCCTAAAGTCCAAAAGACAGATAGTAAAAATCTTGTGGCCCTGGCTGGGTGGCTCAGTTGGTTAGAGCACCATCCTAATATGCCAAAGTTGTGGGTTTCATCTCATCAGGACACACACAAGAAGCAACCAATTAACGCATACGTAAGTGGAACAACAAACCAATGTGTCTCTCTCCCCACCTCTCTCTCTCTCTCTCTCTCTCTCTCTCTCTCTCTCTCTCTCTCTCATTCTCTCTCAAATCAATAAAATAAAATAGTTATGCTTGTGGCCTGATCCTCAGATGTCGATGTGGCTATAGCTTTGGGAATAAGGCCTGGTGGAACATACTATACATGTTGGCCCGGGGAGACAGAACTGTCGGTTTTGTGGAGATAGACTGGGAGTGGGATATGCCATATCAGAATTCCCACCTTTCCCCTTTTTCAGTGGTACCTGCTCCATTCCAGGCATAGTGCATTTCAAAAGGTCCAGCTTACAGCAGGGCCCATTGGAGACTGAGTGGTGCCCCAGTGCAGATTCCGTCCTGCAGAGTTCATATGTTATGGATGAAATGAACAAATTCACACAGACTACAGAAGTCCTGAGGAGAAAAAGGAACAGCACGACCACTCTCTGAGAGAGAAAGCACCTCGACCCTTGCCTGGACAGGCTTTTATTGCTTTCTAACAGCATACATCAAAGAAGGTTCTCATTCATTATGCTCAGATTTGCTTTAGGTGATTACTTTGTACAAATAACAAAGGAAGGGATGTTAGTGATTACTTCTTACAGATTAACAAGGAAAAATGTTGCAAATGCAAGGGAACGATAACAGTAATAGGTCTTGTTACACTCTGTCCTTGGGAGAATTAGCACAGACTTCAGGAAGTTACTTTAAAGATATGCAGTAAGCATTTGCTGCTTCAACTCAGGGTGAGGAAGTTTTAGCAAACGCAAGCCTCAAAGCAGCCTAGGTATAATGCAGGCTTATTTTTCCCACGGGAAAGCTGATCTGTGGGTTTGGCTTCTTGTGTGCAGACTTACACCTATCAGTTTTCTGATAGGGCTGGGCTACATTTGCCATTCCATGCAGATAGGTTCCCTATAGTGCCCCCCCTTATCAGGGGTGCAGAGTAATTCATCCATCCCAGTGGGACAAGCCATTGCAAATTCCAGCGGATGACATGCTCCTCAGGGGTGATGGGACTTGGTGTTCTCAGCAGCATAGCACACTGATCCACAATGAGAGTTGGGGCAATGACTATTTCCTAAGATTTCCATACCTTTATAGTATTAGGTGTCTCAGCAGGGTTCCCCAGTCTGGAATGTGGGACAACAGTTCCTACTGGTTGATCATTCAAATGTATTAAAGTCCGGGATAGTACTTAAAACCACCCAGCCAAGGTGGTTTTACCTGTTAGCAATTTAACCTGTTTCATTAATATTCCATTATTACTTTTGCCAACCCTACTACCTGTGGGTTATAGAGGAGATGGAACCCCCATTTAATGTCGTGTTCTTTTGTCCAGTTTTGTACATCATGACCTTTGAAATGTGACCCCCAATCACTGTCTCTTGAATGACTGTTTCTCTACATGGTACTCAGCTCTCTAACCCTCTAATGGAGGCAGCCTGGTTTGCATGGCAACAGGAAAATGCTTGGGGTAGAAAGGGTGCATTTGCAGTGTCCACACAAACCAAGGTGAATTTAGAACTTCACTCAGAGGGTGAGGAGCAGCATAATTGATCTGTGATCCCTCACTGGATGGGAACTTCAGTTTATGGCCCCAGACTCCTTTGGCAGTTTGCCTTGGGCATTACTTAGAACACACAGGACATGCTATTTAACTGCAGTAGCCATTTCACTGTGTTTCAAGGGCAATCTGGCATATCCTTGGCAATATGCCAACCCATTCACACACCATGATGGCCACTCTTTCTTTGCACCCATCTACACTATCTACTGAGGTCAGTTGTTAGGGTTCAGACCTGATTTAGGGCACCAGCTTCCTGATTGCCAGGCAGTGTCAGTGCCTATAACCTGGATGTGGAAGACAGTGAGGAGTGCCCCAGCCTCTTGCAAGCAGGAGGACCCAAATGCCTTCCCATATATCCTGACCCCACAGAGACTTAGTCACGGTCATCCATCCCTTGGTTTCTCATTATCCAACCCCTAGGACTGATTCCTCCAGAACAGCCCAACTGTCAGGGCAAAGAGTTAACTGCCAGGGCTCTGAGTTCAGTTGCAGGCTGCTGCAGTTCATTCTTGTTTCCATCCAGAGGGTGTCAGTGTTGGGATGAATAGCAACTGCAGTCTTTGTGGACGAGTTGCTCTGATTAGACCCATCTGTGTATCAGACACCAGTGGGAATTTCTCACATTCCCTCCCTACAGACCGCAGGCAAGGCCACAGCATTAGGGGCAGGGGCATTTGGAGACTTAACACACCAGCATCTACAGGCCCTGGGAGCACACACATTTCTAGGGACCGCCGACTGATAGACAGGGTGCTCTCTGCTGCAAACAGGGACACCACTTAGTCAAAGTGGGCTTTTGAGCCTTAGCAGAGGTGGGTGGATGGAAAATATTCTCAGCCCACTCCTTGATAGGAAGAGAAGTTCTTACCCTGACATGCTGTCCTTCGTGAGAGGCTAAATCTAAAAGAATGCTATTCACAAAGCTAGCAGTTGTTGCTTTATGGGGGTATATTGGGGTTTCAGCCCCCCTCCAGAACTGAGACTAAAATCCTGGGAGTGCTCTCTCCTAGTGTTGTCTCTGCCCCAGTGCCCATCCGATGCCATCTAGAGTCACAGACACATCTAACTCGAATGGTAGCCCTGCTTGGGGGGTGCCCACAGCTTTAATCTGCTTCACCTAGAATTTTGGCTTCTCAAAGGTCCTCTCTGATCAGCCCAACTTCATAAATGTCATGTCCCACAACCGAGCTCAGCATGGTTATCAGCATCCCATACCCGGTGCTAAGAGTGGATTGGAGTATTTTGGCTTTTATTTCTGCAGTGAATATAGGTTGATCAGGGCCTTCAACGTCAGGGGCATAGATAACCTGTCATTCCAAACTCCCTAAAAATTTGTTATAACTTCTCTATAGATTTCCAGGGCCCCACATGCCCAGGGAGATCTTCATTGGGCCAAGCTTCCCGACAGGCTAGATAATCTATAAGGTAGTGAGTGCCTTGAAACTAACCCTTCCTCTGTTCCAGCACCATGCAGGCACTGCTGGAGAGCAGGCTCTATGGTGATGTTGCTCATTTTCTTTGCCTCCAGCTGGTCAGAAAAATGTCATACACCCCCACCTACTCCCTATCCAACCCCCATATCCCATAGCTGCACTAACCATGCCTGGATATTTTCCCTGGCCTTGTGCTGGAACTTGGCAGCCATATCAATAAACTCAGTGGGAATATATTTTCTCATCTTGAATGTTTCTTGAATTGGGGGCTGCCCCGCTGGCTGGACTTTTACTTTCTTTTGTGTTAGGGGTCAGATGACTCAGGGAGTCTTGTCCATTTCACTGTCAATCACCACATCCTCCTCCTTGTTCTCCTTACTTTCCAAGGGATTCCACCTCCTAACATCCCAGTCAGGCTTTGTCACAATGCTCGAACCCTAATTTATGGCAGCCTGCATCATCCTAGCAAAAACAGCATGCTGAAGTCTCTAAGTTACTATCCTGCCCTCCCACCTTGTCTGCCAGACCAAAGCTAGCAGGGCAGTAAACAACCACACATCCTTTTGTAACCTCACCTCTTCTTCCAACTCTAACCCAAGCTGCAACCTCTCACTGGGCACTGGTGGCCAGTGGAACTGCCCACAGGAGAGGCCAGCCCTCAGAGGCAGCCATTCTCTTCCCCTCTTTCCTGCACTGTACTATGCACAGCTCTTCAAACAAGCACATCAAAGCAGCTGGTATTTTCCAGACATTCTGTGCTCACACAGCAGTCCACAAACATTTAGCATGTGGGCCACCCTCCCCATGTAGATGTTGATGGCCAATGCAGGATTCCTTCACAGATGCCCCTTCCCAAGGTCCACCTCTCAATGACCTCTTACTCTCTCAAGGCTGTGTCCTTGAAACAGCTCCTAGTGTGAGAATGTGGGTGGACCATAGATCAGCAGGACAGGGGAGGGGATGAGGTGCCTCCACTCACCCAGCTTTAGCTTTCAGACAACCAGCAGTTACATTTTCTCAATGACTTTCTTTAACAGTAAGATAGTACCACGAAAAAAAGCACAAGTATATAACCACCCAAAATAAAGATAATCAGGACTTTTTGTGATTGTTGGCTTCTACAGAGGGTGAAAGTATCCTGGTGGCATTTTCCTTGTTCTGCAACAAAGTACACATGAGGAAGTTCAGTTTACATGTGAATTATCCCATCCTCATACAGTATTTCTCATATGTCAAATAGAATGTGGTATAACAAGGAAAAGAGGGCTTTTTTTGTTTGTTTTAAAGCAAAATTTATTCTCTCACAGTTCTGGAGGCTCAAAGTCTGAAATCAAGGTGCTGACAGGGTTGGTTGCTTACAGGGGCTCTGAGGGAGAGTCTGTTCCATGCTTTTCTCTTGTGGTAGTTGCTAGAAATCCCTGGCATTCCTTGGCTTGTAGACACATTACTTCATCATCACATGGTCTTCTCCCTGTGTGTCTGGGTCTTCTTGTTCCTCTAATCTGGGATACAGATGTTGTAACCCCTCTTCTTAGGTCAGTTATTCAGGTTATGGTTCAGTTTTTTCTATTGGGAACTCAGTGATGCCAACTCCACCCAAAGAACTCCCTGCTCCTGTTCTGGGTTGGGACCAGAAGACCATTCTTTGTTGCTATAGCATTTAGAGTTAGCATTCTTTGTTGCTACAGTATTTAGCTTCTTGGAAAACAGGCTTGAGTTTAGCATAGATCTCCAAGAGTCTCTTCAGCAGTCCACTTGGCCAGTATACTTCTCTCCACACTGCAGACACAACCTTTCTCTGTGTTCCTTTCATTCTCTGGTCTTGCTCTTAAGTACATACTTGCCCCTTAATTACGTCCTCTGCTCTGTTTCTTCCTTGGGGGAGGTGCTCTTTGAGTGCAGTTACTTCCCAACTCCCTTGCTAGGCTCTCAAGGAAAAGAGTTTGTTTCACCTGAAAGTATTCATTCAACAAATATTTATTGAACACCTCTTAAATACCAGAACTTGGTAGCTGCAGGAAACACAGGAAGAAACAAAGTAAATGTGGTCCCTGCCCTTGTAGAATCTTGTGATCCAGCAGGGAGGTCAAACACTAAGTAAGAAATTGTTGTGTGGTAGGTGTCAAACAGAAAGTAATGGGTATTAATTACTCATTAATGCACATTGCAGGGATCTTAAACTCTGGAAGTGACAGGACCAATGTCCTAAAGGAAGTGACTGTTGCAGTGTTAAATTAAAGGATGATTAGGATGTGACCAGATGAAGGTAGTGTGTGCTAGAAAAAGGCAATAGCACCCATGAAGACTCAGGATGAAGAAGCGGTAGAACAGGAAGTCCAGTATAGTTGAGGGGGAGGGTATTAAGATAAGTGAGATGTCCTGATGTCATAAAGCAGGAAAAGGCCAAATCCTTGATGGCATAAGAGTATTGATAAGGTTTCTGAACTAAATATCATTAAACAATTTTAAGAAATGCATTGATATGACCAAATTTACATTCTTAATGATCATTTGGCCTGCAAAGCTGTGAGAAAAATGGGAGGGGGAAGTAAGAGAGCTGATGAAAGAGATCGGACGGAAGACCTCTGAGAAACCCAGCCAAGGCAACGGGGCCTAGAGGAAGAGAGTGGCAGTGGAGATACAGCAAGGTGAACAATGGAAAGATGCTTAGTAGATGGAATCAAAAAGATTTCATGATGGATGGTTTGTTGGAGGTGAGGGAAATATCCAGTTTTCTGGGTTAAGCAATTGAAAGAGTAGTTGTACCACTCACAAAAACAAGAACAATAAGCATCGTGTAGTAAAAAGCTCATATGGAAAGGAGGGTGAGGAATTCCACTTTCTTCATATTGAATTTGAAATGTCTGTGAATCATCCAGCTAGGGATGTACCAAGGCAGTTGGATACATAAGCCTAAAGGACTAGAAGATTCCACTGGGCTAGAAATACAGATTTGGCATGAAAATGACACCCAAAGTCACAGAGAAGTGTCCAAGTTCCCCCTGGCTGATTATGTGACTCACCTGAGGAACATATTCACAACGCACTTACTCGGGCCCCCTTTACCAACATGCTGAATCAGAATCTCCAGATACTAGTTTGTTCCCTTAGCTGTATTTTATAATTACTTAAGGAGCTTTAAAAAATCTTTATTAGCTTGATTGGGTGGGAGGTGGGGGGATGGGAGGACTTGAATGGGAGTAAGGGGGTGAAAACTGTACTTGAACATTCATTTAAATAAAAAAAAATGTTTTAAAAAAAAATCTTTATTAGTTACCCTGACTGGGTAGCTCAGTTGGTGGGAGGGCCATCCCAATGTGCCAGGGTTGGGGGTTCAATCCCCAACCAGGGAGGGTTGCAGGGTTTGATCCTCAGTCAGGGCGCATTCAGGAATCAACCAATGGATGCATGGATAGGTCACACATCGATGTTTCTCTCTCTCTCTCTCTCTCTCTCTCCTGCTTCCCTCTCTCTATAATGAATTTAAAAAATTTAAATCCTTATCAGCAGACTTCACCCTTGTCCAATGAACCAGAATTTATAAGGGTGGGACTCAGGCTTGAGGGTTGTTTTTTTTTAAGTTCCCTGGTGATTCCAATGTGTATACAAAGTCAAGAGGTACAGCTCTAGGGATATAGCTGGTAATCTACATAATTACAAAGCATTGGATTATGCAATTACCAGCCAGATCTGAGCCTCATATTTTCAGCCATCCTTCATTCAGGTCTCTGCTGAAATGAGCATTTCCTCCACACTCTATCTAAACCAGTGCACACACCACACACACTCAGCATTGTCTATCCTTCAACCGTGCATATTTCCTTCCATAGTGCCTAGCACCCTCTGACTGTGTATGCTTTGCTTGTTTATTTGTTGCCTGTTTATCACTCTAAAAGCATGAGGTCCACGAGGGAAGGGACTTTGTGTATGTTCTCCTGTGTTCACAGTACAGCCCAGCACCATTTCTAAAAGCACCTAGCACTTATGAGGTGCTTAATCCAATATCAGTGGAAAGAATAAAAAGGGACCCAGAGTTTAAGGCACAGAAATAAAACAGGAGAGAAGGATGGGTCCAGATGCTTTATAGCCCTGGTGGTAGAAAGTGAGGTTCCAGTTTTGTTTCTCAGTCCTGTATGAAATAGCTGCTTCTATGAGAAGCGGCAAGAAATCTCATAATCAAGATGAGGTATGGAATTAAAGTTTGGAAATTTTTGGAAAGAGTTGAAAATATGGCTAGTCCAATTACTGAGCCACATTGACAGGCAAGTTGAGGTTGGTCATAAGAATTTATAAACAGTCTCCCCTAATAGGTGATGTTCTCCAACTCTGCTCAGTATCCTGGGTACAAGCATGGAGATTACAAGCAGTTGGTATAATGTGGAGGTAGGATTTTACTACACAGGTGTGACTAAAGAATGAAGGAGCCAAGAAGCTCGGCTCTTTTGGATAATGGGATATTAATTTGAACTTTGCCTTTTGACTCAGAAGTGAACAAACTACCATAAAGATAAAAATAACTATTAAGTACCACCCTCATTCTAAAGAGAATCATAAAGCACGTTCCCTCAGGACTTCCAAGAATTGGCAGAACTGGCTCATTCAAACTATCTCCCCATCACCCTCAAGCAACCTCTACTTGCAAACTGAAGAAGCAAGAAAAATCCCCTCAAGCAAGTGATCGTTGGTACAGAGCAGAACACTGTGGCTTTTACCTTCCATCATAAACAGAGTGTTTTCAATCTTCACCCAGTGAAACACATGAGAGAAGCTTAAAAAATAAACCCTTGTAGAGACTGACGGGTGTCTTCAGGAAGAGCGTGTTACCCCATGGGTGCGCATCTGCTATGCAGTGGACTTGCTCACCTAACTTGCAAGACTATGCGCTTGAGTGGAGCAGGATGAATGGGAGGCAGCAAGAAAGGGGGCATTTGTGGGGCAGACTTTGTCCTTTCATTTGGCTTGAGAAGGATGCTTGAGTCTCCTGTGGGCCGATAAGCACTTAGAAATTAGCCAGACTTGAGCCCCATATTACTGGAATCCCCCCTAAGAGGATTTCATTTTAGGCCAGGGAGAAGACCAAGTAGCAAATAGCTGTGAAGCAGTCCGTGGGGACAAGAGCTCAGTGGGAGTTGGAAGAAGTTATTTCAGAGATACCTGGACAGCACACAGGGCCTCTGCGTGCTCCTCTGAAAAATATACACGGACACCCAATAAGTGGAGCTGCATTTGGGCACTGGCCACACAGTAAGCATTAACATTCAAGACAGGATTCTGGCGGCACACGTAGGTGGAGAAATCCTTTACCTCCTTTTTCTCTAGTCCTGTAGACCTGAATTCTGAAGAAACTGGAGTGAACAAGCTGGCCTACCATCTCTACAGTCCAGGTCCATAAGCCTAAGTTCTGACTTCAAGGTGGAAAAAAAAAGTGAGTCCGAAATTGGACTCGAGATTTTTTCAAGTGGATTAAATTGCACTCGACTGGACTGAAGTATTCACTCTTGAAATGATCCAAAAGCAGTAAGGTCTGTCTGAGGTATGCTATAGGATAGAACAGGAATATATAACAGAACATAACTGAAGGAAGTGACTAGAGAAAAATAAAACTAGTTGTGTACTTCTTGGAGTTCAGGCTATTTAATAAACTGGGTATGTTACCGAGACATGAAATCCAAGTGGGATAAAGAAGGAAGTGAAGACAAGGATGGATGGGAGTAACATGGAAGGTTCACTGCACTGAGTGTCATAATGAAGCTGAAAACAGTTTCAGTGGGGGTGCCCGAATAGATGAGCAAACCCAAGAAGAGTGGAGGGTCTAAGTTAGTGATCTCAAAGTCGTGGCAGTTTAACATGAGGCCAAGGTAAGAACTTGGAGAGACTGAATACTGAGGCTGAATAAAAGAAAAAGTCTGCCCTGGCCAGTTTGGCTCAGTTGGTGAGAGCATCATCCCAAACACCAAAAGGTTGCCTGTTCGATCTTCAACTGGGAGTGTAGGGAGGCAACCAATGGATGTTACTGTCTCACATTTCTCTCTCTCTCTCTCTCTCTCTCTCTCTCTCTCTCTCTCTCTCTCTCTCTCCTTCCCTCCCTCCCTCTCTAAAAGCAATGAAAAAAAAATGTCCTCAGTGAGGACATTTTAAAAAGTCTTCGATAAGTTTGAATAACTGAGATAATGTTATATTACTTATCCAACATGAATGGTTAAGATACCTAGAAGATGACAGATATTTGGGTGGACAAAGGCACTAAAGTCTCTTCTGAATGGGGTAAGTGACCATGAGGTGAATAGATGGAAGTGCTGGGGAGTTGGATATAAGCCTCAAATAAAGGCTTTTAAAGATGGAAGGACTGTTGGTCTGGAAACATTGCTGAGTGAGGAGTGGGGACAGGTGGCCACCCACCAGCTCTGGGAGGCATAAACAGTCTCTACAGTATCTTCAGGGTCATGCCAGGAGGTGCTGGGGGTGTTCACTGAAGAGGCTAAAGATTTGGGGAAGTTTGTAAAAAATGGAATAGAAATTCCAGATGGTCCAATGAAAGGTTGGTGATAAAGGAATAATAGGGTATTGACAGATGGAGTCAAGACTCGCAGAGAAATCTACATACCATCTGCAGAATGTTAAGTGGAGTACATGACATGGTCAGGTTTTGCATTTTAGATAAATCACTCTGGCATCTGTGTGGAAAACTTATTTGAGAGAGGCCAAGGTTACAAGAAAGGAGACCATTTCAGAGACTGTTACAGACATGACAAGAAATCCCAAGAGTCTGAAATTGAATATTAACAACAGGGTGATGACGATACATGTAGAAGCTCAATCAGCTAGACTTGACTGATTGACTGTAAGAAGTGAAAGAAGGAAGAGTTCACAATGGGTCTCATATTTCTAACCTGAGGAACTTGGTAATCAGTGGGGAGGGGACAATGGAGGAAAATCAGACTTATGGGAGATATATTCAGATTTGGACATTGTATCAAAGAGTAAAAACTTGAGTTGACCCCCAGTATTTATTTCTCCTCTTAGATTGTAACAGAGTGGCTGAGTTTAGTTGGGCACATGGCCACTCAAAATAAAGATAGCATTTCACACTTATAGCTAGAGGTAGCCAAATGACTGAATTCTGGCTAATGGTATGTTGTATAAATTTGTTGTTTTAAGTTGTGTCTGCAACTTCCAGGAGGTGTTCTTAAAAAGAGGGGTGGAGTTCCGTCCTGCAGGGGAATATAGACATGATAGCTAGAGCTCTATTGACCATCTGGGACCATAAATTTACTTGACCAAGGAAATCGCAAAAAGCATAGCAGCAACATAGAAAAAGCCTAGGCTTTGACTTCTTAAACATGAAAAATAAAGAAACGTCTACCTGTTGAAGCCACTATTATTTTGTGACTTTGTATCAGTCACAGCTGAATCTAATCCTAATAAATACCAGATGTGTTCATTTTGAAGTGTTTATGGAACTTCAAGGAGGCCTACACAGTTGGACATACTGATAAGACAAGAGATCAGGGCTAGAGACAGACTCTGTAAGTGACCAGCATGTACGTCATTCCCTGAAAGCAAGCCCATGTGGTTTTTCCCAATAGCCTTCAGCACCTGAATCTAAGAGTGAAAAGTTAATAAATGTTCATTTAGATGTTCACATCGAAATTCATTTTCTAACCACAAGTAAAAGGTGACCAAGGGACCAAAATTAATTTGTTGTTAAAAGATTGCCTTTGAAAATAAAAGATTTACCACAGCTATTCTCTGTATAATTGGTTACTCTACATTTTTAAAAAATTTTAATTAATTGTTTAGAGAAAAGAAGGAAGAGAGAGATAGACAGACAGACATTGGTTCGATGTTGCACACATCCACACATTCATTTGTTGCTCGCTGCATGTGTCCTGACTGGAGATCAAACTCCCAACCCTGGCATGTTGGGAGGACTCTCTAATCAGCTAAGCTACCTGGCAAGAGTGGTTACTCAAACCATGTAAGAATAGTACAATCAAAACCCCTTGTATCATGGAGAAATTATAACTAAAATCAAATGAGGAATAATCTTATGTGTCAAATACAGTGCAATAGATAGAATAAATAATAAATACTCAGAAAAATTATATTGAACTTATTTGTACAGAAAATAAAATGCATTTTTGAGCAACTGCACAGGCCGTATAATTCTTTAGAGACTCAAAAATAGACACAAATCTGAGAAATTATATGTGTAGCCACCTGTTAAACTTGCTAAATTGTTAATCTCATTGTACAAGATATTCTATAAAGAACACTCAGGATTTATTTAAGTCCTGTTGTGAAATGTTGAAATCTTCTTATGGTAGCCCTTATGAGAAGTTGTAACATCTTCCCAGTTATTTCAAGTTAGTTTCTTAAAAATCAGGGCACCAGCTTCAAATATAAATTATAAATTTCTTATAATGCTTCCAAATTTAAAGAGCTTGAAAGAGTGTTTCAAGTTATTCTGTATCCCCTCAAAGAAAGTTGGAGTAAATAAACTAACACCTACAGGTTTGATTTTGTGGGACATTAGTTTTTAAACTAAGACCAGTTACCTGGTCTTTTCTCCCTATCACTCATCACTATGCACTCAATCAGAGGTTGCAAAAATAATTTTAACGTAAGATTCAGCAAACTTAATTACGAAGGAAATAGACTATGAAAACAAAAGTCACATGTATCTCAGCTGGTCATTACTTTCGTGCTTATCTCCTGGTTGAAAATGGCTTGGCCCTCATGCCCCCTCAGGCACAGATGAGAAGGTAGTGAAGTAGTGACTGTGGACACCAAGTATCGAACCCACATCTACGCGTGAAAGATGAAACCCCTTTGCTCCTTAAATCCACACAGCTTTGGGACTCAGCGGAGTCAGTGACGACGAACTGAACCTACCTTCACAGGCCTGATACAGAGGCTCCTCGTCAAGGAACACCAGAACCCCAGTGAATCCGAAATTAATTTAAATAACTTCATAGAACTTTGAGGTTTGAAAGCTCCTACCCAGGGAGTAAATATTCCCCAAAAGGAAGAAGGAGATAGGGGAAATGAGGGTATCTGAGATGATAAAACAGGGTAAAGAACCACAAAACCTAGAATTTTGGTCTTGTCCTGATACTAATTATCTCAGTCAGCTTCTTCCTGTGTAAGGCTAAGAACTGGACTGAGACGATCTCAGTGGTCTTGTCTAACTTTAAAAGTGTACGTATTGGGAATTACAGATTAATACTCTAAACTTAGCCATCTGCTGGAAACTTCACAAACACCGTACACTCATTTAGTGTCTATTCCTTCTGATCTCAGTCTCTAGGAAGTATTTAACTCAAATGTTTTGCTCCACAGAAAATTTTCTATCACTACTGCTTTCTCTTCAATTGATGTTGGTTCTTCAAACCAACATTTGCATTGTTTTCTTTGATATTTAAATGATGTTATTTGCATTCATAAAAGTGCAAAAGGAAGGTATCACTAAATGCAAAATTTTCCATTAAGCAATTTTCCATTTGCAATTAAACGTGGTATTAGGTAAAATATGGTATAGGAAAGTGGTTAAATGCATACTAAATCATGTGGGTTGTTAGAGGTTATTTGGTTGTTTGGGGTCTCCTAGGATACCTAGTTGTTTTTCCACCAACCCACACACCCTCCACATTCCTAATGAAGCCTTTGGAATAAGCTTGGCTTTTTAAGGTTCTCAACACTCTCTTTCTATGACTTCACCATATCATTAAAAATCTAAAGTTATTTAGCATAATTTAACATATTAGCAGGACTTGTAACCGTATCCAAGGATGTGAAGTTGTTTGTTGTAACAACCACCTAAATAGCCCAAAAGGCCATTCAAAGAAAAACAACATACCATGTCAAATTTTCAGTAGTTTTATTGAAAAATGCCTCTTTTGTTTCAGAAATAAATAATATAAGGCAGTGAAATTCACAATCTGCAGTTAAAATATAAAAGCAGCAATTCTATGTTCATAGTCTTGCAAACATTTCCAACTGCTTTTGATAACTAAGAAACATATTCTGGAAAAAAGTTCATACTAAATATACAACACAAACATGCAATTCCATCGCTGCAGAATATTCTGCAATTTGGCATAAATGTTAGTGTGTCTAAAACAAGGAGGTTTAAGGCAATATGAAATTGTATCCAGTTGATACAATAATTTCAGCTACATGGCTTAAGGTTCGTTGTTAAAGGAGATGTATAAGAGCATTCTATGCCATAATGGATAACAGGAGACAGAAGAAGAAGAAAAATAATTGCAATGGAGTTGACTTTTCCCGCCTTTTTGGTTTTAGGAGGGCAGTTACTTGAATCGTGCTATAATTGAATTGCGAATAAGTATTAGGAAAGATAAACTGCCCTCTCGAAATATGCAGTAGTTCTGGGTTCCAGGACTTACGGCTTAACCTAAGAGTTTCACTGAGGCTGCCCGCTGTGCCAAGTAAAGGCACAATGCACGTTCTCTCCTTGCAGCTTTTGTGAACAGTGTTTTGCAAGCATTTGAAGGGTGAAAGCAAATACGTCTACAGACTATGCGCGGCTAGCTAGGCAGGTTTCCTGCAGAAACCAGGTTCTCTACAGTAAAAGGGGGGACTCGGATAAAGCGACGCTGGAAGAAACATCGCAGGTAAGAAGTACACTGCTCTATCTGACCTGTAAAAAATAATCCCAACACCTCCCCCGAGCCTGGCCGCCCAGACAGCGGCTTCAGGTTCGCTGCCGGACACCCGGGGGCAGGGCGCGCCGCCAGCGCGTGTGGGGAGGACGCTCGTTGACAGGTTCGTCGGCACCGTAGTCCTCGTACTCTTCAGTCCGCTCCGGCTCCTCCACCGGCACGATGAAGGGCTCGCGCTCAGGCAGGTAGGCCCCGCCCTCGGGCACGTAAGGCTCTGTCCGATTCAACATTACAGTTATGGCATGATTTGGAAGGTACAGACATAGCAAAAGCTAAACTATCACCTGAGGTGATGGCACTCCAGTCTTAATCTCATAAGTATAAATATATAAATTACAATGTTCCGATTACTTCTATTTGCATAGAGAATTTGGTGATGCTCAAATAAAGTAATGGCACTTGGTTTTTTTTAACCTTCAACGATCCAGCAGTAAATACAATCATTGCACAAATACCTGGGAAGGGTCAGAGACTGGGCCAAAGAACTGTAAACACAGAACCCAGGTGGGATTTTCACAAATCCCCAAGTACCTATTCATGACTTCAAACTCCTCAACTCAAAGAACAGTATGGAAAGATGAGGAGGCGAGGGGAAGTATTATTGGCTCCTAGAAACTGAACTCTGGAGGTGAGAATCAACTATCACCAGGTAATATACAGTACATGACATTTTCTGTGGCTGTCTCTCCCACAGACTGAGTTACAGCTGGTGGGTGAAGAACACCAGTGACTACAGCAAAACAGGAAGAAAAAAAAGTGACTATAAAACTTTGGTTTGAAAGTTGCAGTTACAAAACCCGAATGAGAGTACATGTACAAAAAATAGTAATAATGAGACACATGCCCTGAACCAGACACATTGCTAACAAGCAAGAAATGAGGCGATTCCATTCGGTGTTATTCTGGCATAAAGCAAGCAGCAGGCTTTGATGCAGAAGCTTACTGTAGAATTGTTAAGTGATTTTAGCAGACAGGATCACATACACATCATTTACAAGCCACAATTAGTTTATTATTTACAAAAGACATGTCTCTGTAACCAGGTTAATTGTTTTTCTCCACATGGCATGATCTCCTCTGGTTAGTAGTTTTATTATGAGCCTCTTTCTCTTCTCAGGCTCTTTATGGCTGTGTGTTTGAACTTTTTTTTAAATAATATTTTTCTGCATTATTACTGAAATGCATCAGGCTTATAAACTAACACCACTGCTTTTGTCTCATTCAAGTTAGTATAAAGAGTCTCCACCCTCCTTTATGATGTTGACCTGGTTCGTTAACCATATCTGTGGTGAGATTTCCATACAGACTCATTTTCTAATAAGCATGTGCGCAAACATCTCAGAAACAGGATTTTCATGTATTCAAACTGTAAGCAGCACTGGCGACTTAGAAAATTTGTTAGCCGGAACCTGAAACAGGTCAAAGATGATAGTTTTTAAAAGTTGAATTACTATGCAAAAAATATATATACACATCCATCTAAGTATGTAATGGTTAAAGTATATATATATATCCATATATTTCTAGTTATTCACACATACCATAAGGCAGAGGTAATTTAAATTTATTTTATCAAGCATTAAATTATAATTTTGTGATAGGGCTACACGAGAAATTTACATTAAGATTCATAACTTTTGGCCATATGTAAGTATTCACATAAATATATAGATATATAGATATTTAGGTATTCAACTACTCATGCACTATTTGCTAGTAGCCAACCATATCAAACAGCAGTATCATTTTTAAAACTTGCAAGATGCTTGAGGGTGCACTAATGAGAAGGTCACCACTGGCCACAGCATGACTTTACTCCAGTCAGCATATGTTGTCCCCCGTCCCCACATCCCCAAAATCAGACATAAGGGAACTGAAAAACTACTAAATCCTTTAAAAAATTACATCGAAGATTTTATACATATTAATTCTACAGACAGTGTGAGACAGTGAATTATTTTCAGTTGTCTGAATCATGTTATCAAATATAAGGTGGGGCACAAGTATGTTTATACTTCACATGGAAAATAATAATTGATAAATAATTGATAAATAATAATCCAAGAATAAACTGCTTTACATACATACTCACAACTGTAAGCCTATTATTGTCCCACCCTGTAGTATGCCTACATGTTAGATTCCCAAAACAAATATATATATATATATATATAGTCTTAGCATCCTACAATTGTATTCAACAAATCCCTGTTCCCAACCTTTAGGTTAGGGAAAGAAAAAAAAAATTCAATTGATAGCATTCTTTGAACTTGCAGGAGAAATAAGGAGAGCTTTATGATATGATTTGGTAATTGCAGAAATATTGGAAGGGAGAGAAAATAATTATTCAACTCATAAGAGTGATACAATGTTTTATGCTTTGAAAGAGAATATTACTACATAATCAAAACACACAACTGGAAGAGCTAATATCTTCAAGAAATACTCAAATCAATATTCCTTCAATCCTAGGGAACTTCATTTCCAGAAAAGTTCTTTATTCAGGTGAACTCGGGCTCCTACATCGACAATCACGTACCTGGATAGCCTTGCCCGTTGTATGGGATGCTGGCACACTGGGATGAGTCACAGTACCCAGGAGGACCTGGGGGCCCTCGGATACCTGAGTTTCCAGGACGACCAGGGGGTCCTGGGGGACCTCTGGAACCTGTGGACCCTGGCGGACCCGTTCTGGATTCTCCTTGTGGACCTAGTGTGAGTTTAAAACAAATATTTCTCCTCTTGTTTAATACATGATCTCAGGCAGTCAACAATACTTTGGTACCTCCACTGCCTCAAGAGCAGACAACTCACTACGGTATGGTAAGAAAATATTTCCTTATGAAATCACCGATATGAACCAAAGTGTGGTACTTTCTTACCAGTGATTCATTAACAGTTAATGCCAGAAATCCAACTCCTTTAATGAGTTTATTCAAAGAATATTGACTTAGGGAGAATTATCCAAACTAAAGATATCGGTGAGTTTTCTGGACACTCCCACTCTCTCAGAGATTGACAACCTGAAGGAAATGGCTACCCTAGCCCATTAGACTGCCAGTAAGACACGGAAGTGCCTGCTAGATACCTCCAGACCATGGGGAGCAGTGTTATTTCTGGACCAAGTGATATTTACAGTTAAAATAAATGTAAACATGTAACCACTAGAGTTGACCTTAGTTGCAAGGGTCTTATGGACATGATAGTGAAAAAAAATTCATTTTCAACCTAGCAAAAGAAATCCATAAAAGAATTAGATAACTCCTCTTTCCAAAGCATCAGTAATGGAACTGTAAGTGAAATCTTGTGATGACTTTTGAGTGAGAATACATTTTCTCAGTCTACTAGCAACATATTGAAGAACATTAGAAAAAAACAGGAAGTGACATCATTCTTAAAAGCTATGAGGCCAAAGAAAACAAGTAGGAATTCCATAAAAAAGAAAATAGCAACCCTCAGTGTCACTGAAACTCATACCCTCATATATTAAAGATACAGGGAATGCTTACTAGAACACATTCAAACTTTTTTTTAGCAAAGAGAACATAAAAATGAGGTTTTAGAAGTTGAACTTCTTGCTAAAATATATTCTATGATGGTAGCCATGACTGAAGCTGATCTGATGAGGCTGTGGATCTCTTGGGGGGTTATGTGCTCTCTCAGTAGTAAATACTTCAGGTACCAGCAGACCTACCTGGGGGGCCAGGTGGCCCTCGAGCCCCTGGAGACCCAATACCCCTTTCTCCTTTCTCTCCGGGCAAACCTAAGGAAGGACAAAAAGATAAGGCACAGAAGGGGAATTATCAGAAAACATGTAGTCTTCATTTCAACTGAGAATACTTGATTCAAGTATTTGATTTCCCTAATTTTTCACAGAAGTTCACTCTTTAAGGCAAATTCTTTCTAGGTATGTCTGTAATTCCAGATTTATGTCCAGGAAACAAATCTGACTACACACCAGGGAAAAAATTATTCAAAGAAAACAAACATGTCTAAAATATATATTTTAGGAACAGTTATTATGAACAGAAATCAAATAACTATTTATGACTTATTGAAAAACAGGGGACTATTTTTAATAGTCCTATTAGTATAGCACCCAAAGCATCAGAATGATAGAAATATCTAAGAATCCTCCACAATGTTAAGTGCTACTTTGACCAAAGCAGGTACCAGAGTCCTGAAACATCTGGAATCAGATAATCCTATTTTTCTTCTTTTCCTCCAATTATACTTTTCTACCATAAAATTAAAATGAAACAAACACACGAGAAGAGTGCCAGACCCTGAATAAAAGAACAAAAAAAAAATTGGATCTAAAATTGTAGGGCTGCTTAAATACAAGAACATTGTTACTGCCCAACTCTTTCAAGTCACAACAATTAATAAGATTTTAGTGCTTGATTTAGTTTGCCAAGATGCAGTTTTTCCCATTAACAACAACCAGAAATTAGCATTATCTTTACTGAGATCTCCTGACAAAATGTTTCTGTTTTCTAAGCTATGTTCTACAGCTGGTGGTCACCTGAAGAAGACAGATTCACAGACACACAACTCCTCTGTGACCATAGAAACAAGACTAAAGTCCTTTGCCAAATTCAGTCTTCCATGTACTTTTAACACCCCCCAGGCCCTATACTTGCAGACCCCTTCCTTATGCTTATGCTGCAGCCAGAAATGCCTACCTCGTTCCCCTGGGGGTCCCTGCATGCCCGGTGTGCCCGGGAAGCCTGGTCGCCCTCCAGGTCCTGGCTCTCCTCTGGCTCCTGCGCTGCCTGGGGGACCTGGAGGACCTGGTGGGCCTGGCTGGTTACGGTTGGAGTGGTAGTCATTTGGAATCTGATTCAGCATCTGATTGAATCTGTTCATCTGACCTATAAATAGAATAACAATTGTTAAGAGGAAACCCAATCAATTAGGGAGGGGTGAGAAGCTGAAACTGCTTTCTCTTAATTGTCTAATGAAATCCATGTCTATTCCTCCTCTGTCCAGAAAGCATTCTAATTATGACCCAAAAAGTAAAATGAAACTCTCCCATCACCAAGGACAAAATGATCTCTGATAAATGATTGTATCTACTAAATACTGACCAAGTAGGCCATACTATTGCTATAAACATGAATGAGCTGTAGAATTTTAATATGGCTCTGCTAGAAAGACCTGAGATTTGCCAGATGATGTCACTCAAAAAGAAACCTTTTGTAAATTAAGAAATTAAACCATTCTTGTGTGTATATAAGGCAACAATAATCAGGATTTAGTGTAAATTAAATCCTGTGGGATATGTTGAAAAATAAGATTTCTGGGTGGCATCTCCAAAGACAATGATTCACCAGGTTTAGAGGCTGGCCCAGGAAGCCCTAGTGCCTAACAGGCAACACAGGTGATTCTAATGCAGGTGTTCCCCAGGACAGCACTTCCAAAAATAGTGAGTATGACTTCCAAAAGAGGGGACCCTGAGTTTAAGGCCACTCTTGGTTTTCAGCCACTGAGCTTTATTAATAAACTTGGGTTTGCAGGCTGGCATTCAGTCCACTGAGCTACACTAGCCAGGTTTATTAATAAATGTATAGGCCTCAAGGAAGAAAGAGTCTCTGAAAAATAAGGAGGCAATAAAAATGTCCCCACTAAAGTGGACTTTCTATGATCAAATAGGACTGGGTGGGCCTACTTCCTTAAAGTCATACAATAACTTGAAGGTCTTAATTTAAAAGATTCAGTGTTTGCTGCTTTCGTATATATACTCAGCTGAAGATCTCTAAAAATCCTACAGTGTGAAAATTGAAAACCCCTTTTAGAATATGATTTTATATCACATCAAATATAAGGAAAACAGGCTTTCTTTTACCTTGAGTTATTATTTTATCTTAATGACAATCATTAAAATAGTATTAGCCTTATCTAACTAGCTACCAAACTGACAATGCATAAAAATAGGAGACCCTCAAAAATGAAATAGAAACATATGTCTTAGAAACTTTATGACTCAAACTCTGCATTTTCCTGTAATTAATTAAAAATTATTTAGACATTAAAAAGAAAGAAATTTACCACTTATCAATTGTTCACAGACTTGTCTTGCAACTGCCCGCATCATGTTCTGAGAAGCAATGTCTCCCTTGTTAATTAAATCAATGAGAATCATTAGCAGGTTATTTCTATCGTTTCAGACTTCAATGTTTTACACACAAAAAAATGTAAGTCAAATTTTAAGAAATACATACTCTATCGCCTTTCTCTCCTTTCAATCCAGATGCACCCTGAAATATAGGAATTCCATAGGTTAGAAGGTGACAAACATGATCTAAAATTATTCATGAATAAACATGATGATGAAGAGAGCAAGGTCTGCTTTCGATGAATTAGCAAATGACACATCACATTTACATTGATGTTACTCACATTGTCTTTGTCTGTTAATAGCAATCTAATTCCCGCCCCCACCTCCCTCTCTCTGAAGCACATGACCTCCAAAAGAGGGCGGAGATATGGATTTTATGATAACAATTTAGAAGTTATGTACTATGCATACATTTTATGATGCCATTCACAAGAAAGGCCTGGAACTGAAATACATAAGGCCTGGAACTGAAAATGGCACTTGGTACAATGACCCTTTCTTTTACATCACCATAGCTGGGTGACTCAGCTGGTTATTGTGCAGTCTGCATGGCACTAACATTAATTTCAGTTCTAGTAAGAACTATTGGGCTTTTGTCAACTCCCTAGCTAACCATATACCTCTAACTTCTTCCAATGATTTTTTTTTGGTGCATTGGGGATAAAAGTAATCACATGTCTCCCTTATTAAATAACTCCATGCAAATTGTGGTTCCACATCCAAACACAACTACAGAATATTTGTCCCTGCTCTGCCAGGACTCTCACTGGCCAGGAGAGGATCACGGAAAAAGTTATCCTTATGGTGTAAGAAGTTTGTGCCTTTTAGTAATGCTCTTCCAGGCTGCCAACTGCTATCACAGAAGGACACTCAAGCCATTGAAAAATGTGATGTTCAAATAATATACCCCAAACCAAACTGCATCTTACAGCCTCTAAAACTTTAGCCTGAACTACTCCAATATTCTTCCAACTGGTCTTTCTGCTTTCTGAATTGCCCCATTGGAGTCTATTCTCCTCACAGAAGCCAGAGTGATATTTGTAAAAGGAAAATTCTAATGTCACTGTTGGCTCCAAGGGCCCAGTATGACATTTGGAATAAAAGAAAAATTCCTTATCATTGGCTAGATGGCCCACGTGATCACCTCTGCTCAACTATCTGACACAATCTTCCATTTCTCTCCCATTACTCCCTTGACTTTGGGCATCTGGGTCTCTCTGCTGTTCCTTTCATATACCAGGGTCATTCTTCTCTCAGGGCTTTTATTCACGCTGTTCCTGGAATCCTCTTCCCATAGCTCTTTAAAGAGCTTGTGCCCTCAATTCATTCCGCCTCCCACAGGCTGACTACTGTATCTAAAACAGCCACCTCCCCACCACCATAGTTGCTCTCTCACCCCTTAGTTTGTTTGTTTTCTTCATGTCACTTGTCATCACCAGAAATATTTATTTTCGTGTTTTTGGTCTATGTGCTCTACTAGAATCTTGCCAAGAGCAAGGACTTTGCCTTGTTTACTGTTGTATCCCCAGACCCTAAAACATTAACCGGCACGCATTTAGGCACTAACACATAGGTGTTGAGTAAGTGAATAAAAATATTCCACAAGCAGTTCTTGAAAACATCCACAGTACAACATCGGGTGTTGCAAGTTAGCAGGAAGAGATCAACTGGTTATAATAGCTAATGACATAACCCAGCAATTTCCAACCAGTGCATTACAAGAATTTTTAAAACATTCAATACCTGACTATTATTCAGAGGCACTAACCTCTTTGCTTTTAAATTGAAAAGTAAAAAAATGGCCCTGGCTGGCGTAGCTCAGTGGATTGAGTGCGGGCTGCGAATCAGGCATCGCAGGTTCAATTCCCAGTCAGGGCACATGCCTAGGTTGCAGGCCATGTCCCCCAGCAACCGCACATTGATGTTTCTCTCTCTCTCTCTCTCTCCCCCTCACCCTTCCCTCTCTAAAAAATAAATAAATAAAATCTTTAAAAAAAAAAACTAAAGAAAAGTAAAAAAATGACAACAGACAATACAATAGCCGTCCAGTATGAATGGATCAAAATTATACCTATTTTTTTCAGGTCAGCAGAATTTTAGTAATCAGTTTATAGGGTGAAAAATTAGCCATGAGGTGAAAAAGGTTGAACATCACTGACATACGCTGCAAGTCACTGAGCCAGGTTCTCTGCTAACACCCTCTGCACCCATCTGCTAGTTCAGGGTATAGAAATGAAAGGTTAGATAGAATAGAGGATGAAAAGAAGAGGCAGTTCGGCACCCTGCAGGACAAGAAAGATCGAAGGAAAAAAGGAGGTCAATAAGGTCCAATAAACGCTGCAAGTTACAATCACAAGATAAACTGGAGTTTGGATTTCCCTTTGCCAAATGTGCTAGACTGTAATGGAAACACTATTATTATTGAGTTTAAAGCCTTTTGAAAATTTCAAAGATTCTTTTTTAAAATTTACTGCTGCTTTGAGATTGTTCCTGATGGGTTTTTCTTTTTTAAATTTACTGTCACTCTGAGATTCTTCTTGTATGTAGGGTTTGTAGAAATCATCTTTATTTCAAGTCAAGGACATGAAAGTTTCCTTCAGGTTTCTAGCTGCAGCCATTAGTTACATCGGTAACAGCCTTATGTAAGACTCTTATTTCGGTCATAATGAAACAAAACAGAATTCTGAATAGGTAAGAAGAGTTCCATGTACTCTAAACTGCCCTTGTGAAGTTTCTGCCATGATTCATTGAGGAAAATAGAGTAAGAACATCATGTGCTAGGGTACACATGGAGTAGAAAGTATATCCAGAGTCCTTCAATTATTCTGTCGCTTATTTAATTTTATGTAAACATAGAAGATGACCCATGTCACATAAAGATTTTACCTGAAACTTGTGTGACATTAAAAATTTTTTTAAACTTGGGTTTATGTGACTTGGACAATACTTAAGAAAACAGAAGTCTAATCCAGAGAACAGCTAATGGTCAGACTCAATTATCTTTAAGATAACTTTTTATATTTCAAAAATCTATTTAGACAAGACAAACTCATGCTTCATATATAAAATAAGAAAGAACTTAAAAAGTATGTGAAGCCCAATAGTCATTATATATATTTGCGGATATTTTATTTAGTATCTTAGTTTTGGAGATACTAATTTGAAAATATCAGGTATGCATAATACCATCTCAATGAGTATTTTAACCAAAATACCTAACTAAAAGAAAGTTACACAAGCCCTGGCTTGTGTGGCACAGTAGATTGAGTGCTGGCCTATGAACTGAAAGGTTTCTAGTTCAATTCCCAGTCAGGACACATGCCTGGGTTGCCAACCCAGTCCCCAGTTGGGGGCCTTGTGAGAAGTACCAATATCTCTCACACACTGATGTTTCTCTCCCTCTCTTAAAAAAAAATGTTACACTGGATGTGAACTGGGCAATATAAAAATGTAAAATAGCAGATTAGATCAATCCTTTTAATTCTAGGACTAATGATCCTAGCATCCTGAAGGGAAGAGAAAAGAGCAAGTGTCTTGACAGGAGGGTACTACCAAAGGGCTAACATCTGCACTTTACACAGGGAAGCACCATCCACCATCACCATGTACTTTTCCATATTAAGCAGCATGCCACTCCTAAATAAAAAGACTCATTCTGCTGACCCAGCTTGGAGTGTTTATACAGTGTAGAAATATGTGTCTTGGCTTGCAATCCCTTTCTTTTTTTAAAGAAACCCTATAAGCACAGTTTCATCTTAGAATATTCTAACTCACAGAGAAAAACTTTAGAACTAGTACCAAGTTAATTCCACAAGTTTAGCATAGTTTCAACAAATGCTTCAAACACATCACAGCAGAGATAATACAAGGCCAAAGCCTCTCAATTTGCTCATTATCGATGGCCGCAGCGAAACGACTCTAGACATGCAAACCATCCACTTACTGGTCTGCCGTGGTCTCCAGGCTTCCCGGGCTTCCCACTCGGTCCTGTGGCCCCCGGAGAGCCTGGGGTTCCCTGCGACACACAGATCAGGAAGGAGAATGTCATGAGGAAAGAAAACTCCCATCGAAAGTAAATCAATAGAGTAGCCAGCTTGAAAAGTTTTGAAATAAAACAGCATATAATCACATATTAAAGAAGAGTAAACCAAATTTTAAGTTAGCATAAAAAAATATTGAAAATTCCCATTCAATAAAATAAAATAAAATACAATTCTATGTAAGCACTTTTAAAAACAAAAAGAAAATTCACATTTAAACTTTATTGACTGTAGAGTTATAAAATATATTTTTAGACCATTTGAAAATTATATACATATATAATCAGTTTTACAATTCACAGACTGTGATCCCAGTAATTGGTTACAAAGTGAATCTGCAGAAAGCAATTCCTGTTTTTCAGTTTATTACTATTACATAACCAGACAACCCATCAAAAGACAGGAGTGAAAATTTTGGCTGGGGAAGAAATTAAGAAGGTAGCCAGTTTTCTGCTAAATTGGGCATCATTGTGGCAGAATACTCCCTTGCCTGCTGAAAATTGCACCCTCAGCCTAGAAATTCACTTTTTCTTTGGTTCATTCTCCACACTTCATTCTCTTCTGTCATATCAGCACCCTTCACCCCATCAAGACTGTAAGAACTTAACACAGCTTCAAGACATTTAGCCATATTTTAATAGAATATTTATAATATCTATGAGCCAATACATTATGTTCTAAAGCCTAAAATTTCCTTAAAATTAAATATTTAGTAAAATAATTAATTCTTTACTTCATCATTTAAGCAAACTTTAAGGTCTGTAGTGAATACTTCAAATGAAAGTTTGCTATATATTTAACTCTCCTTTACCTAAAAATATATATATTAAAAATAAATAAGATTATTTTAACATATGCTATTGAATATTCATATCCTGCCATAAGATATGAAAAACATCCATCATCTCAGACAATTTAATTGTGATCTCACCTGGATGGAGGTATACAGACGCCACTTTCAAAATCATTGCCTTCTGTATTTTCCTCAAAGATCTTTATTAGAACTTTATTTTGGCAAAACTTTCTTCCTCAGAATGAACTGATAACCATTCAGTAATAAATGTCCTTAAAATTCAAATGATATAGGCCACAGATTCTTAAAATTGTGTGACAGGAAGTAACCAGCACTGTCACAAAATTCCACCACTCAGTGTGGGGATGGGTGATCTAAGGCACTAACAGCGAGTGGCCAAATTTTGGGGGGTATTTGCCTATTTTTCAAATATACCTTGATTAAACCAGAAAAATCCCTGAATTTTAACACACCTGTTTTTTCTAGCACATTTTGATTTATGAAAACAAAAACAAACAGCAACCCCAATGGTGCATCCACAGCGCAGATGGAATGCACTTCAAAAGCCAGGCAAGCAGGCTCTTCTATAGCAAAATGGGGGGGCAGGACAACAGTGGAACCCGTTCGGTCCTTACCGGTGGCCCAGGTGGACCCCTGGGTCCCATCGCACCATCTTTTCCAGTAAAGCCCTATTGTAAAAATAAAATGAAATATGTTAGTGAGATAATGACCAAGTGAAAAGGACAAATGCCAAACAGGTTGTTAAGTGTGAAGGGTGAAGGATTCAACCCACCCAATCTATTTACAGGCAACCTTGCAAAATAAAGACAAATGTACAAAAAATAAAAAAACTTCCAATTTAACCCAATACCTTTTACTGAATAATTAATTTCTATACTCATTCATTTATATAATTATAAATAAAATTATTTTGAGTCAAACTAATCTTCTGCAAAGAAGGCATTTCTATCTTGAAGATACTAGCTTTTGCTTTTGTGAGAGTGTGAAGAAGCCTAAGGGAAAAATAATCCTTTCCACTGAAAGTCAATGGCTACAAACTGGCCCAGGAAGGATCGAAGTGGGATGAGAGAAATGTTGCTGAGAAAATCATGTGGTCTCATAAAAATGGAAGGAGAGGCCAAGCAGTTGATTAGAAAACTCGCTTGCTCATTCCCTAAGCAACGGCCAGACAGCCAGGGCCGGACTATTGATGCCTCCACTCTTGACGAATTATTTCTCTCTTCCACCCTACAAAAAGAGGCAATGGTGTCTTAACTACCCTCCACCTGAAACAAAGGAAGTTCTCAACCCTCAGTTAATTTTTTTAGTGGCCCCTCTCGCCTCATCTCACAAAAAAGGCCAGGCCTACACCAGTGTGTGGTTGACTGGGAAGGAGGCATCAGTCCCAGGAGCACAGCGCATCTCCACACAGGCCAAGTCTTTGGCTCTGGAGTCCCATCTCCATCCAGTGCCAAGTGACCTCTGCCTGCAATGAGTCACCCTGCTACCCAGTTAGCATTCACCCCAACAGCAGGTCTCTGAAATCCAGCCTAGGACTTCTGAGTCAGATCATTTTTTATGGTTGTTGCATTCCTCTGTCAAAGGACATTTTTGTCTCATTTTCTGCAGAGAATGAGCAATAATTTCATCCATATTCCTGGATTTTTTCAGAAAATTATAGAGATAAAAATTTCAGATTGTTTTCTGGAAGATCTAAGCCTGCTTAATTAAAAACAGACTCCAAGTTCATGTGATGTAACATCAACACTGCTTCTGAGAGCCACTTAAGAAGCAAAAATGTGCTGGTAGTATCATTGTTTGGACAGTTTGAATGGATTTCCTTCCATCTGAATTTCTCCAAATGCTATACAGGACCCTTTTTTTTTTAGGTCACTATCATATTTCTAAATAATCTTCCTTCAGTCAGTCTAAGAACATTTTATTTTTTTCTAGCTGTACTGAGGTATAACTGACAAAAAATGTACATTATTTGTGGTGTACAAGGCCATGTTTTGATCTATGTATGTATTGCGAACTAATTACCAAAATCAAGACAATCACCATAATCATAATTATATCTATCTCCTCATATAGTTATTTTTGAGTATGCTGAAAACACTTAAGATCTACTCTATTAACAAATTTCAATAAATATGTAGTATTATCAACTATAGTCACTACATAATTATATATTTTAGATCTCCAGAACTTACACATTCTGCATAACTGAAACTTTGTACCCTTGACCAGTACCTTCCCATGGCCCCTCCCATCTCCCCCAGCAAACACCATTCTACTCTCCACTGCCCTGAGTTTGACCTTTTCAGATTCCACACATAAATGAGATTATTCGGTATTTGTCCTTTTGTGCTTAGCTTATTTCACGCAGCATAATGTCCTCCAGGTTCATCCATGTTGTTGCAAATGAGAGGACTTTCTTATTTTGGGAGACTGAATAGCATTCTACGCTCTCTATATGTCACATTTTCTTTGTCCATTCACCTAACGGTGGACACCAATCTGATCAACCATTTTCTACCAGGAGAAACACATATTTAATTAAGTTGGTGTGAGGAGAATTTTATTAAACACATATTTAATTAAACACATATTTAATTAAGTTGGTGTGAGGAGAATTTTATTCTCATATCTTCCAAAGGGCTACCCACTGAGGTACCTGCAGACCTTTGTGCTATAACTTTACCCTCTATTTTCAAAGCTGTAGCAGTTATTGCTGCTTCCCCCCATGTGAGGGGCACTGAGGAGACCTGTGGTTGTCTTGGCAGATATACGTGTATTAGATTCCTGTACATGTCGTTCTTCTATTACTTTCTAACACTCCCCAAAGCTGTGTCTCATTTTGAAAAAAAAAAAATCATCTATGTTGAAGACAACACACGCATTCTGTTTCTACCAACTCCACCCGGGTAACAATCCTCCTTCCCCACCGTGGTCCTCGAGCTTGCTCTTCTGAGATTTTTCTCTTCCACCCCAGGGTTCAAGTTTCTTCCTTTACTTTCTTCTTTTTTTATTTTTTTAAAGATTTTTATTTATTTACTTTTAGAGAGGGAAGGGAGGGAGAAAGAGAGAGAGGGAGAAACATTAATGTGCAGTTGCTGGGGGCCATGGCCTGCAACCCAGGCATGTGCCCTGACTGGGAATCGAACTACTTTCTTCTTTTTTTTCCCACTAAGATGCCTATACCCAGAGGCTGCCTAACTTTCCAAATGATGTGCCATCAGCACCATACCTTCAGTGTTAGTGGTAGGAAACTAAGTGGTGGGTAGGTGTACAAGGCTGCAAGGAAAAGAGAATGATTTTTCTGAACAGTCTCCTCAACCTGGGAGACCTGGGTGGCCTCAGCACAAAGCTGGATTCTCAAATTAGAATCTGACATTGGAAAAGCACAATCCTTCCACTGTCTCATTTTTCAGAGAAGGAGTGATAGTGGTGATGGCTGCCTGGCTGCCAGTCCCAAACCAGCAGTGGACAGAGCTTGCAGTGGCACCCAGCATGGTTGCTTGAAGCCACACTGGGTGGATCTGAGTGGTCCACTGAGGCTTCTGTGGTAGCAACAGCAGTGAGTCACCCATCATCACTTCTTGGTTGTGGTATTTTGAGTTTTGTTTTCCAATTGAATAGACTGACTTTTGCAATGTCACTATTTTCCTTTATTGTGAAATAAGAATGGAGAACAACTAATTCCAGTTTCAAGAGTTATTAAAAAAAAACTGTGGTACTTTTACACAATGGAATACTACACAGCACAAAGAAAGAAGGAGCTGGTACCCTTTACGACAGCATGGATGGAACTGGAGAGCATTATGCTAAGTGAAATAAGACAGGTGGTGAGGGACAAATGCCATATGATCTCACCTATAAGTGGAACCTAATCAGCAAAACAAATAAGCAAGCAAAATATAACCAGAGACATTGACATTAAAAACAAACTGACAGTAACCAGAGGTGAGGTGGGAGGGAATAATGGGAGGAAAGGGGGAAGGGTTGTCAGGAACATGTATAAAGGACACATGGACAAAGCCAAAAGGGGGTAGGATCAAGGGTGAGAAATGGGGATAGCTGGGGTGGGTGGGGAGTGGTGGGGGGAAAATGGAGATAACTGTACTTGAACAACAATAAAAAATGAAAAAAGTCATAAAAATGCATTTATACATACACACACGTGTATATATAGATATATATATAGATACATAGATGTATATCATCTCCAGGTATCAGACTCCCAGAGAATACTGCTTTCTATTTGACCTGTCTCTTTCCCAGACTCAGTAGTAAACATAGGAGCAAGTCAAATTCATCGGCATATCATCCATTTGGAATTATCTGGGCAAATCTCTGCTGCATCTGAATGACCTCCCTGTTCTGTGCAGTGGTATCTAGGAGGTATTAAGGGTAACAAGTCGATGTTGTTAGTGGCAGCTATTACAGCGCTGGCCCTCTCTGACTTGCTGCTGGTCATGCAACTTCTGATTAGTCAGAATACAGACTACTCTCAGACTGCTGTCTGAACCATAGGACACTAAGAAGTCATTTCTTTGCTCTGAGCAATTCTAAAATCTCATTAAAATATTCATGGTTTTCTATGAAACCAAGTATTTCTTAATATAGAGGCCATGTCCACCATGCTTCTCGTTTACTTATCCTAGAAAAGACTAGATTTGCTGCACTGTTTTCATAATGTCAAGAGCAAACCAGAAAGCTGTCACAAATGAGCAAAATCCTCACTAGTTGGCTATCCATCATCAAGACCTAGAAGTGGTCTTGATGTACAGACGAGGTGCTGACTTCAAAAACAGTGCCCAGAAACAAAGAGTACTCTCAGAGTTACATACAACCTGCCTCATTACAAAGATTTTAATTTTAGGATTTAAAACAATTTGGTAGAATTCTTAAATCTCTTACTAGTCAACTAAAATTCCTTTTACGGACTTCTTTTTCTAAATCTGATAAATTAAGACATCTTCCCAAATTCAAATTTCAAAGACTCTCCTAAAGTACCCACCCCTTTGTTTCATAGACTTTGGGACTGATCTGACGCTGGCTGGTCCACTGATGACAGTTTTCCAGTCTTCCACAAAACATGCGAACTCTGCTTTCCAGACATGCAAATGAATTGTGGAGGTTTCTTAATTAATAAGCAGCAGCAATGTAGCATCATTTTTGACACAATTTTAACTTTCCCAAGAAAACTTACTCGATCTCCTGGAGGTCCCATTGGTCCTGGTGGGCCAGGCAGTCCTGGGGTTCCCTACGTGAAAAGAAAAATCAAGTGAAACACTGTGATATACTTCCTGTGTGGGAAAAGATACTTGTTCTTCCCCAAAAATATTTTTTTTTTTAAAAAGAGAGTTCGGGGGGCTCTGAAAAGAAACAGGAAACCAGAACCAAGCACAATGTCAGTCATACAGTAGATATTTATTTAGTCATTAAGCAGGTACCTTGATTGACATGCACAAACTTGAAATTTAAGACCAGAGTATGAAATGGAAACAGTGTGAAGGACGTAGCCAGGCTTCTGCTTTGCCGCCTGGCCTTGGTTCACCTTCTGGGGCACCACAAGGGCAACTTTTCAAATAACACTTGACAAGTGAAAGAAAAAGCAACGTCAAGAACAACTCACTGTTCGGCCTGGAAGTCCTGGCTCTCCAGCATCACCCTTCATCCCTTGGCGACCCTAGAGAAAGCAGTGGGAAAACAGTTCCCAGGCGTTTTACAGAGATTAAGTGGAAACGGAAGGGATGAGTCATCTCTGAAATCTCCATCATCCATAAATCCAATGTAAAAATATTTTTGAAGGGAGATGAATAAATCATTTTTGTACTGATGCTCACTCTCTAAAGCACAAATGCCATATTATAATTACCACTTAATGTTATGGGATAATTTTACATAATTATGGGATAATATACCTGCTTAAAAGAACATTATTTAACATGAGATTTTCATAGAAATATAATTTGAAGGGAAAAATTTATTTTGTACTTAATATATTTAATTTGGTGCTAATTTTAATAGTCAATAAAATGTTCTAAGAAAATAACATAATTTGATATTTATAACTACATGCTTAAAGACACTTGTTATAAAAGCAAAGCTGAATTAATTAAAACTGAACCCTGACTGGTGTGGCTCAGTGGTGTGGCTCCATGGACTGAAAGGTCACTGGTTCAATTCCTGGTCAGGGCACATGTCTGGGTTGTGGGCCAGGTCCCTGGTTGTGGGGTACAAAAAAGGCAACCGATGGATGTTTATCTCATACAGCAATGTTTCTCTCCCTCTCTGTCTCCTTCCCTTCCCCTCTCTCTAAATATAAATAAATAAATCTTTAATTAAAACTGATAAACAGTAATAGTTAAAAAGTGTTACCTAAAGCTTTCCTTTGGACATGACAAACTAAAGGTATTGTAGATGCATTCAAGCCTCTTAAACAAGAAAGCCCTGTTCCTTTACATGTTTCATTGTTAGCTATATCTGATGTAGATTTTTTTAAATGCCAAAAAAGTTATCTGTCCTTTTAAAAGGGAGTTTAAACTTCAATTTAAGAACTACGCAATTATTGTATTCTTGAACATATACTATATTTGTTTTTTCTTAAGATATAGAAAAAAAGTTAGATAACATGTGAGCCTGAAAAGGTAAAACATTTTTGTAACTTCAGATTAGCATTTGAAAAAAAGGTAAACATTTTATTTAAAAATTTCTAAAGAAGTAATAACCTAGATAAATAATGCAAGCTTGCCTTGAGGTTGTAAGTATTTGAAAAGGATGCCAGGGCTCCCACAGACTAGAAGCAATTTCAAGGTTCTCAGGATGTTGAGGGATATATTTATTATTTATTTTTAAAAACTGTGTAGGTCAAATAAATAGCAGTGACTCTTTCTACAGCTATACATTATTACATACACTATTTACATATATGAAATCAGAGTCATCATAGGAAGTTATCTCAACGACTGACTTTGTTGAGTTCTCTGAGAAAACATTAGAATTTAGCAAATATAGTAAAAAACGTTCCAGTTAAGCTCAATGTCAATTTACTCTCCTCATTTAGTACAGAAAGCCTTTGTACTTACTTGCTCTCCTGGGATAGAGAGTCCATTCGGTCCCTGGGGGCCAGGAGGACCCTGGGGGCCGGGAGGACCTGCATCTCCACGAGGACCAGGGGGCCCCTGAAATACACAGGAAGGAAACAACCACACAGTGATGTCATGCTCATCCAGCACTAACATCCAGTCTGAAACGGGCCTCCATAACTCTGAGACACCAGCCATATAATTCTTCATATAAGAACAATTGGAAAATGGAATAAATTTATAAGAACATTTAAATTTCCAAAAGTCCTAGTAAAAGTGAATTTTTTGAAGAAGTAAAATGTATTGAATATAATATTCAGATATTTATATTCATATATTCATGAGATCAAAGTTCAAATGCTATTGGATTTGATTTATTTTAAGCTAGTCCTGATTTCTCCTAGACTTGGGCTTATTTCTGGAACCTACGTAGATATGAATCCAGCAAGGAAAAAACTGATCCCCCCTGAGTAGAAACTCTATGCTGGAACTCCATTGCAATGTGTGTAGGTGAAAAAGGCAGAAACTTGGAGTCAAGACATACCTTGGTTAGCACCCCTGCCACACCCTTTCCTAACTGGGTTAGCTTATCATTAGTGATATTATGACAAAATCTATACATTATCTTCATAATATATTGCCTGTAAAAAGCTGGAGTTGTTTTATGGAAACCCAGTGTGAAACTGGTAAATGGGGCGGGCCACTGCATATGTGGCTGCTCAGCTCTTTCTCTGAGTCAGGGAAAACGGAGCTTCAGAACTGTCCCCAACCCTCTCCAGCTCTCCAGTGGGACTCTGCTCCCTCTGTGGTCTTCTGACTGACCGCCCCGTCAGCCCTCCGTTTCCCTGTGTTGCAGCAGAGCCCACAGCTGCCTCTGCACATTCCCATGTGTGGTTCCTACAGCAGTGAGATGCCCTGTACTTTTCTTTTCTCTGAGCCATCATTTTGACACCCAAAGACAAGACAGAGGTCATTATATTGTCACACTGAACATGAACTAACTTGCTCAAGGTCACATACCCCCTCAGCAGAAATCTGAATCACCAGAGACCTCAACATATAGATGAAAATTTAAATTCACTTTAAAATGTACTCACAATTGCCCCATTGATGCCTCTTTCACCTCTGGGACCTTTAGCGCCAGGTCCTCCCTAAAATACATAGTAAGAGCACATTTTAGGGTGAATGTAAGGAAAGTAGAAAGAAGTTGATACATAAAAATTATTTCAAGGAGCAGTGCATTCTCCAGACAATCAACACATCTGCAGCTACTACAAAATACTGAAGTATTAGGTTGGCCAAAAAATCCGTTTAGTTTTTTCCATAAAATAAAAGACACATTTTTTCATTTTCACCAATGACTTTATTGATTTGGATATTTTGAGTATGTCTGCTATCTCCCACATGGTATAACATTGATTGTTCTCAATTAATGTCTTGACTTTATTGCTATCAACTTCAACTGGTTGCCATGGAGCATCGTCCAATGAGAAATTTCCAGCACAAAAGTTCACAAAACACTTCTGACACGTTCAATCAGTCACGGCATCTTCTCCATACACTGCACAAATCTTGTTTTGCATTTCAGTTGCATTTTTACCTTTCTTGAAATAATAAAGCATAATATGCTGAAAACATTGCATATTTTCTTTCATCTTCAATATTAAAATGGCTACACAAAAATTCACCAATTTTGATAGGTTTTTTAAATGTACACTGATATGACAGCTGTCATAATACAATATAACAAAATTGTTTTGAATGAAGTTAAAGACAGTGAAGTACTACTAGAGCCACTTACAGAAAAAAACCAAATGAACTTTTTGGCCAACCCAGTAAATACTTTATATCATACAAATATGTGGAAAAGGGGAATTTCAAAGTTTTGTACATCCTAAGTATTTCATTTTTACATTCTGAACTCTTCTTGTTAGAAAATCTTGAAGTTCATTTTAAAATTTGAGGTTTACTAGAAAAAGCAAGCATTACTTAAATACAGGAAAGAGAAAAATCAGCTTTGGAATTGTACAACTGCATTCTTCAGAGGAAATAATATGCAAGAAGAAAATTATATGGAAACTCTCAGGATCTCAGAATACATAGTTTAGTAACAGGGATTCAGAGACCACTGAACAAAGAAGAAATAAATATGATAATGATATCCAACAATATTATCTTACAATAAGAGGGGAAAAGGTCTTCTCAAAAGCATCTAAGTCACATTGGGATATGATTTTATGATTATAAATATAAACCAGGTAAATCACTATTAATAGAAATTATGATAATTCTAGTGACATTTTGATTCTGTATATGAGGAGCTGGTTTGTAATTAACCTAAAATTAATTTACATTATTTGCTATAACCCAAGTATAGTAAAATTGGGTGTTTTGAGAATCCCTGAGCTGTTCCTATGTTAACTAATTATTTTCTTAAAAGAGGCCAATAGGACCTAGAGGTATCACATCCATTTTGCAAAACCAGTCCAAGTCAGATATTAGGTTGACTAGATCAAAGGGTTCCATGTTGATTAATGAATTATATCACTGAAATCTTCAATGTATTGCTTTGCACTTTTTTTAGCCAACCCTCCCCCCATGAATACATCTAGTCACAGTCCTCTCATACAAGTTATTCAAAATCCCAGCACTTTCACCCAGAGCTTGTGATACCATCATGTATGTAACATCTTCATATATTATTCTCATGAGATGTCTGCTAAGGTACATATAAGGTACATATATCCTTGTTCTAAACAACTTGTTCCGGGGTCAGCCACTCAACTGTGGTTCCATAACATACATACAAGACACTTTCAGGAGATGCAAGGAATTTTCACAATCATGTGATTACAGATAGAAACCCAGATTCACATCTTTAAGAGAAAAGCTCTTGAATACTAAGCCATTATCACTCATTCCTGCATGTCTAGAGAACTGTGTTAACATTTTCTTCTTGATTTACTCCATTTCAGATTTCAAAACAGACCACAAAAGTGGTCTGCAACACGGCTTGCTCTGTTCCAGAAAACAAGGATGGCTAGAAGCATTTTATGCAAAAGAATGGTTTCTCCAAAGCTTTATCAGGAAAAACTAGGGCTGTTTCAGTGTCTTACGGCAGGGCCTGGTGGTCCTGGAGGTCCAATGCTGTCCTGGGTACATGTACAAGCATTTGGAAGAGCCGGGCATTTTGCTTCATCTCTCTGAAATTTTGAAAAGAACAGTTACCTAACGAATTGAGGGTAAAAATTACTTTGCGTCCCCTACCTCCTTTTATCCTATTTACATAAGGAAATCTGTTTCCCAACTTTTAGAAATAATTTTTGGTTACTGTTACAAATAATCTTATGTTGAATCTTACTTTGCTTTTTTATGTCTTTATTTTATATTTTACTTTGGAAATCTCACATAACAAAGACATGTTTATAAAACATTGGGACCACTGGTCATTTAATCAAATTTTATCTGGTATTAGAGACATGCTGAGTATCCCAAAGATCAATGCCCATTTCATTTGGAATAAAGTCTAATATCCCTTCCATGGCCTGCAAAGCCTCACACACTCTGCAAACCGGCACGCCACCTTTGGGGCCATCACTTTGCCTACCCTTTGCCCCTCTCCCATTCACTCTACTCTGCCCCCCCCAATCTAATTAATATTACTCAGATACCTAGGGCACATTTGTGCCTGAGGGCCTTTGAATTTATAGCTCCCTCTGGCTATAATTTCTCCATTACCCACGTTGTTAGCTCCCTCAGTCCATTCAGGTCTCTTCTTAAATCTCACCTTATCACTGAGGGCTGATGGTACTTACTGGCTATGTATCCCTTTACCCTAATTTTTGTTTATTCTAGGACTTTTCACTCTGTAACACAGTATATATCTACTTGTCAATTCTATCCCCCTGCCTTTCACTAGAATATTCACTTTTCGTTGCTGTAACCCTAACACATAGAAGAGTGCCTGGTTTGTAATAGGTGCTCAATAAACATTTGTTGAATAAATAATGCACAGTCATCATATGGATGTATGCAGTTCATTGCTTGGCAAATGCTTCAAATCCATCATCACCAACTTTTTAACCATCACCACTTACACAGATACTATGGGGATGAAGCATCATCTCAAAAATAAATATGGTTCAACACAGACTTCAGCTCTCCAAAGGGGTGATGACTTACTCTGTGAAACGCTGAGGTTTTACAATCAATAGAAGGGATTTATAATCAGCGGGCATATCACACATGCAGGCTCAGCAGGACTTTCCTAACTATGTGTAACTACTCTGGGAGAATCTCCAGATGTATTTGTGCATTCCTGGCTTCCAAGGTTGGGGTCACTGGCCTGAGCTCTGGTAGCTCATTAGCATACACATAATGCATGCATCCTGGATTGGAAGTTGCTGAGTTCTACTTCCTCTCCCAGACCATCTGCATCTGCATCCCTTGGGGTGGGGGGGACTATTAAAATTGCAACAGATTTCATTCCTCTTTACTTACCTTAGAGGGAATGTCACAGCATCTGTCTCTACTGGTCCACACCGGACTGCAGACGATATCAAAATTCTGGATTTGGAACTGCAAACAACCAACAGCAACATCAGCTAAAGATGCATGAGAAACATTTTATATTAACGTTTCCACATTTTCACTTTTGCCAGCTTCTCACGTAAACTGTCTCAGGGGTGCGAGCCCTTGAGAGCAATGTGATCCTTACTTCATAATGAAAGAACATAAGAATCTGTGCCTAAGAGAAAGACACAGTAACGCAAATACACGTGCGAAATCCCCACTTCTGATTCACTTCCTTGGCTAAAATGAAATGTTTGAGGGGTTTTTTCAGTGAACATTAATTTCTTTATTTGAGGATTCAGTTCATTAAGATTTTGAAAACAACAGACATTTAAATCAACTTTTGAGAGTCTATCGTTGTAAAAAGTAAAATTTCAAAAGCCATTCTGCATTTATTCTAAAACAAATGCTCTTCTTTTCATAAATTCTTACCTAGGGGCTAACTAATCATTTTATGATTATCCTCAGCTCAACTATTCCAATACAACACAGTCCTCCCTTGGAATTGACAGAGGAATTGGTTCCAGGAACCCATTGACCTCTCCCCATGGATACTGAAATCCAAAGACACTCAAGTCATTTACTTAAAATGAACTAGTATTTGTATGTAACCTACATACACCCTCCAGTATACTTTAAATTATCTCTGATTATTTATAATAATTAACACAATGTAAATTCTATATAAATAATTTTCATACTGTATTGCTTAGGGATCAGCTTTTTGGAATTTTTTAAAATTATTTCCAACCCTCAGTTGGGTGAATCCACAGATACATAATCCACAAATACAGAGGGCCAAATGTGTATACTTCCTACCTTTCTACATTTGAAAAATGGAGCTCTTTTAATAAAAAGGGAAAGATTGTTTAGATATAACCATTATTTTATAACCCTGACATGGTTGTTCTATTTAAATGCTAAAACCAATATTCAATAAAATATCTGAATTTTAATCACAATTATATTAAACTTGCACTTGTGTTTACATGTGGGATAAAAGTTTCACTTTTGCATCTAGAAGAAAATTCTGTCTATGGAAGAAAACTAAATTAAATAAATATGATTAAAATAACAGAAGCCGAGCCCTGGCTGGCGTAGCTCAGTGGATTGAGCGCGGGCTGCGAACCAGGCATCGCAGGTTCGATTCCCAGTCAGGGCACATGCCTAGGTTGCAGGCCATGTCTCCCAGCAACCGCACATTGATGTTTCTCTCTTTCTCTCTCCTTCTCCCTTCCCTCTCTAAAAATAAATAAAAATAAAATCTTTAAAAAAAAAAAAAAAAAAAACAGAAGCCAAAGAGAGTAGACTTGTTCTTAGAACACTGTTATTATTGATTGACATTTGATATGGACTTAATTGACCTGGCAGAGTGAAAACTTTCAGTTTTAAACTATGTTACTAGACAGAACTGTAAACTGGGTTGTTACGCTCCTGCCTCCAAATGAGACAGTGAAGCGTGTGAGAAATGCGGTCAGCTGGCTGCTCCGCTGCGAGGGTCTCCCTCTGAGACTGCCGGCCCCTGCCTCCATAAGAAAGCTCCGCTCCAATGGTGTCACGGCCAGTATCCACAGATGCTACAGTCCTGACTGCACAAATTTGCATTAACAATTACTCCCTTTGAAGAACAAAAAAGTGAATTATTTGAGATTTCACTGATTGTCCTGGCAGCTGTTTCTGTCGTACCATCCAATTTGGCCCCATTTCCAGATGACTACATGATGTTCTCTGTTGCCTTGACATCTTATTTTGCTTTTAGGAATAAAGCACATTATTATATTATTTCAGTAGCATATTTTTAATGTAACTTTTCAATGTTTCAATCTGAACAAGAAATTTAACAATTTAAAACTCATTGAGAAAATAATTCACTTGTTACTTAAAAAAATGCCATTTCAATCTTAATGCAAGGTACCAAGAGAAGTAAAAATGTGTTACTTACTGTGGCTGATTTCCTCTCCCCTTTCAGTAGTTTTCCAAGAATTTCATAACCATCAGTTGTGATATTTCCAGCTTCCTTGATGTCCTTTTCTATAATTTCATAGCAGTCGATGTAAATCTTAACACTTTTTGAGGTCACTACAATATGAACCTAAAAAAATCATGTTTCCATTACAAATTTTCTGCCACCAAAAAATTGGCTGACTTCTTTATATTTCATATCACAGGTTTAAAAATATGTTCTTTAAGCTATTCTCATCCCAAATAAAGTGTCTTAGTCTAAAAATCCAAGAGCAGGTTGCAATGTCACGTAATTTAATAACATCAAATCAAACGACCCACTTAGCCTCTCCAGGTCGCAGTTTCCTCCCTCCACATACACATGCATAATGTCCTATTCTCCCACCATTCTGTCCTATTCTCCTACTCTTACTGAGATGACCAGGGACATAACATTGTGGGTGAGATGACTCTGTAAACTATAAAGAACTATTCACATACAAGTTAATAAATCAGTAATATTATTTTCAGCAAAAAGGAGCCTCAGTTGTCTTCCACTAACTTTGTTAAATTGAATTTTTAATTTATATCCTAATTTCAATCGAAAGAACCTACACACCATATAAATACCAAACATAGAAAGAGCTAGCATATGTAGCTCCTACAGAGATTCAGCTCTGGAAATCAATAGACTCAAGATTCAATTTTCTTCTAAGTAAAGAATCTTATGCTGATTTATTTTTTTATGGTATTGGGGACACTCAGGGTCTTAAGAAATCTATTAGTAGAGATAATTAATAAAACATTTGTATTTCAACAATGTAAGAATGGTTGCAGGTAATCCTTGAGTTTATAGTTATGCTGATGGTTTCCACTTAATCACAGCACAAATACTCAAGTAAGCACTTAATGGTTATTTTGAAAAGTTTGGCTCCAAGTTGAAAAGAACAGAAATTCTCTTAAATACTTTGAGTTAAAAAGTATAACAATCTCTAGAGATTTTTTTAAACAGTAAGCTTTTTTTCCCACAGAGAATCACCACCAAAGCACTAATTTGGTGCATCTGTAAGTGGTAAATATAACTTGCATATTGCATTTATATAAAAGTAATACAGAGCTTACTAAAAATAAAGAAACTTCATATGCCCACAGCACAATTATCTAATATTGAATTCAAGAAAACCATCAAACAAGAATTCCCAAGACATTTATTATTTAGTAAGAACTAAAGCTTATATGTTGGCTATTTCATGAACAATCTCAGAGGCAAATATGACAGAGTATTTGAAAAAATTATAGTACACAGAAAAATTATTTCAAATTTAAAACTTTTAATTTGTAACAAAACTATTTCAAATACACTGGTCATTCAATGTCAACCATATGAAGCAGATGCTAAAAATGTATTTTGCTACAATCTCTTCCACATGTTTTATTGCATTTTAAACACATGCATAATTACAATTCAGAGTGGGCTCTTCATCTGTATATCATTGTTCTAAGAATGTAGGGACTATTTCCCAACTGTGAAACATTGTTGGTCACAGACCAGCAGAAAGAAATAGGAACATTCTTGCCACCTCATCTCCTGTCCCAAGCTCTGCCATTACCAAAACTTGGTAAGACACAAAATGGAGACACAAAAAACTTTTCAAGAGAATTTTTGAGAAACAATAGCAGCCTGCCATTCCCCACCTAAGCTCTTTTAACCTATCCCCTCTCTCCCAAGAGCCCCTGCGTGTCATTTTCGCTCACTTCCTGCTATTGGAGTACTAGTCATTATCCCAAGGAATGAAGGATTTTGGCTCCTGGATTAAACAGAAATTGAAAGAAGAGTGTTTGAATTCTTGAATCAGTAAAGAATGTAAATAGCCAATAGTGCTTGAACTTGGTACTTGAATTATAGGATAAATGAGAGTAGGTTAAAAGACTGAGATAAGGGAAAGGAAGAGGAAAAAAAGAGTATAGTGAAAAAGCAGAGGAGGAACTAGTAAAAGAAACATATTAAGAAAAAGGTAGAGAATTTGAGGAGAAAACAGAACTTATGAGAAGTAAAACATAGTAATACAAATACCTTTCTATAAAGGCAAATAAAAAAGTATTGCCAAAAAATTTTCTTCATTTGCAATACCGACTGACACTATAGAACTCAGCAAAATATTGAAAATGAAGCACTCAATAAAAGTTTGAAATTAAAAAAATAGCCTTGGCTGGTGTGGCTCACTGGATTGAGCATTGACCTGCAAACCAAGGGGTCACTGGTTCAATTCCCAGTCAGGGCACAAGCCCAGGTTGCAAGCCAGGTCCTCAGTAGTGGGCACACAAGAGGCAACCACACATTGATGTTTCTCTCCCTCTCTTTCTCCCTCCCTTCCCCTCTGTCTATAAATAAATAAATATATGTATTATTTAAAATAAATGAATAAATAAACAGTTATCAGTTAAGTAACAGAAAATTAAATTTCTAAATCTATAGTGGGTATGAAAGGAAAAACAAAATAGTTCTTTTTAGCAAATTACTCAAATGTAAGTTTAATAGGTTTATCAATGAGCCAAAAAGCTTCATAATAACTTTGCCAGATTCAACATCTATTATCAGATAAGGAGCAGTTGAAGCTAATATTTGTCAAACTAGAATTTGCTTTCCCAAGGAGACATTTACTTTACTGTAATTCACCATAAAAGTCAATAAACTGTTAAGAGGATATGCCATTATACTCAAAAATCATTGTTTTTCCTTCATTGTATTTTGTTTCTCACTAATGTTCATACCATGAAGCTTCTTTGAGTTCTACGAGGAGTCATTTGCCATCTTTACTAAGAATCTAATTCATGAAAAAGGAAAACTTTCTGAAAAGAAACCAAACTCTTAGGAATAAAATCAGCAAAAAATACAGCTAAATCTACTCAAATATAGAAAGGTTCTTCAATTTTCACTTGAGCATCAGATTGAACTGGAAATATCTGTATTCTATGTATAGGACTAATTTTCTGAGTGCCATACTAGAGGACTTTTAGACCACTAGTAGATCCAGAGGTATTCTGCCTGCTAACTCAGTGGATGAAGAAGTACTACTAAAAAGTCCATTCCTAACCTAGATTGTTCTTTTCCTTTCTACTATTGCAAATTTCAGTACCCTTATTTGTCAGTTAACCTCTAAAAACATTTTAGAATGTCTCTATTATCCTTGGATGTTAACATGCAAAAAACTAAGATCAACAAAAATAGACAATCATCTAAGAATGCATCTTAGAACTTTTAATAACATATTTTAGAAACTTAATGTGCTCATGTAAAAATTAATCATATAAACATTTATCTTCATTATTTTGGTAGGCAATAATAACTTAGACTGGCATGTCTGCCGATTCACAGTAAACAAAAGCAAGCAGAAACAGCTCCATAAAATAATAATTCTATTAATTAAAATATAATTTAAAAAGTAAGCTTCTGAAATGAAAGGATGTAATGGTTCATAATAAAATGGTAGATAGAAAAAATAGGCATTCTTCTTGTATTTGAAAACATATTAGCATAAGATCTTATTTTTAAAAGATATAGCTATAATCCTATCAATTTAACATGGCATTTTAATAAGTAATAAAGTAATTTAAAATTTTAAGTCATATTCCTTTTTCTGTAACTAAATGATCTTTTTACCTTATGAAAACTTCCATAAAACAATGTCTTCACTTCTTCTGTGTCAAACGTAACAGTCTGTACCTCACCTCTTGTATCCTTGTTAAAGAATGATAACGTCTTGCTAGAAGCTGAAATCAACACATAATTGTTACTAAGTTGCATGCATGGTATGCTTTATATTGAAAGTATTGACAGATGATACTTTCTGGTCAGGTGTCTAAACAATTCAATAATTTTAGTTAAGATAAAACATAATTAGAATATTTACTACTATGTTATAGTTTTAAACTTTAAACATAAAAGCATATATCAAGTAACATATGAGTATAAAGAGTGGGTCAAAGGTACATTTACAGTTGTTCGTATAGAAAATAATATAATAATTAAACAATAATACAAGAATAACCTGTTCTGTGTACTTACAACTGTAAACCTACTTTTGACCCATTCTGTTTATTCAGAAGGTTCTTAAAGAGAACAGAGAAAACATAATCAACAATATGTATGTATGTGTCTTCAAATAAGATAAAAATCCTTACGATCTGCAATCACCCCAACTTGTGGTCTGTAGTCTCTGTCTGTGATTTGCCAAATTGCAAAAGGGTCATTGGGAGTTTCTGGGAGAAGTCTGAACAGTAATATAATCGTGTATGAAGGAGGGAGTCCATTTGGGTGCAGTTCTCTGTTGGATAAAACAAATAAATGAATTAATTAATAAGGATTTATCATCAGAAATAGAGAATATTTTAAATCTTTGGACCAGAATCTCATTATCAGTAGTCTTAAGAGTCGTTTAATATAATCTGGCTACATATTAGAAGAAGAAAAATTTAGGAAGGACATCAAAAGAACAAGCACCAAGGGTCCATTATGTAAGTAGCAATAGATCATTTATAATCTGCTAAGGTCACAAAACTCTGGGTAATTGCCAAATAGTCTTTTATCCTAGTAACACATGTTTTCTACACATATAAATTATTATAAAATTATGTAATAATTTTAGAGTGATAAACATTAAACTTATGAATGTAATTTTAAGAGAACGAATCTCACTGGATAATTTCTGTCAAGGGCATAAGATCATAATGTAACAAGGTTTTAATTTCTTCCTTGCTTTCTCGAATAGGTTTTACACTTCCAAATTTTTCCCTTGAAATAAGATAAATCAAACAATCTCCAGAAGCTCACATGTTCACAAAGATAAAACCAGTAATAAATGTTAAGCTCATGTACATGTGCAAACGTTTATTGGTGATAAACGGATGTAATTCAGTTAAAAGGAAATATTTCTTTGCTCTAAGGCTGTTAGACAAAAAAAAGAAGAAAAATGTGGTTCCATGTGTCCTTCCAGAGCTGAGTTAACCACTATGCAGGAAGAATCACTGAAGCAAGATTGATGGTTTTGTGTCTGAGACCATTTAATAACACTTTCTTTCTGAAGGTAGAGAAAAGGCCTTGATCATCAACTCTTAGAAGAGAGACTTCTATGAATTTTGACAGAAAGCACAGCACATCTCTTGAGGTTTCAAGTCCTTGTACCACACCACTGGCACTTCTGGAACATAATCCTGCCTTACGTCTGGAAACATATGTTCTGGGCAAGCTGACACAATAGCTTTTGTGTGTTCCAAAGCCTACTGTCTTCATAATATCTTGTTAAAAATAATATCTCCTCCATATTAATTCATGTCTAAACCTTGCACATTTTTCTTCTTTCTCAGTTAATGGGTCCTTATGAAAAAAATAATAATTGAATTACACTTATGCTTCTTTCAGCCACCAGTGCTGACTATTGAGAGGACAGCAGGCTGTCATTAGTTAAAAGGCAGGTGTCACATCCGGAGGTGACTAAGAGTAAAACACAGGCATTAAGGTTCACTGAAACACCTGAGTGTCCAAAAGCTAGGAACTGCCTGGTCAAACTACAAATGCGATCTCTGCTTCCTTAAAAGAAATTAGTTTGGGTTTTAGTCTGAATTTTCCATCAGCTTTCCCAGAACATTTCAAATTTCAGACTGCATTTTCTGACCCTGTCCTAAGTTACTGAAAGCTTTATTTCTTCATGTTCTTTTCTCTCTATAAGTTGCCAAACACATATTTTTCAAGATTAAAATGTTTTCATTCTAATGAATAAGAAATACATATTTTGCTTATCGTTCCCAGGTGCAAACTTTCATGGAGTAAAATATGTTAACAACATCTAGAGCTACCCAACAGATCTCCAGAGCATCAGCCAATAAAAACTCACCACTGCCTGCCTGAACATGGACAGGCAGAGCGCTTTCATCGTCCAGAGGCCTGAAACACGGGAAAGAATGCTGCTCTCTGTCTGCACTTATTCCATCAGTCCCTCTGCACCTCAGGGAGAAGTGTTCCAAATAGTAAGCTGCCTTAGTGTTTAAACAAACTCCTTTACAAAAAGCATAGCTGCAATCCTAGCCTTAAATGCAAAAGGATCAGCATTCCATAACACTGCAGAACCAGAATGAGATTCTTCGCTCTGAGAAGAGCAAGGTTTGAGTCCTTCTCCTGTGTGACCCTTTGAAAGACACTTAACTCAACTGTATTTTAAAAAATTAATCTAGGTCATTCATAAGGAGTCTTCTGACAAATCTAAAGTGCCAGGATTCCAAGAAGTCAGCAAAGATTCTACGAACCTTGAGAAAACTCTTGCCCATTAAAAGAAAAAGAAACCCCTGTAGTCACACTTACGCCGTAGGTTGATTTACAAAGGCGTTCTTCTGCAGCCTGTAAGAGGAGTAGCTGGGGAAAGACCCTGACTCCAAAGAGACCCCTTGTACGGAAGCAAAATTCTTTTCTGTCAGATTGTAGGCTTCAAGCATCTTAAAACCTTCACATCAGAAAGGAAAATATTGAAATGAGGTCATTTAAATTATTTAATTGCTTAAATCCTGAAATAAATTAGCCCAAGTTTGTAAATGCTTACCTGGTGAGGTGTAGCCATCCAAATAAATGAGAGGGCAACCTGCAATGTACAATGTTCTTTAAGTATGATTCACCAACATGACATGCAAATATTGTATATGTACAGAAAGTAGCTGTGTATATAAGTCAGGTAAAGAAGTTGTTCATGCATTTATAAAAACTAACATCCATCTAATTGTTTATAATGGATTTCTTTCCATTTGGAGGAGAAATTACACTATTGACCAGTATTAGCAATATTTTCTAACCCTACTCTAGTTCAATTAGAATTTTACAGTATTCTTAAGAATAGTAAAATACAATTAAAGGAGAAATTTCAGATGTTTTTCAATAGATTAAAGAACTTTTACTTTACCCAGGGAATTTCAGATTTATGCAAAGGCAGTAGAACACTGTCCCTATCCAACCCTCTCCTCTTCTCTGCGCAGCCCCAGAGCTTCATGCTGCCCCACAAACATCAAGGAACAATGACAAGTGTGCAACGGCCTCCACCCCGGGCCCCCCAGAGCCAGGGATACCAGAGAGAGGCTTTCAGGGCCACAGGGAGTGGAAGTGAGACAACTGCAGTTCCCTACCCACCTTTCACTGGTACAGCTCCTTTCTGAGCTTCAAGGTCAGTTTTCAGACTAAAGCACTGGCATTTCTTTACTATTGCCACCTCCCACCAGAGTTCTGAGGTTTTAATATAATGTTTAATAGGGGAAAATAAAACATTTTCAAAGCATAGTCTTGCCTAGGATCAAGAGTCTAGACTAGCCACATAATTGTATCCATAATCTAATACCCCAAGAATCAGTGCTAATAGATTGGGAAGAAAATAAATTGACAAAAATAATCAGCACTGTGTACTTCACTGCATTTTAAAAGTTGAACTTGAGATCTAGGAATAACAAGAAAATCTACACTCTAAACAACCAATGGGAACCAAGTAAATTTCCATGGAGCACACATGTCCAAATGAGTGTTTTCATCAGTTCCTTGAAGCATGTATGTTGACAGGACAAATACCCATTGTCTACTAATAGGGAAAACCTTTGTCTCACAGAAATGTTTCCACAATTGCATGCCTAAAGCTGAAGACTAATTTACTCAACAGTCACAGGCATTGAAGTGGTGGGGAAAGGATGTATTAAATCATTTTACTTCCATACAAGGACTGTATTGCATCTTCAAGGCTTAAAACTGACCTCTGACAAGTACACATTTAGCATGATCCCACTAGGAACAATGATTCATCAGTTTCTCAAGGAATTTCCCAGGATCTATTTATGCTCACACTTAATCCCATATAAGATAGGGAATGGCCTACCAAGTGGTTATTTCTCAAAACAAATGAGATAATGCATCCATGTAGATCATGACTTACTTGAGGTGGCAGTTTCACAGACAAATGTAATGAGGTTGTCTTCTATCTTCTCAAAAGATTCAAAGTCATCCACAATGAACACGTGCCGTTCGCTTGGTTTGCTGGCAATGTTGGCGAGCTCATTGTACTCAACATCGGCCACACCAACCACAAAAACACTGAACCCTGCAGAGCAGTGTTTACATGTCAATGACATAGCCTTTTCCCTGTCCTTTGTAGTTTAAATGACTCAAAATAAAATCTTATCAGGGCTGATGCTGTATTTCTCAGTGTATGCAGCAAGTACTTTTAATTGATATAAACTCTAATGAATATGTACTTTTTCCAGGTCTTCCTATTTTCTGGCTTATAAAATATAATTAATTGGATTTCCTAGAATAAAATCCTAACAAGAGGCAAACATTTTATTAGCAGAAAGATTTGACATGGTGTACATTTCCTTGAACAGATCTACAGTCCTGATACACCCATGAATTCTACAGCTTTCTTAGCACTATTATTAACACTTTAAGCCTGTGAGACCCAGAAAGCAAGAATGGGCTCATTTAAAAATCTGATTCTTGAGACTGATTTTCTCAATAATCTTGGGCTCAATAGCAGCATTTTGTTCACTTTTAAAACAGAATTTATAATCCCCACTGGCAATAACTTTCATTTATTCAGATTAACGCAAATAAACAAAGTTTTCACTCCAAAAGCTGATTTGACTGTTAAAAAAATAAACTGTATAAGGAATTAGATACATAACTAAGTATTAATAAGGTAACATGAGGAGTAAGCATTAATAACCTGAAACTCCAGTCAGCTAGGAGTAAGAAACATGCTGAAATCTGTTCAAAGTGCATAGCATAGTGCCATAATTTATAAAAAGATCAGTGCAATTCCATGTAACCATGCAATTACCACAATAGATAATGAATAACATATGTCTACCTTTGACCCTACTGGGGTCAGGATGGACAGATGATGTTAATGCAAGTACTGGAAAGACCTTGCTCCATCTCTAATAACCCTAAATAACAAATCCAAAATGTAGGTGCTCAGGATGTTCAGTTGCCAAGATGTACCCCAGTGATGTGTCCCTGAACCTTGGCTGCTCTTTCTGTGCAGGGTAACTCTCAAGAAGCTGCTTTGAGCCTGCATCTACAAGGCTATGCCACAGTGAAGGCTTTCCTGTGTCTGTCCCTACACGGGAACCCGCATCAAGGCTCACTGCTGCTATGGCAGAAAATGCTCTAAGGTCAACCCATTATTCCATTCTGTAGCCTCCCAGCCACCGGAGGAAATTTAGCTTGCTCAATGACAGACCCTGAGTCACAACTTATACAAAGAATATATACCATGTTATTTTTGAGCAGTCACCAAACTATTCCACAATTAATATATATACTAAGGGTATGAAGTACAGACTAAATAGATGCAATAAAGTAAAATCAGCAAATCTTAAGGGGGGTTGCAATCACTCCTGAACATTTAAAACTGTTAGAATAATGAGTGCAATCACTGGGCATCGAATGCCTGCCTGGCTTACCTGACTGCTGGATGACAAAAGCTGCTTTCTTGACCTCATCCTGTGACCGACCGTCTGTGACCACAACCAGCACTTTGGGGACATTCTTCCTCATTCCACTCTCCCAGGTCAAGACTTTTTCCTTGATAAATGTGAGAGCCTTACCTAGAGAGTGTGGCATGGAACATGTTAGTGTCACCTCAATGCCCAACTGATAGGAATGTGAATATTAGAGTGAGATGATATGCTCAGTTCTTCTACTCCAAGCACTCTGGAAAGTGAAGATCTATGTATACTCTGATCAACTGTACCTGTTCTTGTGTTTCCTCCTCTGTACCTAATGTTCTGGAGGGCCCCGAGGGCTAGGGCCTTGTCATTGTACGTGTTCAGCTTGAACTCAGACTTGACCTCATCACTGTACTGCACAAATGAGACCTGAAAGGAAATGTGGTTTGTGGTGAGAATGCCATCTCTTTTTTGGTTTCAATTTTCCAATGATTCCTCTGGCTGCAGAATGAGAAAAAGAAGTGACTCAGACCTGATGGAGAATTATAAGCTCTTTATAGCTAGTATTATATATAACACTGACTATTGTTGTCTCATTAAATCATCTAATTTCTAATCTTCAATGAAATTGGCAATAATTGATATTAAAATGTGAATATATTATATTCATATGGTACCTTTCTCTAGGACATAGGAAAGGATGGGTAAAACTGGGGAGCAGTGAGGTTTCAAAATTAAAAATGAGACACAGTATCTTGAACTCAAACGTTGGCTAAGCAATTGGTTCTGCAGTCAACCGCTCCTTCCCACTGACCACATCCACTCGTTATGCTAGTAGAACACTATCTCATGTGTGATGATAACAGCACTCATCACAAACTGAGTGGCAGTGTGATTTAGTGGAAAGAGGATAGTCTCTGTAGTCAGGAATCCTTGGGCTGAAATCCTAGCCCTGCCAAGCAATAGCCACATGACACTGGGCAAGTTTCCGACATCACTGGGCTTTGGTTTCCTCATCAGTGAAATGGAGGTCATTATGTTTACTTTTGAGGGTTATTTTGAAGATGTGTGTAGTAATCATGTATGAAAGTAGCTGGCATATAGGTGTTAATACAATACAATAGCTATTTTTTATTTTCTATTAGATATTTTAAGTTTCTAAAAGGATGGAAAAATGGCTTAGTTTTTGACACATTAAATTGAGAATATAATGGCCTGACCTTTTACTCTTCCTGGGTTGGAATAATATCCACAGTGTTATTTGGGGATTTGAAATTCAGTACAGTCCCTAAAGTACACTTCCATAAAAGAAGACATAATTTGTTTATGAAATTATTTGTGGTTTATGTCAAAATCTCTTATTTTCAAATGCTTCTAAGATGCCTCAATGAAAAAGTATAAACTGCCAAAATAAAGAAGAAAATTCATCAAAAGGAATGAGGATGGAAAAAAGAAAATTCAAAAGAATAATAATATAATACAGTCTCTTGCTTTAAGGAGTCAATGAGTTAGATAGAAGTTGCACAAAATACCTAAAGGAATATTTTTATGTTAGTTTTCATTTACACCCAACTCCTTCCCAAAAATACATGTGTAAAGAAAATGTAAAATAAAAAAGTCAAAACATAATTTGTACTGAAAAGTCTCTCTACTTAAAAAGAGAAGTAAATGTTCACAGCAGCATTATTTACAATAGCCAAGTGCTGGAAACAGCCCAAGTGCCCAATAGTAAATCAGTGGATTAAAAAAACTGGGGTACATTTACACAATGGACTACTGTGCAGCAGAAAGAAAGAAGGAGCTCCTACCCTTCGCAACAGCATGGATGGATCTGAAGAGCATTATGCTAAGTGAAATAAGCCAGATGGTAACAGACAAATACCATGTGATCTCACCTATAAGTGGAACCTAATCAACAAAACAAACAACTGAGCAAAATAGAACCAGAGATATGGAAATAAAGAACAAACTGACAGTGACCAGAGGTGGAGGGATAGTGGGGGAAAGAAGGAGAAGGGTCAAGTCAAGGAACATGTATAAAGGTCCCATGGACAAAGAAAATGGGGGGGATTGAATGTGGGAGGTGGGGGATGTGTAAAACAGGGGAGAGTAATGGGGGAAAATAGGAACAACTGTAGTTGAACAACAAAATTTTTTTTTCAAAAAAGAAGTTCAAAGGATATAGTAAGGCATTACAAGTGAATAGTGACACCCACCTGAATTCCAGCAGGATTGACTTCATCAAAGGCTCCCACAGTATTGAAGATGAACTTTACAACTTTGTTAAAATTATCATCCCCGATACTCCAGGAGGCGTCAGTCAAGAATACAATATCTGCCTTGGCCCCTTTGCATACTGGGGAAATAAAAAAAACAAAGGAAGCCCCAAATCTCATGAATTCTTTCATTCAACTGAAATTATACAACTGAGAAATGTAATCAAACACCTTGCTACTAATCCAACTGCCCTCAATTCTGCTCCAGAATTACTTCATCTGTTTGGATCTATTATGCAATATATGCTCTTTTCTCATGGAACTCTTCAAGTAGCTTCAAACAATAAATGAGGAGGATATGAAATGGAAAGCAATGATGTCCAGAACTTAATAGTTTGGAAATTTTGCATATACTTATCAAAGGTTTCAAGCAAATAAGATGTCTTTTAATTTTAAGTTATGCCACTAGAATCATAGGGTGGGAAGCAAGGGGTAGAATAAAATAAATATCTTTAACTGAATCTTCAGACTTGGAGGGTAAAAAAATCCTAAAAATAAAAATTTAACATTTTAGTGTATAAAAACATAAAAAGTAGAATGTACAACACAAAGAGTGGACCCAAGTATAAACTATGAACTTCAGGAGATAATGATGCATTGGTGTAGGCTCATGGGTGGTGGAAGTGTGCCACTCCGATAGAGAGGTTGGTGCTGTGGGAGGCTGTGTGTGTGTGCAGGTTCAGGTAATATTATGCACTTTCTACCTAATTTTGCCATTAACTTAAAACTGTGCTATTCTAAAAAATAAATTCCATTAAAAATAAGCTCGACAAGCCAAGATTACCTACAGAATCTCAACAATCTAAAGAAACCCATTATTGTTTTACCCTATAACAATACACTTTAAGGTTTTATCTTATTTAACAGGCTTAAAGAAGTTGTAGCAGGCTACAGCCTTTTGAGATTAAAAAAAAAAAACTTTTAAAATCTGAAATGCTTTCAGTTAAACACTGAAAACAATCTGTGGTGAAAAATAAACGAGTGATTAATGACTTTAAACTTAATTTGATAAAACACAGAACTGTCTCAAATCACTGAGAGACCAGCTTTAACAGTATGTGTTTTTACCAGTTCACTGCAAGTGGCAATTATGCCTCACACTTTAGTGAGTGGAAGTGTTTTAGCTTTGTGCACACCAGGGCACTTCTCGGGTCAGAAACCAGGACTGCCAAAGCCACTGGCCCAGGGGGTAGCTTGCAGGCATAGCCAAAAAGATCTATGGCTCCTACTGATGCCAGCAGCCCACAGAAAGAAATCCCCACCAGGGACTATATATGGTATCATGAGACATTAATCTGCAAAATTCATGAAAAAGAGCGAGAGTAGTTTGTGACTGATTCTATTCACACCAAAATGTTCCTGGAGGGGGAGAGCACATTACTGACAATCTTTTCTTTTCTAAAAACTTAAAAACTCTTGAATGAGAATAATAAATCAGAAGTGTTCTATATCAATTGTAGATGATGTACAGGCTGCACCAGTGAAGAAGGCAATAAATCCTTTCTTATATATTAAATTGCCAAATCAACTGTACTTACCATCTCGAGCAGGTGGAATTGTGGGAGGAGGAGGAGGTGTGGGTGGTTCTGTAGGGGCTTCTGTTGGTTTTAAGGCTAGAAATTTAAAAATAATGATTAGAGAAACACAAAATATGCACATTTCATATCATAGAAGGTAAATTTTAAGAGTGATGTAAGTCCTTAATGACAAATTGTTTCATTGGCATGGACACTGGGAATTTTATTTTACCCAAATTTAGTATCATTCATAATCATTCAACATTGACTATAGCTGCAAAAAGCAAAGCCAATATTCAAAGGGTTAACATAAGGCCTTCAGATAGGGTCAAATGAGTAAAAGTCACTAATACAGATGCATGTCAACTTCCCATTGTCAGCTAGAGCCATATCTCCCTCCTTTAGCCCTTTCCTTAAAATAACACCAACTGTGGAACTGGGCAACATGGATTTCCAGCAGATAAGGTCCTGAACCAGCCACAGACTCCACCTTCAAGAACCTGCCATCATTACATCATTTCTTCTGCCTATACGGAGAAGTACCTATATGGGAGTTTTGTAAGTGTTCCACAACCAGAACATTCTATTCTGAAGCCTTAAAGATACTTCCAGGTTACTCAAAAACTTACTGGTATGTTCTTTGACAGAGACACCAGGACCCTCAAGGTTTGGTGTCTGCACAAAAACAGTGACACCATAATCAGTGTCTGGTGAAAGACCAGTGAAGCAGTGACTGGTCTCCGATCCACGCACTGTAATTTCCTGTCCTCTGGTTCCTGATTATGACAACGAATGAAAATGTCAGTGTCATCATCAATTACATTTAAAGACATTTTATACACAATTTTGTAAATAAAATTGAATTTTTTTGAATATTTATTTTTATTATATTTTTTCCATTATCATTCATTCCCTTTACACCCTCTGCTTCCTCCACCTATCCTCCTCCACACTGCAATCGCCACACTGTTGTCTGTGTCCATGAGATATTTTTCTTTTTTGCTCCATCCCTCCACCCTCCCAACCCCCACCCCAGCCCAGATCTGTCATCTTGCTCTCTTATCTATGAGTCTATCTCTATTTTGCTTGTTAGTTAGGTTTGTTCACTGGATTCCACATATGAGTATGAGTGAAACTGTATGGTACTTCTCTTTCTCTAACTGGCTTATTGCATTTAGCATAATGTTCTCCAGGTCCATCCAGGCTGTTGCAAAGGTTAAAATTTTGCAGTTAAAAATGTTGCTACTATGTGCTCCAGTTTTTGTTTTACACACGTACCATCTGCAGGGCTTAGCTTCAGCCTGTAGGAGGTGGCTGCCCGGTGAGGTGACCATCTGACACAGAATGTATCCCACCCGATCTGGTAAGTTTTCAGATCTGTCACATTTAAATACACTACATAATAAAGAAAAAAAATAACAGATTTACTTGGTAAATAAAGGCAGGAAAGCATATTTTTAATCATAAAATTTTAAAACTTTTGCAATGGCTAAAAAAAGTCTAAAATATTGCTATTTTTCTGTACACATGAAAATGTGGCATAGTGGAAACAGATCTCCCTTTCTGTCACTGATCTTCAAGAGGAAAGAAATTCCACACAGGCCCTCTCAACACTACAAATGTCGAAGATGTCTCATGGAAAATAAGAAATTTTTCTAAAAGGCAATCTTAAGTTCTTGAATTGTTAGTAAAGCACTGGCAACAACAAAATCTATCTAGGCCGAATTAATAATCATGGCATTTCTGTGAAAATTTTCAGTTAAATCAATGTCCAGGGTCTGGCAGAAATAACACCCCTATTTTGTTACAAAGTCCCTTATTACAAAATCGTAAGCATTGTAATTCTGTAACATAATAATATCACACTCAAGCACACCATATGACATTGTAGGTGATATGTCCATGTTAAAATTATAAATTATTGCACCCATATTATTTCCCTACCTACCACTTTCATGCAGGCATTACTTATGCCAGACCCTATATTTACCTAATATATGTTTTCACATCAAATGTCAAAAAAAGAAAAAATCTACATAGCATCCTGACTCTAATTTTACAGATCATTCATGATGACATGAAATTAAATTTTTATATATCAAAATTCAAACTACAACATTTTTGTGAACTAATCATATTTCATCATATACATTTTTGTATACTGATCATATCACTTATAGATTGTTTAGCTGGACACAAAAGGGTCACACCTACTTTGTGCTGAGGAAACATGTATATGTTAAGAAGTAAAATTAAAACAGGCTGACCTAGTAATTTTTACTCCACATTTCCTTACAACCATGCAAAGACAAGTAACTCACATGTTGTGCCTTGGTCTGTCAGGGGGACACTGAGTCCAGAGTCATACTGAGCATAAACACTGACGTCATAGGTGGTGCTGGGATTGAGGTTGTGTAATGTGTATGAGGTCACCTCTCCCACAAAGACTTCCATGGGCTCACTGGAACCTTTAACAACAATCACAAAATCACACAGATATATATATCACCACTAGTCTAAAATTTATCTTAAAATCAAAATACCTTAACTTATACTCAAATGATTGTATGAACACCACTAATTCTAAAACCCCTTATGCACTTGTTTGCTACAGCACATGGTACAATATGTGGTGAATACAAAACTGTAAGCAGACTCTGGATCCTGTACCCTCTGGTTCTCAAAGCACAGCACTGTACCTAGGGTGTAACAGATATGTGGTCAGTGTTCCTTTAATGAATAAATGAATCACCCAACAACTACTCTAGACCCTCAGGCCTCTTCTCTAAGCCTCACTTTGCCAGCACAGTGCATTGCACACAGTAGGTGTTCATTTTTCAGTGTACAGTGGAGATGATTTAAGAACGTCTGTATTGGACCTCATTGCATGAGCTTAGTGACTGACGGTCCTCAGTTATTGACACCCCTTCCTCCTTTAAGCTGTCTCTCCATTTCTTTCACAAGCTCACCTTCCCTTGCTCTTACCCCCTCTCTTTATGTTTTTCTAAGAAAGAATTTCTAGGAAATTTCAAAAAGTTCATGCCCTTCCTGGGTACTTGGAAGATGCCCTAGAAAATCTGGTACAAAGAGTATTTTTCTTTCACTGTTCTAAGAGTATAGACAGAACACAGAAATACAGCAAATGCTTTAATAAAGGTGATATCTGTTTAAATGAAAGTGTCAATGGCAAGTTGAAAGCAAGCTTGTTATAAATAAACTAAAATGCATATGCCCCAAACAGAATAATACTTCAACATAGTGGGAAAAATACAAAACTTTGTTGATAAAATATGCACTATTTCATAATCTTAATAACACATAGATGTCTGAACACAAATACCTTCAATTCATGGAATTTTGTGAACCACGTAAAATTTTTTAACCATATAAATAAATGAGAATCTCACCTACACCCACAGTAATAATACTTTAGACCATTGGCTTAAAATACTATTTCCAGAAACATTACCTCTGATCAAGGTAGACCTGATGTGATAACCGAATTGTCAGTAGAATGTAATCATAGGGGATTCAACAAAGAATACCCTCATACTCAAAAACACTCTCCAATGCATTTCTATGATGATAAAAGTGCTTCCTTACCCACTGGCTTATACACAATTTTATATCCAAGAACTGGAGAGGGTGAAGGATCCCAGGATACCCTGAATCTTGTATACCATTCATCAGAGATGTGTATGTTCTGAGGCGGAAGTAGTCCCACTGCGAACAAATATGGACACACGTTACTGACCTTTTATTGACACACAGGGAGAGCATCAAGCTTTCTGAGTAAGGTTATAAGCACTGATAGTACAACACCATGAAAGAAATTTTATAATATCCCATAAGTTCTTATCCAGAAAACAAAAGATACTAGAATGTTCAACAGAAAGCCTGGGGGTTTTCAAATCAAACTGCAATACAAATAGACTCAGAAACTGGTGACTTCCAAAGCTGATGTTTTATATGATACAGAATGATAGAAAATAATTTTTAAAAATCCCACTTTTAGAATGTTATATATTACAGATTATTAGAGCTAACAAGCAATTCAGAGACTATCTAGTCCAAACACCTTTCCCCAGAAAAGTACCAAAATATATTCTAAAACCTAAGGGGAAGTAAAAAATGGGAAGTTGTTAAATTAAATCATCTTGATTTTAAACTAAAATCACTAAGCTGAGTCTTCATTGCCTCAGTCCTATAGACAGCAGATATCAATAAATATAAATTCCTGGCCTTGAGACACTGAGCTGAAACAACTCTAGCCCTGCTTTTCTCCTAAGAGCATTCATATGTTATCTCTCTGAAATGCTGTCATGTTGCCAGGGTCATTTAAGCACAAAAATAGTTTGGACCACTGAGTGTAGTAAGGATCCTGAAATCATGCTGAATGGAGTAGAAAAAAAGATGCCAATATTTACCAGCAACAGAAATCAGATGTACAGTTAGTGTGTCTTTATGCTAAAACAGTGGCTCTCAACCTGGGCACATTGGAACATCGGCAGATCCAGGCTGCACCTCAAACAAGTTACATCAGTAACTCTGGGGGTGGCACCCAGGAAAATCATTTTTAAAGCTCCTCAGGTGATTCCAATGAGAAGCCTAACTGGAGAACCTTTGTTCTAAACCAGTGGTTCCCAACCTTTTTGGCACCATGAAAGACAATTTTTCCATGGACCAGTGTTTCGGGGGTGGAGGGTGATGGTTTCAGGATGACTCAAGTGCATTGCATTCAAGCTCATCTCTTGCTACTCGGCCTGGTTCCTAACAGTCCCAGACCAGTACCACTCCTCGGTCTGAGGTTGGCGACCCCTGCTCTAAACCATAGGAAACTGCCACCAGTGCAGGCTAGAAAGGGGGCTTGAACATTGGTAATTCTTTGTAAATTACTGGGTACAATAGAAAAAAACATTTTTTAAAAACTACATTTGTAAAGAGAGGAGATAAAGGATAATCATCTCATTTACTTATGACTTAAGATTCTTTCAAGATGAAGTGTTTTTTGCTATTACTAAATTGACTGAGTCAACAGCTACAAGCTTAACTGATACTGCACAAACTAAAACAACACTCAGAGACTATGCAATGGTTTTCCAAAGGGGAAATAAAACTATCTCAAACAAAGCAAAATATTCAGAACTTTTTCTACTTTTTCTTCTTCAAGTGGACCTTTAAACATTTAAAATACAAGTTCTGTCCTCATATCCTTTTGACAAAATTCAATGTCTAATATAAATGTTAATGGAATACTAATGTAGTATTTGAATTGCATTGGTAAAGGTAAAATTTAAAGATTATAAAAGGCATAAGACATTTACCAGTTCTTCCATTTCCTGTTAGATGGCTGCCATCTCCGTCTTCATACACAGGAATAACAGTGATTTTATACGGAGTATCAGCTTGCAGGGGCTGTAGTATTACATTGTTCCTTCTGCCTGGGACTGTGGTCTATGGGGGAAGTTAAATTACACATTTATTACCAGTTAGAGGGCTTCCAGATCAAAAGGCAATATTATTTTATGTATTCTCATAAGGAGTGATGTTCTCTTCATATTTTCCTTCGTCACACGATGATCGCTCATGGCAAGGCAGATGTCCATACAGCCCGTGTGCAGCACGGGAGGACAGTTCTAGAGTCAGACAGATTGGGGCTCCAGTCCCAGGTTAGCCATTTACCAGCTTTATGACTAAGCACCTTGGAAAAAAACCATGGGGGTGAAGGGCAGCAACGTGTGGAACACCCAGCATGCACTCGTGAATGCTGCCCGCTCAGTAGTATGTTTGCCCCCTGCATCTCTCATCAGCACATGTTATGATTTTGTACACTTCTTCAACAAATATTTACCAAGTACCCACTGTGGGTATCATTTTGGCTAATAATAAGTAGATGAAAAAGAAGAAATGGAAAATGCATTTAACTACCTCCATGAAAAGAAACAAATCAGATCTCTCAATCTCTCTTTTCACCCTCAGCTTTACTTCTATAAACAGTGTGATTTTAGAATGTTATAGGTTATAGATAACCTATGCCTGTGATTCCCAGAGTAGAGTTCCTTTATTACAAATGGTAAACTGGGAGAAGAAATTACATTTGTACTGCTTTTGGAAAGTGAAGGGAAATTGAATAGTTGTACGTGGGAAGGCTGAACTAACATTAAAGCATGAGAATCTTTGCTTTGGCAAACTAAGTGTGGCAACACTGCTTATGTCACTTTGATCAGAAACACTACATGGCAGTCACATGTGTTTCTAACTGATAAAATTAGGGCTTAAATTAAAACTTGATATTTCTAGTAGATGAAATATAACATAGAGGTAAGGGGAGGAGAATGATCTAAGAGACGGTATGTAGTGAAGTGGCTGCAAAGCACAGACCAAACTACTTTGCGATCCACATCGTGTGTATTCTTCCCGTTTAAACTAGTACTCAACTTTAAAGAAAGTGTTGACTTCTTCCATTCATACCAAATGGATATGCATAATGAGGGTAATGAGGACGCTGTAAGAAACCTGAATCTGGTTCTAGAGAGATAAAATATGATAAGAAGTATGAAGAATCACAGCATTTGAACATGAATTTAGATAGCTCAGAACAACTGGTATCATGTTTCACTAGACTTAATTCCTATGGTATAATTAGATGGTTAGAAATATGCATGTTATGAGATAAGATAGTTTTTCAAGCTATCTTTAAAATAAAAGCGAGTCCCAAAGGCATTGATTCTCTGTGGTATGTACGACCACACTAGGCACATTCAGGTGGTCCCAGTATCATGTCAGACAAAGTCATACAGAATGTACTGTCACACAAGAGTCAAGGACTTGACTCTAATCCTAGCACAGACCTAAAGAAGAAAACTTAATTTCACCCTCCAGCCAGGTCCTCTCACAACGTGCTCAAATAAATGAGAATCAGACTCACATATTCATCAATTGGATCACCAACGGTGGGAGAATAAACGATCCTGTACTGCTGAACTGGCCCGTCAGCGTGATCCCAGGCCACAGAGAGGCTATTGGTTGTCTCCCCAAAGACTCTCAGATTTCTTGCTCCACTTCGTGGTACTAAATAAAGAAAATACAATAGAGTTATGTGCCTGCCTGCTGTGAGCATGACAGACATGGGGACAGAGGTGGGGTGTATAAAAGAATTTTACCCTGGTCAGATTAAGGAAGTTACTTTCAGGTGTTTCTATATTCACTAGGTTGTTTATTCCCTATGATAAAATACACATCTTCTGTGGTTTTAATGTGAAAAGATAAACTGTAGAAAGTGCTACATTGCAGAGCTACAGTTACATGCTGAACTTCCAGTGACATAGAACTAGGTTTGAACCTAAATGTACAGACTGGGGAGAAAAAAGGATGATTTTAACCACTATAATCAATTCCTGTTTAACAAAACATAGAAGCCAAGCCCTCATGGTTGAAAGGTACCCATTTAGTGAGAAGACCTACTGAAGGCCAGGAAGGAAGAAACCCCTTCTTAACTTAGGCCTTAACTCGATGATAATATGACCAAATAAAGTTCACTCAGCACAAAGGGCAAATATGGACCCAAAGCTTTTGCCTGGAGTGTCCAGGCCTAGCCTCACCTGCACAGAGGTGGCAAAAGCTCTCACGACATCTCACTCACCACCCACTGCTCACTCACTTAAAGAAGCCCAGCCATTGAGTCACAAGGAAATGGAGTGGAGAAAGGATTTCTGCCTCACGTGTTCGGCCCTGGGCGGGGCTGGGATTCCCCTCTCCGTCTGAGTAGAGAGCCACGATGTTCACGGAATAGGGTGTGTCCGGAATCAGCCGCTCCAGGTGCACCGTGCGGGTGTTTCCTGGCACCACAACCTGGAGGGGAGAAAGTGCCAAATTCTTCCTGATGACAACCCAGATGCTTACCAAGTCTTTTATTAGTCAGCATAATAACTCTGATAATAAAAAGCTGAGCCCAGACATGCCAAAAGCCAACTATTTGTGCTTCTTCATGAGATCTGCCCAACCCACATGATTAGATGCAATTTATCCTCAGAAATTTCCTCTCCAAACAAAGTTAGTTCACACTCGCATTATGTTTATTGTAAAGATTCTCAAATATAACCTCCAGTGTTTATGCTAGTAACTTGAAGAACATTGCTGAATGTTACATAAGAGACTTCTACCCTGCTGGGGGAGAAATTCTATATTACAAGAGAAAGCAACTCTGTGCAATGGATAAGGACTGTGTTGTCTGAATATGTCCTGTCATACACAGGGACATGCAAATCAATGTTCTTACAAACTACATTATCGTTCATCATCATCGTTTATTTTTGTAAAGTCTTGTAAGTAAAGTTAGTCTATAAATTTACTTTTTTTAAGTGTTCTGATACTTTCATATTCAAATTAGTAATTTCTGATTTCTAAACTATTAATTTACTTACAAAACTGAATAGTTCTATGGCAATTTGTACAAGCCAGTAAAGGAATGCTCTAAGACAGCTTTATAATAAGACATCTGGACTTTACAACACCAGCCCGTATTAACAGCGTTTAGCAATGACTTACATTTGCTCCTGGCCTTGTGAATTCATATTACTAATTTGAATTTTCCCCCCAAATTCAGTTTTGCTAACTAACTGTATAATTAATACACCTGCTTTAACTCATAAAAAGCAATCACGTAATCATTATTCTTCAGCATGTCTGTGGTTTGCATTCTCACAGACTATTCAGCAGGACACAAACATGAGCCTCCTTTCATCAGGAAATGAAGTTTCCCTGAGACTCAGCGCCACACCAATAACTGGCTTATTGTTCTGGGCCAGCAGCCATGGCAGGAGGCACAGTAGAATCTACAAAAGTCATTGCTGAGCTCGAAGAGACAGCATTACTTACGGATTCCGAGGGCCTCGTGCCATCCACAGGAGAATACACAATGCGGTACTGCTGCACAGGCCCAGGGGCAGGGTCCCAGCGAACATCTAGGCTGTTGGGCGAAGGATTGTACACTTGGATGTCTCTCGCCAATCCTCTCACCACTGAGAAAGGGAAAGCCAACGCATATTTCCTAAGTCTGTTTATACATACTGAGTTTTTGTTATCACTTCTCCAGAACTTACACTCCATAAAAGTATAAAACACTACCCTCCTTAAACTTCTAATTATCTACATGCAAAAGCAGATTTAAACTATCCAAATTCAAATTTACCCAATGCTAGTTAATTATGGTCTTTGTCTATACGGAAGCAAAGTTGTTGCCAATAAAAACAAACTAATAAATGTTGTAATTCTGGGTTGGCCACAAAGGGACAAGGGATAAGGAAAAAAAAACTGGAAATGAAGCTTCCGTTTTCCTACATAAGTAATAGAGAGATAGAGAGGAGGAATTTTATTGTGTTTTCAATTTTATGAATGTTTTCTGCTATGATTAAAATTAAAAGCAAAAGGAGAGGGAGATAAGATCCTCATATCTCAATTACCTGCCCCAATAGGGACTTACAAAAACATACACTAAACCCATGTATTAACCCCAGACTGTAGTTTAGTCAATAATATCATCTTTCTAGACCACTAATCTTTTACCAAAAGAAGGCAAAGAAATATATTATAAGTACGCACAAAAACCTTTAAAAAGCAACACAACAAAGAACTGTAAAACCACTATACACTGGTTTTCAAGATGTTAATGACAAATAAAATGACATAGATGTTTAATGCCAAAAGACACGTCAGCAAACAAGAGAAATGTACAGTCAGGCAATACGAGGAACAGATTCCAGCAATTCACACTATAACGTCAATTACAAAACACGGTTTCATGAACCGTGTTTGTGAAATTTACGAAGCACAAAGCAAAGTTCAGTGAGGTTTTGTCAGTGAAAGGGAATAACCAAAGTGGGGTACTAACTATTGTGTACACATTTATAAATCTTGAAAATATCATTTCAGAAGACGAATGCCACTATAAATGGTTTTCCTTCATACACAAAAATAGTAATAGTTCGTGGTGTTTGAGAGGTGAATTATGAGTAATTTTTATGTTTTTATTTTATTATTCTGAATTTTACAGTTTTTTTTTCAATGGGCCTACATGGTCTTTATAATGAAAAAAAACAGTTGTTAATGAAAAGGCTGGATTCTCCTGCCTCCTACTCACACGTCCTTCCAGTCTCCGAGGTGCGGCCCCCATCCCCCTCGGCGTAAACGGGGACTACCGTAACAGCGTAGGGGGTGTCCGGCTGCAGGTTCCTCAGAATAGCGTAATTGGTATTCCCAGGAATTGGTACCTAAAAATTTAATAAAACATGAAGTGCTTGATTTTAAAAAAAACCTGTTAAAGAAATAATACTTCAAACACTAGAATACTTAAAATACTAACTCAAGACAAGTTAAGAAGCAAGCTATGTGCTATTGGAATATAATGTCCCCACATAAACCATTATAAGAGGTTATGCAGACTCCTCTAGACCCCTACACTCACCCTAGGCTCTCCGGTCAGAACTTCTTGAACAATCACTTCCAGCCTCAACCCCCTACAATCCCCTTACCACCCAGGCACCAAGACACCAACTTGCTCTGTATCAGGTTCTGTTAAATGAATATAAACTTCGTCAATGCCAAAACCAAACAGTTAATCCCTTTAGCTCCACATTTAAATCATTCAGCTACAGTTTAAACAAACACGCATGTTTCACTACAAGAAATAATTACCAGTTCCTCTGGACCGCCTGCTGTTGGTGCATAGAACAGCTTGTACTGACGAGGATTTCCCTCTGCATGGTCCCAGCGAACACTCAAGGTGCTGGTAGAAGGGTCGTACACTCTTAGGTTCCGCACAGTATTCAGAGGCTCTGGAATGCACAGAAACACATCACACACAGTAAGGTCCTCACAGCCAAGCACATACCAGGTGCAGGTTCAATGGTTCACCCCTAGAACATAGCAGGCACCCCACAGTGTGCACTACACAAGTATTTGCTGGAGCAAATAAATGAAAAATTGCAATAATCCAGTACACATGTCTCTTCTCTTCACAAGATATTTTGGCCTCAGAGGATTTTTTATTCTAGAAAATAATAGGTGTCTTTCTCCACAAAGAGACAGTTAACTCCAAGCAAGGATATTAAAAACAATATTATTTTTAAATGTTATCTTTAAAGATTATCAAAACCCTATGTCACCTCAGTGTTTCCAAGTAAAGATGTGATTGCGTTCCAACGGCAATAACTCAGAAGCTACAGGAGTCTGGGCTCACTTACTCGTCTTGCCTCTTCCCGTCATCCGACCTCCTTCACCGTCAGGGTACAGGGAGGACACAGTGATTGTGTAAGGAGTGTCAGGCTTCAGTTTCTGCAGGAGCACACTATTTTGTCGTCCTCCTATTGTGATCTTGAGTGAAACAGGAAAAAGCGTTAACTTTGTTCTCTGCATCTCACTAGCCTGTTAGAAAAAGCTCTTTCTACAAGGGAGCTGTTTGAGACCCTTGCCAAGATCTGGAAACACGTACAGACCACAGTGAAGATTTAAAGATATCATATGGTATAATTTTAAATACAAATTATGCACCTTAAATCGCACACAAAAAAAGACTCTAAGCCTTACACTGGTGACCTCAAAAAGATATTTCAACTTGCTTGCCGCCAGCACTGCAAAATTCCACCCAAAAGGCATTTCACTGATCTCTTCCGATGAAGGCATTAATCATAAGTCAGCTGCAAATAAACTTTAAGATAGCAAAGACTTGCATATTAGAGGTTCCGCACCATTCAGTATAATTCTTACTTTTTCTTACAGATGTTTCTTATTTCCTTTAGAAACACATTAAAATGATTCAGCAAAAGATCTAAAGCTTTCGGTGTTTCCCCAAAACACTGCCACTCTAATGGCATTAGTTGTATAAACTACGTGACAGGGCCCTTTGCCAGGACACTCAAGCAGGGGTCCCCAGTCATCTCCGTGTGGTACGATGCTTTTTCAATTTCCTCCAATTACAGTTTTCAGTATTTTATTCATTGCTTAAGGCCATCTAGCTATCTTGTTGAAAGAAAATTTGTATGATTTGTTAACAGTTTACCAAATTCAGATGTTTGTGCCACACTAATTAAAATCATATGAAAGGGCACGCTGCCCACAGCGAGTGCACATGTGGACAGCTGGGTGTGCTAGCACAGTCCAGATGTTTCCAGCATCACACCCGTCCTTTAAGTTCTACGGGAAACCTCAGTGAATCACTGTAGTCATCCTAATAGAAGCAAATTGAACGGCAGTGGCTAATTTTAATAAATTTAGTATTTGAGGTGATGAGAGAAAATACCAATGTTAGCACAAGCCATTTGATAATTAACAAATCTGAAAGCATCCACGTAATAGAGGTAGCCTTATGAGTAATGGGAAGGGTGTCTGCCTACTTCTTCTGTCCAACTCTTCAAGATAATTCTAGCATCAGTGATTCATTACTTTGATCAGTTCATGGACTGGCATTGAAATGAAAAGGCCCCTAACCATAACAAATCTTAGGGATCATCAGCTAATAGTTTCCAGGGGTTACAGTTATGAGACTCTATCTAATTCTAACAAGTAGCTGAGCAACAGTAAAAGAGGTCTGGACAGCAGTCAGAGGTTCAGTGTCACTAAGAACAGAAATGTTTACCCTACTATATAGGGTCAAGTTTACCCTACTATATTTTTACCTAAATCTGGCCTGGCATAGGCAAAAGAAGTTCTGTTTCTGACAAAATATCAATCCATTGACTGTGCCTTACTTTTTATAAAAAGCCAGATTATTATAGTTGATATTTAGTTTATTCTTGATAATAATAATATATTTAACAATCCTGGTTGGTGTGGCTCAGTGGATTGAGCACCAGCCTGCAAACCAAAGGGTTGCCAGTTCGATTGCCAGTCAGGGCACATGCCTGTGTTGCAGGCAGGTCCCCAGTGTGGTGCACATGAGATGCAACCACACATTGAGGTTTCTCTCCCTCTCTCCCTCCCTTCCCCTCTCTCTAAAAATATATAAATGAAATATTTAAAATAATAATAATAAATTTAACATATATAAATAATAATTTATTTAACTGAGACATATTCTCAATCTGAATATATCAAACTACCTAAGTCAAGGTCTATGGAAACCTCAAAAGACCAACTCAGAAGTCACACTGGGGATGAGAGGATTTCTGGTTCAGCTAAACCAACCCACTTACTACTATGTACTATCAGAGACCTTTAACCACTTCCAGCGTCCACTTCTGCTAAACCCTCTAAACTGCTCAAAGGTAAGACCCACTGACTGGAGCTCAGCAAGTCACATGATTGAAAGTTAGTAACTCCTATCTCTCTAGAGCACCATGAGGAAACATTATAGCACCCCCCCAAAAAAATGTCAACAAAATACCAAACCTCACCAAAAGCATCACCCCCTAAGACTGTGTTAAAATCATAGTCCTTTGTGAGCTAGGGTAAAGTATGCAGCACTAGTCACACATTTCATAAAAACAAAGGTGGAGAAAGTCTGAAGACAGACAACGGAAGCAAGCAAGGTGAATGGACAAGCACTCTGTTAGGTAAGGGAAGACTAGGAAGATAAAAAGACGAAGACTGAGTTTATAGTCCTAGCATCTTTCTCAGGAATCTCCATTTAGATAAATATAAAAATGACAAATACTAAGAATTAAGTGAACTGGCACACAGATCTGGAAACACCAGATCTAAAACATCACTTATGACATGCGAAAAGAGAAAAACTAGGATAATGAAGTTTAGGAGACTTTCAGGACTTGATTAAGGTAGAGTGATATGGATTAAAAATCTAAATAGACTCAAAAATCCAGATATCTTCATGGATAATCCAACTCATAGTTTTTTAAGGGAAATGTGGATGCAATGAGGCACGTACTGGATACTGTGAAGATACTATGAAAAGCAACACTCGTCTCCCATGAGAATGTCCTTTCAGTCTCCATGAAGGATGGAGTCAAACATTTCTACTCTGTACAGTAAATCTTACAGCTCTCAAAATAATATGTATGATTAACTATATATTGTGGGTGAAAAAAGTTTGAAGAGGAAAAGGCAGAATTTGTCCAAGTAATAGTCTTTACAAAACAAATTACCGTTTGTTCATTGCCTTCGCCTGTTGAAGGCTGGTAAGTGATTCTGTATTTCTGCACACGACCACTAGCAGGATCCCACTTAACGGTCAAGCTGTTGGATGTTGCATTGTACACCTGAAGGTTTCGGGGGCCACTTTTTGGAGCTGAAAGAAGATTGTTGAGAAACAGAGTAAGCACCCAGAACAATGCCTCCCCCAAGATACGCACTATTCCCAAAGAAATCAATAGTTCTCTAGGTTTAGAACTAAATCAGTCATTGAATCCTTAATAACTCTTTAACAAATACTTTTCCAGGAAAAGTAAACTCTAAACTCTAAACAAAGCTTTCCAGGAAAGTCCTATTTAAAAGAAGTCCCAATAAACACCTTACAATTTAAAAAGCAAAATGCCTGTTTGCAATGGATTGTATGGTACTTTTCATTCATTCATTCATTCATTATTTGGTCATTCATACAATTCAGCAAATTAGATTCTTACCTGGTGTTGTTGCAGGTATCAAACGCACTAAAAAGGAAATTTGGGAAAATATTACTAACATCGCTATAGCTCTACTTTAAATTAATTTTAAAGTAACAACATCCTAATGGCTGAACACCTACGTGTGCGCTCGCTGCCACTCAAGTCATCACTTTCTGACTCATCGGGATAGATGGCAGTAACAGAAACTTCATAGAGAGTGTTCGGGTTCAGGTTTTCAAACACCAAAGTGTTTTCGTCTCCATTTAAGATGGTCTTAGGGAAAAAGGAAGAAAAAAGAAACCCACACAAATCAAGTAAATATATATATCATACACTCAATGGCAGTTTGTTGACATTCTTTAGCCAAATGTTCCTGCTCTGAGTCATTCTATGAGCTGAAATGTCACTAGTAAGAAAGGATGCTTTTCTGGCAACACAGGTAATACACTATTTCAGACAAGACTTCCTATCACTAAATGGGATACTAAAAAAAGATAGAGAGAAAAGAGGGAAAGAGAGTTAACACTACCTCCATCTTATCTGAGGTCCCAAAAGGCGCCCAGGTTACTCTGTAGAGAGACACATCTGAAGCTGCGTGATCCCACGTTCCTCTGAAGCTCTCTGTCGTCACGTCAGTCAGCTTTAGGTTTTTGGGGGCTGGCACTGTACCTGTCATGAGAAAAGGCAGGATTAATTTTTTAATGTGATCTATAAACTTCATTTAATATAATAAAACTGCTTCGTTTTATTTTAATGGACATGGAAAGACTGGCTGAAAACATTGTTTAGAAGCAAATAGCTCCCCAATTCAGTTCATCTGAAAGATAAATACAAAAGAGAGGTCTGAAAAATGGAAGCAAAGTATGGATATAATAGGTGATTATTAACTTTTATTTTTATAGGTGGTTATTTATGTTCTATTAAAAAGGTAATATTTAGTAATACTCTTCTAATTCAGTGGTTCCTAATCATTTTGCATCTCAATCTTTTTGAAAACCAAGGGCACTTGCACAGAGCAGAACACATAAGCAGAAACTTTGGCATAAAACATCAGAGAGTAAGTGAAGCTTCATGGTCCATGAAATGTTCTGATCTAAGTAATCCATGCACAAGGTTCTCCTGCAGTCACTAACCTCACAACAATGTGAAGCGGACTCTAACTGCCTGTGTCTAAAGAGAAGAAAATCCACGGAGTGCTGATGCTTGCTGAAATCCCAATTAAAAACCTATTCATCAGTCATTCTAGTTAGTTTGCAGTACAAGCAATTTGGAAAGTCTGCCACCAATCCTGAACTTTCACTGTCAATTATTTCTCAGCCTCTTGGCAACCAAAGCCAACTACACAAAGCCCAGAGCCATCAAAAGTTTATTTCTAATAATTATAGTGAAAAGGCCCATTGAGACAAAGTGGCACCACTTTCACAAGCACAACTGCCATCAAAACATCAAGCATGCATTTTGGATGTATCTAAGTTATTAGGAAATATTAAGGATTAAAAACCTATATTGAAAGTATTAATTTATTGTACTAAATTACCTGCTTCCACTAGCCTTTTTTCCTGACTTTTTTTCTCTCTACTACTCATGTTATGTTTATGCAAAGTTGTTAGTCTACTCTGCATCAATTTTTGTCCCTAGCCACTGCCTAAAACTGATGTCAAGAAAACAACTGAAATAGCTAAGAGATATCACATGGTAAGAAAATGGCAGAAGTGGGTACTGCCTGGTGTTAAGGAGCAAGCTGGGCCATTTCACAAGATGCTCTGATTATGCACAGACAGCTGGGCACTAAAGGAGAACATTGTGAGCCTCTGGTGAGGGAGTCACTGTGTAGGAAGTAGAAGTTCCAGACCATTGCACTGATCCCACCACCACGTTACTGGATGAGGCGGGCAAGTCATTTAAATTTTCTAGCCCTGTGCTGTCCACTAGGAGAGCCACTAGCCACATGCACCTACTGAGTACTTGAAATGTGACTAGCCAAATTCGTGATATGCCGTAAGTATAAAATTAATACATCCTGTATTTTGAAGACTTATGATGAAAAAATGTAAAATAGTTCATTCATAATTATTATACTGATACATGTTGAAATAATAATTTTTTGGATATATTAGGTCAAATAAAACACATTATTAAAATTAATTTTATGTGTCTTTTCCTTTTTAATGTGGCTACTAGAAAAATTGAAATTACTCCCATTACAGTTCTTTGGAATATTGCTGGCTCTAGACCTTGATTTTTTAACTACTATTCAATTAGAAAATTATGGGCTGAACACTGTGTCAAGCACTGAAGATACAAAGTTAAACAAAATCAGTGTGTCTCTGCCTTCATTAGGAAGGGAAAGCAGAATAGATAAAAGAGGCCTACAGGCACTAATCATTAGGTTAAATGCTATGGAAGTACCATGGAAGAGAAACAGGCATCCCTCTAAGAAGCAACATAATGGGGCAAGGAAGGAGGGGTGAGGCAGGGTGCTCTGTGTGTCCCCACCTTCCCCCCATGGACGTCTCCCCTCCCTCTGAAATCCGAATGCATACAAACTGAGTGCCACAAACCTCACCTTCCTTGCACAACCCCACATATCGTCAACTAATTTTATCTCCACAATGAAATCATGAACTATGGATGGCAAAGATGCTTACATTTTGTTACCCCGGTAGCCCTTTACACATAGTAAGATATCAAAAATATTTGGTAACTAATGTAAGTTTTCCAGAGGAAATGTCCATCATACATCAGAACGTACTTTTTCTCTCCCATCCCACCCCCAAATCCACACACACCAGCAAAGTACGTAGAAGATGAATTAGTGACAGAGGCTGATAGAAGAACAGTAGGAGAGAAATTATGACAGAAATGAACACAAAGGTAGAAGGGGAGAAGAAAATAAATAAAAAAACAACCTGTGAATGCAAACATTATTAAATACTGGCAGAAATAGCATTAAGAAACCAAATGACCCAATCAGCATGATCACAACTCACGAGTCTTTTCTTGAGCAGTCACTGGGGGAGACTCTCCCTCGTCATACACGGCAGAAACGCTGACTGTGTGCAGGGTCTGCGAGGTGAGTTCTCTGAGAGGGATGCTGGTCTGTGACCTGTCTACTTCTACCTGTAATAGAGCAGCAGAGCTATTTTTGCAAAGGGTTTAGTTTTGACATCTCTCTGTTGTTTACTATACCTCTCAGCACAAGAGCATTAAGAATAGTGGTACAAAAAACAAGTACTTTTTTCCAGTCTGCATAAGAGCCCAGAAACTGGAGATGGTTCATATGTGGAAAAAGAGGCGTGTACTCGAGCCATACCTGGCATGGTAAATGATGACTGCCTACGGATTTAAACAACCTAGTCATTTTTCACCTGCTTCCCTCTGTACCACTGCCTCATTCTTTTGGAGACGTTGTCCTGTGGATTGTCTCATTTGTTATGCACAAGAACCCTGAGAGACCCACTGGTCATTGTACCTCTCTTGAAGCTGAAACCCAGGATGAAATGAATGTGTGTACATGGATAAATTAGCTTTTGTGTAATCCAAATGGCTGGCACAGTCAGTAACTGGGTGCTCAGTGAAACTATTTCTATGTTCCAAAAATGCCCCTGAGATTCCGATATCAATGCTCCCGCCCCAAACACCCATGAGTTTTAAACCCATTCATTGGTGAAGCCCCTCGGTTTGCTCCCACTTTGAATCAGGTTGTCAGGGAAAATGCTCCCTCCACCCCAACATCTACTCAAAAACATTCACTGTCAAAAGGTCACCCCTCCAACGACATATTCATCCTTTCTGTCTGTCCTTTTCAATTGTCCTGTCCTCCTATGATCTGACAAACTCCCCAACATCCTCTTGCTCGCTTTTATTTTTAGAAACATTGTTGACATATTTTTAGTAATTTACAGACTGCAGAGCACCATATATGTAATCTGAATGAAAAGGAAATAGTATCTAGATTCTATAACTAAGTGGTGATATTTTTAAGATTACTATCACACAGCAAAACATTTTTACTTAAATGCAAGACAGTCCAACATATTATCAATATTCAAAAAGTGTTTTATTAATATAATAATTTTTCAACACTATACTAACAAAATGACAGTATTCAAAACATGCTATCAAATGTACTTGTTTAGGTTGTTTTGTTAAATCTACTAGGAAAACAAATAATTCTATACCCATTCGAATCTTCAACCTACCTCTTTGGTATCCTCTTCTGGAGTTTTGTAGCGAACCATATATTTACGCACTGCTCCAGGAGCGGGTTCCCAAGAGACATTGATGGTGCTGTGGGTCACATCTCTGAGTTTCAGGTCTCGAGGTTTGGGTAGAGGCACTGGAGATGCATGAGAAATTAGACCCAGACAGGATTCTCAAACACAAAGCTCTAAAGAATCCACATAAGCTTTCAAGAAGTTGTTTTGAGAGCACTTAAAGGTATGCAGGAAAATAACTAAAATATAATGGTTAGAATGATAAATGTACTATACTTCTACCAGGAAAAGCTAAATTATCCTGAAGAAGTCTTTTTAAAAATAGGATAAATTTAAATTTACATGACGACTCTACTTCTCACTTATATGTTAGTTTCTTCCATTCTATTGAAATAAACTCTTACTAGCTGTTCAGCTATAATAAATCATAATTCACCATAAATTTATCACTCATGTTTCTTTACCAGATATTTAAACTGATTAAGGTAAAAACCAAAATCAAAACAGTCAAGCTGCCCTAAGAATGTGACAGAAAAATATCTGGTTACCAGAGTGAAGAATGAAGATGAGCCAAAAGTAAGCATACAATAAACTTATAAGAAAATCCACAGAAGCCTAAATGGTGAAAAGAAAATACAAATAATAAAGTTTTACCAAGACAAACAAAGCTTCACCTTAAAAAGAAGAGGGAGGAAGATAAGTAATGAGCGTGTTTTCTTTTGTTATATTAGAACATATCTCACTCTTTCCAGCTGCCCATTTGACCAATTCCTTTGTCTTTCACTGAAACTCTAAACACTTCTCTTCCTGAATCTTTCTCTTCCTCCATTTCTGCACCTCATCCCTTCAGTGCTTTTATTTCTCTGAGCTCCCTGCGTTCACTGCGAAGGCCCAGCCCGATAGCCTAATCCACAGCCACATTTGTCTTTCACCCACTATGGCCCTTCTCTCCCGGCCTCTCAGAGCACATGTCCCATCCCTAGCAAGCTCCCAACTCTCTCCATCTGCCACTGATCCATTTCCGCAAAAGCACTAGCTCCAAACAGGATCTAACGCATAAAAGATGATAATTTTTTGTTCATGAATTTATAGTGTCCCCACCCAGGAGAGGCTCTTTCTCTTTTCTGTCCCATCATGCTTCTGTCTCAGGCTCTTTTCCCCCTTGAAGATTCCTTCCCATTTCTTTATTTCTCTAGAAATGTGGACTGAGACTCACCAAATTTAAGCCAAGTCATCCATCCTAGCATGCCCACCTCAACAAGCAAGAAACCCAACTCCCAGCTAGGTCAGGTAAAAGTGCTAAATGCAATCACTGTCACTTTTCAAGAAAAATGCTAGTGAAACACACAGGAAACACAAAAAGGGTGATCAACACACAAATGAGAGAAGGGCAAACTAGGATGGAGTCCATGTACTCTGTGCTGCTTTGCATTATTTACTGGTGCATTACCTATATTTATTGGTGCACAGTGACTGGAGTATAATAGATGAGCAATGTTTTTGGACTGAGTTAATTGATTAATTCACTTAATTGAAACAGACATTCATATGTGCCACAGAGTTTCTACTTCAATAAAAATTTGGAACATATTGATCTTAAACTGAGTATCTTCCTTCAAAACTATACTCACTCAAATTCCCATTCTCACCAACTGTATTTCATGGACCTACAGCAACATCAGTTGTAAGGCATATACTATTTTATGTTCTATGCCCTGATAGACATCTGGCCATGAACAGTTGTAAGACAATATCGATTATAAGATACACTTCAATATTGGGCATGTTAAATGTGAAAAGATATGTAAATCCTATAATCAATTTGAGACGCTGCCATAAGGCTAAAGTTAATCTTAATTCTCAAATTTGATTGCCATAAATAATAACCCTATAACTTATGCACGAATAATTAAATCATGGTTAGCATCATTGGGTAAAAGAAAAATGTGAACGAATGTTATAAGCAGTAGAAAAGAAGGGAAATTGGCAATGTCTTACGGGTGACTTCCCGAGCAGTGACAGGTTCACTGGTGAGGTCATGCAGGGCTGCCTGGACTGTGACCACATACTCAGTGTTGGGAAAGAGGCCAGTCAGCTGCACATCATTCACCGCTGGTCCCACACGCATCTGCATATGGACACGCCGGGGGGAGATCAGACATTCAGATCAAATGTTTCCACTTACCAGGCACAGCCAATTACAGCCCATCTGTAACCACTAGATTATAACGCAACTTTTATTTTTCATGTTTCTGAATTGCATTTCCTTTCTATGCTAAAGCTTTCTAAAATGGGTCACAAGCCTAATTTTCTATTTTTCTGTTTTCTGTGTAAAGGTATAAATGAGTTCATAAGTAACTGCAGTTAATGAAGACTCTAAAACTGTAACGTCTCAGGAAGACCCAATAAAAAAGAAACAAATGTCTCCCACCTCTTTGGCTTTTGTTGGTTCTGTGGCATTGACCGGTTCGTAGGACAAAGTGTAGCCGGTAGCCCCTCCCACTGGCTGCCACTGCACCTTCATGGTGGTAGTGCCAATGTCATAAATATTCAGGCTGACAACAGGAACAGGCACTGTTGGGATGTAAAACAGACATCAGTCTAATTCCTGTCCTTCTGCTCATTTTTTAATTGATTCCTACTTAGTTATTGATATTTGTATGTGCTAAATAAAGAATAAGTTGCTGTGGGAAATCAACGAGAGTTAACGTCACCCTTTCCTCTTCCCCCCCAAAAACACAATGTCATTGTTCATAACTACCTCATACTCAAGACTGTATGTTACAACCATTTCATAGGAGGAAAAAAATTTAAATTTCAAATATTATTCCTATGAGTCCATATGGAAACCAAAATAAGGACCAACTTCCTGATATTTTGGTCTGTTTTTCTGCAACATCTCTAATTTGACTATGTTCATCCTTTAATCATAGAATTTTATATACAAGTAACCAACATAGTATTTTATTTCACCTTTATTTTTAAAACTTGTTAATTGAGAGTGCCATATATTATTAACTGGAACTTAGGGATTTACGGGCTTTTTGAAGCCAAGCCCAAGGGGCAGAGTAAATGGTTCACAGGCTCCTCTTCACACAACATTCACATAGCTTTCCTTGTTGTCCAAAGATTGAGTTTAAATTTTTAAGGAATTATCAAATTAATCCTGTCTATTATTAAATACATTACTTTTTTTACCTCCTGTGGTCTAATGTAAGGGGAAATAAGAGAAGAGATAAAGACCTAAAAAACCAAGCAGTAAGTAGAGTCAATTCTTGCCTTGGAGAGCGTGATACCCACTCCTTTCTCTTACAAGTGGCCCCCTTCCCCCTGGAGCCCAACCAAGAAGATGGGAGAAGGGAGGAAAATATTCATAAGACCTCAGAAACCTGACCAGAAATAGGAGTGAGGGACATCTCTCCTAAAAACTCTACTCAAAGTCAAAGCCATTAGAACTTCTCTAGTAAGGTCCAGAGGCCAAAGGCCAAAGGCCAGGAAAGAAAAAATGGAGAGATCTCATTGCCAGAAGGAAGATCTGGCCTTCAACAGAATGAAAATAGATCATTCAGTACACATCCTCTTCCTAACCTTAGTCCCCCTCCCCTCACATGGTGTCTTTCTTTAAGAAGTGAAAACCAGGCAAAATATCTTCATAGATACTCTGCCTGGAGCAGCCAGTAAGAGCAGAAAACCACTGTGTATGTATTGAGCACCTACACAAAGAATGCACTCAGTAAACTGTTGAATGGATATTGAATAAAGAAATGACTTGGAAGATTAACAAAATCCCACATGGGCTGCCACCTCTTTATCTTAAAAAAACAAAACAATGATATTTCATTTTTAACCTGACTTACGGGTTTTCTCTGTGCCCTTCAGAGGCTCACTATATTCGTCTTCCACTACAGAATACACGTTCACAACGTACTGAGTTTCAGGCTTCAGATCTTTCAGTACTGTGCTACTTTCCAGCCGGCTCACATAAAACTAAAGAAAAAAAATTAAATAATAACAACATATTATAATCACTTCCCTCTTTTCTACTATAGTTACAAAGTAGTTAATTACAATGAACTTAGAAATTATATTTCAATAAGACCATTGTGGGTTTTTTTTGCAAAATACCACATTATAATGAGATCTTGGACAATTCATATAATTTATTCTCCCAACTGTTGTTTCCTTATTTGTAAAAAGAGGGGTAAAACTAGATCACCTTTAATGTTCCCTTCCAACTCTTTGATTCTAAGTATAAACTCATGAACAAATCAAGCACCCTCTAACTAAATTTTAATTAAAAATCATATTGATATTCTTCAACTCTCAAAAATCATGAGAATTTAAGCAGAGCTCTTTCCCTTTAATTAAGCCTGAAGGGAAGTGTTTGCCTTGCATGAGCTAGAAAGCACCATGATTGGATAGTTCTGCACTCTGCCTCCCTCTTGCTCCCCACCCAACATTTTCCCAGAGCCCCAGTGAGTAGGGCCCAATCCGAACATCAGGAAGAAGGGGATTGGAAGTGTTGTCTACTCACTTCTTGGCGTTTCCCTCCAGAAACTGGGTAGTATTCCACCTTATATCTGTCCACACTGTCAGCAGGAGGTGTCCAGCTCACTCTAAAAGAACGATGGGTTCGCTCAGAAATAACTAGGTTAGAAGGCGCTGCCAAGTCACCTACATGTGGAAATAAAGTACATACACTCTTTTCATTATTACACCAAGGTGATAAAATTTGAAATTAGATTGAAATGTTATTAGTGTCCAAATCAAGCTTGTACATGAATCCTTTCACATATTAAGTAGCTACAGTTAATCATTATAGAGGACCATTGTGCATAAGACTTCTCTGAAGGGATGCCCAGAGGGGTCCTTCAGCCTCAGAAAATTCAAACTTGAGCTCATTTTCTTCCACTGAAACTTGACCCCACTCTTCCTGACGGCACCACCAGTCTACCCATCTCAAACCTCTGAATCATCTTTTGGATACTTTCTCCCCTCTCTAGCCTTGTAATCAATTTATAATCTAATACATTTAGTGATTTATAATCCATATAAATCCTAATTTATAATCAACAAATAAGGATTTGGGACCTGACAAGTCTATTGTCTCTCTCATAATTTTCGGTACCATCCAAGTTCACAGCCCTCATTATCATTTTGATTATTTATACTCAGGTTGCAGTCTGTAAGAACAGAATTGGTTTCTTGTTCTTGATTAGATCCCCTATAGGACCTCGTTCAGTGGTAAGAGAAACTAACCACTTTCATATTCAAAAGAGAGAAACAACTAAGTTTTTAAAAATTTGGTAACATCATACTGTCTGTGAATGCGTTCTCTGTCGGTAGATACAGGTGAAATGACTAATGCAGAATAATATCTGGAATAAATATTAATGAACACAGAAATATTAAGTTCCTTATGACCACTAGAAAGATTTACCAAATAAAAATTTAAAGAGAATTAAGCCAGTGACTCCATGAGCATGGCAAATTATTCTCATATAAATTCTTTCTACTTTCTTTGTAAGCCAAAGCTGGAGAAAGCATTTCCATTCTTAGTATCCTAACCTTTATTGTACTTGGGTCATAATCAAGCCTACAAAATTATCAACCAATTTTACTGTCTGGGAAACTAGAATGAATGCAACTCTTACACAGTTGACAAAAAAAATAAAGGAAAATAGATAAAAGATGTTTTCATCCCTATTCAAAGTCCTCTCCAACTAAATAAAACTACAACTCTCTCAGCTAATCCAGAGCCAGAAGCCTACAAATACTGGTTTCCTGGCTGGTCCATTTCTCCAGGGAAAAGGTCAGTCTGTTGTTCAAATCCAAAAAAATAAAATCTGCAAAAGTTTGGAGTGAGAAACTCAAGAAGGAACAGTCGAATAAACTTATCCCAGTACCCAAAGCATGTAAACCATTTTACCACATTATTTGTTAAGTTCATTCCAACCTTTCCAAAACCAGAAGATAATAATGAAAGGCTACCTTCACCGTAATCCACATTGCTATTACAAGTACTTAAAAGAAACTTTTTATAATATAATGCATTTAATTTTCCAAAAATCTTTAATTTTGGTGCTTACTATGTTTTGTACTGTCATTTATGTGGAGAATAATCATTTCGCACTACCTTTTGTCACTAAGAATTCAGTTCCATAATTTTCCTTCTAAATCTTAATTCCTTTTCAATAAGTATTTTTATTTTCAAAGACCTTTAAAAACATTCTTAACCACTTGACCCTGTGTAATTTAACTTCTCTAAGTCTCAGTTTTCTTCCCAGGTAAAGACAGATTACGTCATTTCTAAAAGTCCACACTCTAAAATTGTAATGTCCCTGTATATTTAAGGATTACAAGTTCAAAGTATCAAATTTGATCATCTCCAGTTGAGGCAAAGCAAATCAGATATAAGACCCCTCTTTCATTCCTAACCTCCCCCCACAAAAAAAGTAATCGAACTTTAGAAAATAAAAGTCTAGGAACAACCATTTAATAGAAGCTTAGTAATTATAGAGTGAAGATGCTTTATTAAAAAATATGTATACACAAGAAAAGAAAGAATTTCTCTTCCCCAATCACCACTTATGCACGGGTGTATCTCTGTGTGCAGGCACATACAACTAAAAGTGTCCTCGAATAAGCTGGCAGTCATTCTAGGTTGATGTCATCAGAAACAAATCAGGGACTAAACCAATGATTCTCAATTGTGGACAGTATTCCCCTTAGCAGACATTTGGAAAATTCTGAAGATATTTTTTGTGGCCACAAATCAGGGTATGCTACTGGCTTCCAGTGGGCAAGACACAGGAATGCTATTAAACATCTCAAAAAGCAAAAAAGAATCCCTTCCCCCATCCAAAATAAGAATTTTCTGGCCCAGCCCTGGCCAGGTAGCTCAGTTGATTAGAGCATTATCCAGATACACCAAGGTTGTGAGTTCCATATGCAGCCAGGGCACATATAACAATCAACCAATGAATCCACAAATAAATGGAAAAACAAAAAACAAGTTGAAATCTCTCTCCTGCTCTCTCTCTCTCTCTCTTCACCCCACCCACTTCTTCCTTTTCTCTCTCTCTGTTCTGGTCTAAAATAAATAAATAAATAAGAATGGAATAGAATAGAATAGAATAGAATAGAATAGAATAGAATAGAATAGAATAGAATAGAATAGAATAGAATAGAATTATCTGGCCCAAAGTGCTGAGGGTAGAAACCCTGAGCTAACCTTACCTGGACCCTTGACACTGTTACACAAGTTAATGGTGAGGTCATCCACAATCCTGGAGAGTGAGTCAAAATCTGCCACGTTGTATGAGTGGACATCATCTGGATCTGATGCAATCATCTTTAACTCAGACTCGTCAGCATTTTTAATACCTCAAAAAATGGATATATATAAATCAGAAGCACTTCTCCGAAAAAAATAATGAAGTGAAGCAAAAATTTCACAGGTTACCCTGTATAATCAATGGTAACTAGAACATATATATGATTTTCCTCAATAATAAAATGATTATCTACCTAGACCTATAAAATAGGATCAAATAAAAAATAATGTTAATTGAAAGCTATTCTAAATTAACTTCTTCTGAATGCTTCTAGCACCAATTTCCCACCCCCCAAAAAAGTGTCTCTGCAATGTTTTCTTCTGGAAAGTAAAATATGGATATCAAAAATAAAGATTGGGCCACAGAAAACCAAACAGGAATTTTTCTGATTCCTATTAAGAATGCATTTGTCCTCTTGGGCCATCACTTTCTTCCAAGAAGACATGTAATTTTGTCTCATTACAAGGATAATTACATCATTTGATAAATTATATGATAGGGAAAATGTGTTTGTTTTTTTCACACTTCGGAAAATATTTTTAACTACAAAAATATCCTCAGCTTCTACAGTGCCGAGAGCACCGCTAGCCTTGGCAGGGCTTACCAACAGCAAACAGCTCCACACCCTCATCCTTGAGTTTCTTTGAAGGTGCCTCAACATCATCCTGTGACTTTCCATCAGTGATAAGAACACCAATTTTTCTAGCTCTAGGCCTCATTCCAGCCTGGGTTTTGAAGCTCTGCTGGCGAATGAAATTCAAAGCCATGCCTGGTGGGATTTTTAAAAGAGAATCAATCACATCATTATTTAGCCACAAGCTTTGACAGGAGCTAAAATTGAGCCAAACCATCCTGACTCACCTGTGAGAGTATTGCCACCTTTGTATGGTAAGTTTGCCACCGCTTGCAACAAACTCTTCTTGTCTCTGTGAGCATTTAACTGCCACTCTGTTCTGGGGTCCCCGCTATACTGGGCAAGGGCTAAAATAACACCACTGGCATTAGCATATATAAAAGAGCATAGTGAAAATGTTTAAATGTCTTCAACACAGTCAGACTTACCAATTTGTACTCTTTTGGGGCCAATATCAAAGACCTCCACAATGCGAGAAATGAAACTCCTCACAGTTCTAAAATTTGCCCGGCCGATGCTCCATGATCCATCCACCAGTAACACAATGTCTGCCTCAGCTCTGGTGAGACACTCCATCCCTGACATGGCAATTGTGAGAGAGATCCAAGTAAGGAGCAAATTCTAAGCAGGATTACTTCCTAGCCACACATCTGCACCCCCCTCCCCCAGAAGCTCAGTGTTGCCTAACTCTTTGTGTTACGGCTTTAGAATTCGAGATTCTGAAAACACATCCATGTGATTTACTGACTTCAAATAACAGTCATAAGAATCACCAATTCCTCCAATGATTATTTCAGTGGCAAATCTTTTTTCATCTTGACTGTATTTCCTGGCCACCGACCCTGGAGACCTAAATTAAACTATCATTACAAATTTGAACAGGCTCACAAACTCAAGACCTGAAATAAGTAAGTGAGAATGTACAGCCATCTAACCATAAGGTGTTAATAATTTTAATAAAATGTTAATGTAATCTATTAGATTTCCATTTTTCTGTGATATCCCATGGTCACTAGCAGACAAGTATGAGATGAACTGATAAAATGTGGAAGCTAGAAAACGTTTTAGTGAGCCAAGAAATCTTAAAATAATTAAACTCCCAGGTAACTACTATACATATTATGAAGAAATAGGAACATAACTTAAAATTAGACCTTTTTAAAGTAAATATAATTGTGTTAAAGCCTGATAGCTATTATATTATATAGTCATTAACTCCTTAATCATCTGCTATGTATAACACTCAGGCATATACAGATGGTAAAGTCTGCACATTTAAAAAAAAATCAAGAGAGAAGAAAGACAATTTAGAAAAAGTATGCAAACAAACATACAAATTGAGAGCAATAGAGGCAACAAGCACAAACACTGATACAAAGCTAGGGTGCTTTGGAAAGAGAGAATAATCCCAATATCCTCAGTGCACAAGCTACAAAATAAAAATATAAGTCAGTTAATATCATCATAGGAGAAACAATAAAACATTAAAACAAAACAGCACAATTTGACACTTTGTTTTGTCCACATCCATATTTTCAAATGCTTTCTTTTCCAGGAGCTTATGTTACGAGCTATGGATTTTCCCACCTCTTGCCATGTTAGCCTCTGCTCTTTACATTACAAAAAGAAGTCATGTAGAGAAATTACACGATGCTCCTCACACTACAAAGTTGTCCTCATGCATTCATTATACACTAACTCAGGATAGCGGGATCCCAAATACCATTCCAACCACCTAAGCTTTTGCAAGCCTGCTCGTGAATTGCACAGATCTACTCTTTTTTTAGCAGATGATGGAAAATATTTAAAAGTAAATTCTACCCACCACTTACACCTCTAAAATGCTTAAAACTAGCTTCGTGTACATGAAAACTATAATCACGGCAAGTGCAAAAAAGTCTGAAGGATTTACGTTAGCACTTTGCTTCCCAAGTTGTGGTTCCTACCTATGTAAGTAACCCACTTCTGCTTGCTAAGCCAAATAAGTCATTTCTCTCATTACTTTAACAAAATACAACTGCCTTTTAGTCATTAAAAAGAGAGAAAATGTACTTTATCTACCGATCTCAAAAACTCATCTTTAAATAATATAGTACTATGTAATCAATGCAATGGTAAATTTTTTTAAAAAGGCCTTAAAACTATATTGTAAAAAAGCATGCTTAGCTGGATTTTTGAAAAATTTTTAAATATGTAAATTATATATATAAATTTTAGTTCATACTTGAAATACTTTCATAACATTGAAGTCTCCTAGGGAAATGTAACTCAATTTCTTACCAGAGGATAAAATTGGCATTACAGTTGTGTCAGAAAGGGTTGTCATTTCTTGTCCAACAAGTGGTGAACTTTCTCCTCCATCAAACATTCCAAAAACATTTACTTTGTAGGTGGTACCTGCCCTGAAATGTGAAAACATGTAGTCTATGGGTATAATTGGCCCAAGTGGTAGCATTGTTGCTCTGTTTAAGACATTCATCTTGATTTACAAACCATCCCTCAAAGTTATAATGTGTACCACTGCAAGAGAAGGAAGATAATTTCCATCACATTGTGGTTTAAGCTAACAGTGTGAGGTGTCCAGGGAAGCTAGCCAACATTTTAGAGACTACTAGGGCTTCCAGCACCGGCCTCTGCGTCTGCTTGCTGTCAGAAGTAGAATCCCCACCATGCCACTGAGCATGTCAAGGAAGAGTCCTACCCTTCATCCTTACTGCTTCAAAGCAACGTGCTTTAAAAAAATAATTTCAATGTTGTACCTTTCAAGGTTACCTAAGGCCCCTAGCACAATGCTGGCACATAGTAGGCTCAGTAAATTTCATCCTCCCTATTCTGATAAAAGTAAGTAACAAGCATTTATATAGACTTCAATATTGTTGAATGAATAGTTGAAACAAACTTTCAAAAAGGCACTCCACAGTAGCCCATTCTTTTTACTTTAATGAATGCAGGGTGCTGTTCAAACTCAAACTTCCTTGTTTTCCACTGCACAGCCTGAAGTGAAGCTTTCAATCAGCTCACCCCTCCCTGATCCTGCCAGCTGGCACCACGCACAAAGTCCTGCCTTCCCTCTGCCATGGCCCACCCTGGAAGAGGACACACTTGGAATCTAAGTGTGAGTCACCTGGGCCTTTCCAGAAGGAAACCCCTACATTGCCACAGGGCTTGCTAGGGGAAAGCGACTTTTTAGTGTAATATGGATGTTAATTTTTTACAGCAGGATATTATTGAAAATTTGCCATCCCTGATCACTTAATAACAAAAATCATTAAAATATTACAAAAAAATCTCCTCAAGCCTACATTCTGTTCTAACCCCTGAATGCTACCTCCACTTCGCCAGCACCAAGAATAAGAAAGCAACTTCAGCTGATTTAAAACATTGCTGGCAAACTGTTGTGTGAGGCCAACTAATTTGGCCTCAAAAGATCGAAGTTATTTCATGTTTTAACACAAACCAAATATAGTTCATTCCTACCTAAGTTCCTCCAAAACAACTGTGTTGTCATATGGTCCAACCACTAACTCTCCCAGGGTTCTTTCTTCTCCTGTAGGGTGGAACGTGACTTTGTAACCCTTCACCTCCCCAGGCGCAGGCTCCCAAGTCACTCGGAAGCTTGACATGGTTGAGTCAGAGGTCCTGAGGTTTCTGGGTGACTTAAATCGAGAAGCTGTAAAGATAACAAGATTTCAAAACATTATCCACAAGACTAGGCTTTGGGGTTTTTTACTCGCCTCTACAATAGTAAATTGAATTGGAAATATCTAAGTGACATACATGAGAATCATCACAACCAAACCATAACACTTCAAAACACATACTTACAAGAAGGTTAAGTCTGATAGCACCAGACATAATGCTCAATAAAAATGCTGATTAACAAAGTGCTACTCAAGGGAAAATGTAAATAATTCTCACAATTTAGAAGATTAGGTTAGCATTAGAACATTAATATGTAGAATCATTTTACCAAGACCTGGATTGGTAAAAATAACATGCTAATCCTGTCCAATTATTCTAATTTAATTTATTACAGAAGTAACTTTAGACATTTACAAGTAAAGTAAATGTATAAAGTTTTCCTTAAAATATGACATACTTTCCAAAAGAGGTATCGTTTTGTACCTGTCGTTCCTGATCCTTGCCTGAGCTTCCCTTCTCCTGTCTTGTAAATCGGGAGAACTGTGATATCATATGTCGTCTGGGGTTTAAGTCTCTTTAACACTGTCGAGGTGGCTGTGGGTGGCACTTTGGCTACCATCTGTCTTCCTCCCCCACGGGGGCGATATACAACACGGTAGTTGACAACTTTCCCGGGTGCTGGTTTCCAGGTAACTCTCATTGTGTTTTCTGTTTCTTCATCCACTTTCAAGGTTTTCGAATCTTGGGATACTGTGAGATAAAAAAAAGATCACAGTGTATACCATGTTGAAAGAAAATATATATGGCCACCTCCCCATTTTTGTGAAAATAAACTGTGGTTTCTTGAATATGTACATGTTCTCTTGCTTGGCATCATGTCTCATAAATTCGTGATGGCGGATAAGCCTAATCTCAGTGAGATCACAGTGAGATGTTTTTTCTTTAATTGACTAATAAATAAAATGGATTTTCATATTGCATAAATTTCCATTTGCATTCTAAAGGTATTAGTAAAGAAAAAATCCATTTCTGAATTGAGTGCCAACCTGCAAACCAAAAGGTCGCTCGTTTGATTCCCAGTCAGGGCACATGCCTGGGTTGTGGGCTAGGTCCCTGGTTGGGGCCTATGAGAGGCAACCAATTGATGTATCTCTCACACATCAATGATTTTCTCCTTCCCTTATCTTTCTCCTTCACTTCCCCTCTTTCTAAAAATAAATAAATAAAATCTTTTTTTTTAAAGAAAGAAATGAAACATCCATTTCCAGTAATGACTTTTTAAAATTTTTATTATATTTTCACCTGTAAAGAATCCTGTGGCCATCATGCTGTGGGGAATAGTAAAAATCATGAATGCAGGGTCAGAAATATTACTTGTGTCTCTTTAGAAAAGGAACAACCCACAAATGACTAAGCAGAGGGACCAGAGTTAACACAATTTTTTGTGACTGCCACAAATATGTCAGACTATGAGCACAAAGGAATAGGAAACTCTAACACATAAAAATATTTCAATAGCTGTAAAGATAAACTAGTAAACACTGAGTGTTTTAGGAAGCACTACATGTAAAAAGTGTTTAATATATAATTATTTATTATTGTTATCTCTTACTAATATTTTATAATTAATAATAACTACATCAGAAACAGGTCGCCAAACACCCACAAATAGCCAACACACCCCTTTGCTTATAGATAACCAGAGCTTATAAGTAGGATCACTTCATTCAGTTTATTAATCTTAGTAATTCAAAGGCATAAGCATTTTTATAAGAAGAATCTAAAGCTTAAAGAAACACTGCAAAGGATCACTCTTAATTCTAAGAGAAATATTCACATTCAAATAGACATGAACCACTTGAAACAATGAAAAATCTGAAAAAAAACTAAAATATAAAATATTTAAAACTAAAATATACATATATACATATATACAGAAAAATATTTTTCAGATACTGGACATCAGGAAGCACAGGACGGTGATCCCTGAAATATGAGAAATGGATGTGGGTTCACTTTATGATTGCCTAAGGATATTATTTAGAAAGAATTTTCAGCCCCAGTACAGGAAGAGGGAATCCAGGTAGAGTCTAGTGGTTCTCTTAATTCAGGACATGGTTTTGCAGATTTGGGGAGTCCCAGGTTCTTGAAACTTGCAGAGCAGAGTACTATAGAGGAGATGATGTTAGAGAGAAAACAAAACAAAAATCTGAAAAAGATCCTCCTTGAGTCTTCAACCCAGTACTAATCAGAGCTTATGTATGAGAAAGAACCACCCAAAAAGAACAGAGGTAACAATTTCAAGAGTTCCCACAGAGCCAGAAATGCTCCCTAACCAGAGCAGAAAAACTCAAAATTCTTGGAATATCATGTGTAGTACTCAAGAAGTTCTTGTCTCAGTAATGGGACAAAATTAACCCTAAACTAAAGGTTTATCTGGTCTATTGCTAACAAAAAATAAAATAAAGCTTCTAAAAGATCAACCGATTTACAAGTAACTTAACTACATCCAGAATCAAACTTAAGGATGTTTATAAGAATATAAAAATATCCAGCACCCAAAAAAGTAAAATTCACAATGTCTAGCATCAAATAAAACTTACCAGGCATGCAAAGAAAAAATATGACACATGTTATGGACTGAACGGTTGTGTCTCCCCAAAATGGATATGTTAAAGCCATGACCTCCAATGCGATGGTGTTTGGAGGTGAAACCTTCGGGTAATTAAGGATAAATGAGGTCATAACAGTAGGGCCCTAGTCTGATGGGAATGGAATCCTTGTAAGAGAAAGAGGAGACGCTAGAGCTCGTATGCTCGTGCTCTCTCTCCCTCCCTCCCCACCAACCATATGCACAGACCCCCTCCCCCGCAAAAAGGGAAAAAAAGGCCATATATGAACACAGCAAGAAGATGGCCATCTCCAAGCCAGGAAGAGTTCTCACCAGAAACCAAATTCTGACAAAACTTTGATCTTGGATCTGTAAGAAAATGAATTTCTTTTGCTTAAACCAACAGTTGATGATATTTTAGAGCTAAAAAAACGCATAATAATAACAAAAATCAATCAATAGAAACAGAACTAGAAACAGAACTAGAAACGACATATATGACCAAATTATTAAAAAGGGATGTTAAAACAACTATTATAATTATATTTCATATATTGATAGAAAAAATATTAAGTATGTTAAATAAAGACATAGAACATATGAAAGAGACTCAAACAAAACTTCTATAGCTGAAAAATACATAGGATAATATTAACAGCAGAACAAAAATCACAGAAACAAGATGAGTGAACTTAATAACATGATAATAGAAAGTATCTAAATGTAACACAAGAAAATTAAAAAAAGATTTTAAGACAGAACAGCACAACAGTGAGCTGTGTGATAACTTCAAGCAAACTAATGCATGTATAATTGGAGTACCTAAAGAGAATAGGGGTATAATAAATAAAATACTTGGAGATATGATGGACTAAATATTTTAAAATTTTATAAAACTATAAATCCACAGATTCAAGTAATTCAATGAACCCTAGGCAAAAAATTATGAAGAAAATGATACTAAGGCACATTATAAGCAAGTCACTTAAAATCAATGGTAAAAAGATCTTAAATACAGCCATATAAACAAAAGATATATTATGTATACAGGATAAAGGAAATTCAAGAGATGGCTATGGGTTTTGTTTCTGAAAGATGAAAAAGTACAAATTCAACTGAGAGTAAATTAGTTGCATTTTTTTTTTTTGTTTTAGGGTTTAAAGAAACTAAGAATTCTCAGCTACTGTCTGGAAGTATTAAAATTTATTCACATTAATCCTCAATTATCTATTTCTATTTCCAGGTAAGTAAACTATTAAAAGAAAAAAATGTGTATTTTCAAACCAAAAAAAATGTAAAGACCTTATACAGGGCTTTGAAAATAGTATGGAAAGAATGGTATATACAAGAACAATCTATTTCGGTTATTATTACAAATTTTCACAAATAAGTTGATGTGTGTCTAACACTTTTCTAGAAAGGGTCGTGCTAACATATGTTTTCTGACCTCTTATTTGTAGCTTAAATTCCAATTCAGAACAAGACATTTTTACAAAAAATTCTCAAATTTTATGTAATTCAGAATTGAGGGAAATGAACTTTTAAATCTTATAAGTATTGGTCTAAAAAAAAAATTATGTCCCCAAAAGAATGGAATCCCAAACTTTAAAATATTTCCTAAATTAAATATGTGAAGAACAGTCAAATGTTGTACTTCACACTTTGAAATGCTTCAAAGATCTCAATTATATTCCTGCCTTTCAACTAATTCTTTAAAATAAAGGAATTGAAGTTAAATAGAGTACAATATACTTCATCCTAGTTTTAATAGAAAACTTTGGATTTTAGAAATTTAAAAAGGTTTGTTGGTGTCCCCCAAAAGTCAATGTTTTACTTCATTGATAGGTGTACCACGTGATATAAAATGCTGCAACACATTATTAGTTCTTTTCATGTTTCAGTAGCTCTCAGAGGGAGCTTTCCCACAGCCGCTCAGCTCTGCTCAACCAGCTGCTATAAATGACAGAGCCAATAGAAAGCCTCCCATCCACTAGCTTCTGGACACAACTCACTATTTTCCTTCTATCAGCAGCTGCATACCATGTCTCTGAGTTGAAAGCAATCCTAAAATTACTTCCAAAATGTTCCCTCAGAAGATGATTAGAAACTCCACGAGCATGATCTACTGACTGCCCAGGTATCCACACTTGGGGATTCGTCCACCACCTAAATACCACACCTGGCTCAGATTTGTCAAAGAGCTTCCAGAACTGCTTTACTTTCCACAAAGACGGCAAAGTAAAACAACAAAATGCTAAGAGAACAAACAAAAATGCTCTCATATGTGCTTAGATGTGTAAGCAGTTTGCATATACACTACAAAGTGTGTGTTTCATTCCTGCCTAGTCTGCTCTTCAGTGCAAAAGAGATCTTTCTCTTCCTGCACCTTTAAATCAATCAATTAGCCAAGAACAACTGAAATTTTCTTAGATGCTCACCTTCCTAGAGATGAAAGGCTATTTAGGACTTCTGCTACCATATTTACTTTTGCCTAAACTATGTTCCTTGTTGAGATTTTCAATCTAAATAAAACTGAAAACTCAGTCTTTTGGGAAGAAGACACAGTGGAGGAGAGTTTTTAAAAAATTGTCCTCCCTTTAAATACACATACTTGAATAACTTCTCATCCACATGAGTTGTATATTTATTTCTACAAATAAATTTAGCTTTATGTGTCATATCTGGCCTAAGTTTACAATATGACTTGTCTTTATGACAAATGAATTTCTGCTAGAAATAGAAATGAATTTCTGCCAGTTCTTAAACAATATCAGCCAATATATTCAAACACAAGATCTCATTTACTACTATGTAAACCAATCATGTGAATATCTGAGAAATACACTTGTCTATTTAAATTTTCTAAAAGGGGCTTGATTTTTTAAATATCATTAATTTTGACACAAATTTAAGGTTAGACATAGCCAACTGAGTCTGCCAGTGATTAAAAAAAGAAAAGATGATTTCTTCAGACAACTCAAACCAAAAGATTTTCTTTTAAGAATAACTTCAAAATCAAGATATAAGACTTAACTGAAATTGCTCTTAGTCAGAAAAAACATTCAATTTCTCTACTTCTCTCTAATAAAGAGAAATGCAAGAATTCCCTATTCTTTCTTCTTGTTCTAAAATTTTCCCAAAACAAAAGAAATAAACTTTTCTCCAATACATTTTGAGAAGTGCCCATGGCTAACAAATGATTTTTCACAAAAGAGAATTGAGGAATGTGAACACATATTTCACCAGCCAGCTGATAATAAATGATGGTACATTATTCAAAATTATTCATAAGAAAGAATATTAATGAGATTAGGGTAAATCAGAGCCACCAGAAAACTAAGTGCACTACTGATTTAACCTTACCAACTACAGTAGAAATGAAGTAAAGTATCTAACATTATTCTGGAGTGTATAATAACCACAGTCTCAATAGCCACCATTATTTCCCAATTGTCTCTAGTGGCCAGGCACTTTGCTTGGTGCTTTGCACATTATTGTTTCATTCAATCCTCTGGACAACTTCTAAGAGACTATATTCTACAGATTAGAAAATTGAACCTCAAAGAAGATTAAGTAACTTGCCCAAGGTCATATAGCTATAAATGTGTCCAAATTCTTTTTGTCTCCATAGCTCCTACTCTTCCTACTAGTTGAGTTTCTTATCTAGCTGATCATTCCACCAGGAGAGAGAAAGGAGAGAGGGTTGGGGGTGGAAAGAGAGAAATGTGGGTAGTTAGAAGAAATTCAATATTTCAAAGTTTTATATAAATTTTCAATACTAAATAAACCTGAATTTAAACCACATTCCTTTATTTTAATATTTATTGATTTTAGAGAGGAAAGGAGAGATAAAGAGAAACATCAATGTGAGAGAGAAAAATCTACTGGTTGCCTCCCATATGTGCCCTGGGGATGGAACACACAACCTAGGCATGTGCCCTGACCAGCAATCAAATCCCCAGCCTTTTGGTGTATGGGATGATGCACCAACCCACTAAGTTACACTGGCCATGTTCTTTTTTTTTTAAGATTTTATTTCTTTTTAGAGAGAGGGGAGGGAGAAAGAGAGAGAGAGAAACATCAATGTGTGGTTGTCTCTCGTGCACCCCCTACTGGGGACCCAACCTGCAACCCAAGCATGTGCTCTGATTGGGAATCGAACCTGTGATCCTTTGCTTCACAGTCCAGCACTCAATCCACTGAGCCACTCCACCCAGGGCTGAACCGAGATCTTTAAAGGTCCTAATTGTTTAGTTCTCGATGATCATACAAAGAAGAAAATGCAAGTGGTTCAACTTCATGTGCTTGAGCTGGTAGCTATTAGGTAGCACCAACACACATACACAAACATTTTGTGATGTTACCTACATTCAGTTGTGGCTTCTCCATTCAAAGGTTCTCCTTCTCCACTGCTGTAAACTGCAAATACTGAAAGTTTGTATTTGGTCTCTGGCTGCAGATTTTCTATCACAGTATGAATTGCATCTTCAGGAACACTTTTCTCTCCAGCCTCAACATCATCATAAAGTGATTTCCATGAGACCCTGTAACCGCGAACCATTCCTGGAGCAGATGTCCAATAAGCCCCAATGGATGTGTCAGTGATGTCCTTAGTAATCAAATCCCGAGGCGAACCACGTTCTAGAATAGAAATTCAAAGGGAATCATTTTTTAATAGCTACTAGATGTGTAAATATTCCTTCATCCTGGTAGACATCCTGACTTGCTGGACTTAACTTCAGTTTGTCTGAAATTGCTTTTCTCCTTTCTGAGCCAACTGTCTTGTTCTGTCAGTGGGACAGACTTTAGAATTATATCTGATTCCTACCTATCACCCTGGCCTCTTCTATATGTCTAGTCAGAAAATAAGGTCTTTCAGGACAAGAATGACATCCAAATATGGAGTATATGCCTAACAGAAAGTTTTCCAGAGAAAAACTGCATCTAGATTCCAAAATCATACCACATTTTAGTCCACTTTATGACATAGCTCATTGTTTACAAAGATCTTTATTTCTTTACCATCATCTTTCCCTCTCTGATCCAATTTAAATAAGTTCAGTTTCAATGTATGATTTACAATAACTTCAACAATTTTATATCACTTACAAATCTTAATTCCAACAATCATTTTTTGGTGGAAACTATTCGTTCAGGCAGTTAAAAAAAGTAAAAGTGCAAACTTTCAATAAAGCTTACCCCTAATGAAACTAAAAACCACCAATTCTTCTGGAAAACCTCAAAGCATTAGTCATCAAAATAAAACACACCACTTGTTCTAGCTGATCGAAAATGTCTGCTACTAAATTTTGGTTCTTTCATTAAAAAAATACAACCCAAATGGAAAAATATGGAAACCTCAACTTAATAGGAGGCACAGATGTTGTCCAATAAAACCCTCACTTTCCATAATTCAAATGTAAGTTAAATATACAGGTCACTTTATATTGGCTACCTTTACTAGGGTTTGTGCCACGGTATGACATAAATATAAAACTATCTGCTTCTACAGCATACATTTCACCAATAATTGTGTATTCCAGAAAATGATATGTGATGTTGTTACAAGAACTTTGAAGGCTATTATTTTACGTCAACCAAAGGATAAAAGTGAATATATCAAAAATATACTTAAACAATTAAATTTCAACACTAAAAGCGAAGATAACGATGAATGAAAAAGAAATCTAGAGGAACAAAAACCTATCATATATGGTACATTTTAGAGGGAAAAATAAACAAAACAGAAGCTGGGCATCCTACCAGACCCCAAGTGCAACTGGAAAATTCTAACTCCATTCTAAATAACTTTAACGGCTGACAAAACACTTCATCTCTAGAGGGAAATTAGTTACATATTTTGCTTTAAGCAAGAATACTTATTTTCAAGAACATGTTGACTTCTTTCCCCTCCATACTGGAGGCTAATTTCATCTCAAAGTCTTCTTTACCTCTATTTGCTATTTAAATGACCATACATCTTTATATTTTCTCTACTTCCAGGGATATAAACAAACTTTTTCTTTAGTTTCGTTTAGTTTCAGGTGTTTGGGGTGTGCTTGCTTGTTTTTTAAATCATTGCTGTCCCCACAGCTGGGCTCTAAGCTTGTATGTGCGGCACACGCTTGTTGACGGACAGCCTCTTTTCAGGCGTCTCTCCTCCTAGATTTGTTAAATTGTGTTAGGGGACAGCTGTTGTAAAATAATTGTACTTATAAATGACTTTGAATTTAAGTGAGCTAAAAACTGCACTAATAACCTCCCCAAAACATATCTAACCAAAGTTAGTAGACTGTGGCAGTTATCTTCCAAATTAACACTGGAGTAATTCACAAACAATGATTTTAGCTTCTAGTCTTCCCAAAGATTGTGCTTCTCAGTCTATGTTTCTCCCCACTTTCTACAGCACTGCATTTGTGACATTTCCATGACAACAGACATCAACTCCACAAACACAGGCTAATGATTTCACTGTGAGAAAATAATAAAAAGAGAATTGTGTTTGAAGCAAAAATACATTCACAAAGACATTTCTGAGCTACCAACAAAAGGAGCCTCGATCACTAACCATGTATTCCCATGGATTTTAATCAACTGTTTTAACACTCTCAAGCCCTGAAAGCTAGAAAAAAATACTAGCAAAATTGCAATACAGACTTTTGCAAGGTTTAGTCCATTTCCTGAAAAGAATCTGTAAAAGCACTTTTTAAAATATAAATAAGATATTAACTAGAAGATATTCCTGAGTTCTAATTAATGACTAACAACACTAAGTCAAGTGAACACTAAGTTCTCAATTACAGAAAAGATCCTCAAAAAAATTATAGTTTCTGCATGTATCACATAAGGCATTATTTGCAGGCATTGGCATTGCAAGATTCTGTCTTAGTGACAAAAAAATATGGAATTCAAGGGAAGAAGAGAGATGACTCAATCCAATGGTCAAGACTGAAAAAATAAACCACTTCAATGAGCTTCTTATATGTAAGACAGTTTGATAATACTGCTAAATATTAAGCTTATATTATTGTCAAACACATTGATAGATTTATTTTCTGAAAAAGACAGGAGGGTTGGGTATTCCTGCTGCTGCATGACACCCAAGAATGTTCAGAATATGATCTACTCATGACAGTAAGTTTATCAGACCTATAACTCTTGAAGTTTTTTAAAGTGGAATTTTGGCTTGGCAAAATATTAGATCACCAAAAAAAATGAAACAATTGGATTGCACCCTATGATTTAATTGGCAGGCTGCCAAGTGGCCACACTGGTTTTGAAACTAGATATGCAACCAGCTGAGCAGCCCACCAGCGGGCTAGGTCACATCCTGGGACTCTGGGGTCTGGACCTAGTCAGGTACACAGAATCTCCTGGAGAGTCAAGGACAAGGCCGTGCCCAAATCAAGTAAACTGGAATATCTGGAGATATGCCTAAGTCCTGATGCTTTCTCAATCTCCTCTGATTCTAATTCCTCCACTACTAGAAGGGGATACCGTCCTGCAGTATCCATCCCTGCTGCGGATGCTCGTCAAAACACGAGAAAGACATACACAGACAAGTTTCTGTGGGGGAATAGAGAACATGGCCACTTTCTCTAGTTGAAAGCGCCCTGTTTCCCTACCCAAGTAGGTTTTTATTAAGAAAGCAGACTCAGTTTGTGGATTCACAGTCTGGCAGAAAGGATCAAAGGAAACAGGTGACTTGCAAAGATGCTAACAGAACTCCTGCTGTGATTCTGGGCAGAGATTGGAGTTTTATCATATGGAAGGACAACATGGCTCAAAGGGCTAGTTTTGGTTTCCTGTCTGTGCCTTCAAATTCCAAGTAAATAACATCCTCCAGCAAACAGATCTCACAGGATCTTGCATATTCTATGTCCCAGGCCTGATACCCCGGGGGTCTGCCGTCTCTGGTCTGGGCTGCACCCTATAGCTATTTGCTGTTTCCTAGGCTTGAGCCTGGCAGTCAGGAGACAAAGGCGTTCAGGAGACTTGGATTTCTCACATCTAAGAACAAAGACTCAGGCTTTGACATAGGGGTTGATGTCAATTACTCTTCATTTCCATAGCCCTGTGAGTCTCTTCCCAGGGGCCTTTTTGTGATCAATGCCTGTCTTAGGTTCAATCTCTTTCCTAGAGAATTGTTATCCATCATTGGCTAACTGATCAAGCATTAAAGGCCAGGCACAGAACAGGTAGCATTCATGCCAGGGGAATAAGTTTTTGTCTGCTTAGTGGCTCCTGGTCCGGAGGTCTCTCACTCAGCCTAAGTTACGGGGGGTTACAGCTCCCTGAGACCAGGCAGGGCAGTCCCCAACAACTACTCTCTATTCTTTTTGCATTTCTTCCTTTTTTCTTCTTTCTGCTACTCTTCTCTGAGGCCTAGAGAGACACTTATTTGGAAGGTGTGCTTAATCAGTGTGGCAAGGAACCTTCACACTTGCCTTCAGTCTGCAATGAGGTGCTGTCAAAATAAAGACGTGTGGTGAAAGAAAAGCTGGTCAAACTTATTGGACATGGTGATGCTGTGTAGGACAGCTCAATGGTTTATTGTATGGGTCTGTGGCCACCCACAACGAGCCACCCTTGTAGTGAAATAGGCTACATCCTGACCCTCAGAGAATTAAGAAGTTGACTGAAGTTTCTCATCACATCCTTTCCATCCCAAACACAGGAGGGATGCTCACCACTCTCTCCTCCCCTCCATCATGTTTCAAAAGGAAATGGTTCTCAATATAAAAGGTGGGGCAAAAGTAGGTTTACAGTGTGAGTACATGAAACACAGAGTTTCTTCTTGTATTATTATTTATCAATTGTTTTATTATTTCCCATACAAACACCCATAAACCTACTTTTGCTCCACCCTGTATGCTTCTTAGTCAAAAGTTCACCGCATTTTCCTATGAATGAGGTTCAATCTAAGTGTTACCCAGCAAGGCATTTGGTTTGGTTTAATATATGGAATTATAGGTTTTGTCCCCAGTTTAGGAAATTTCAGACATCAAAACTATGGCAAGAGATTATTTGTCTTGGTTTCATTAGATTGGGTTTGGGAGGGAGACTCTTTTTACAGTACCTGGAATGGAAGAGAAAAGAGAGAGAAAGTAAGAAAGGAAAGATGTCATAAGACAAGCCGGTAGCCCCTACTGTCCCTCAGAAGGGAAAGCAATGGCAGCAGTCCACAGCAACCAGCCCCAGCAGACTGTCTGCCACTGTGTCACTGCTTTTCCCCAAACCCGGGCCAGCTTCCTCTCCAGCAAGCCTCCCTCCCTCCCTAAGTGCCTCCTCTCCCTCTGCCCCAAGACTTACAAATGCATGTTTTATGATGTTTTGGCTTGTTCAAGCTTACTAACAAAGTGATATTATTTTCAATAATAATTTAATCTCATAATTCTGGACTATATGCCAGTGCTTTGTATATTACTTTTATCTCTAATAACAGAATTTCTGGCAATCATTTCAAAGCAGTCATCTTCTACACTGATGGCATGCCTTCATCTTTATTCCTTTGATTTCTTCTCAATAGTTTTCCTTTCTACCCTATTCTCCTCAGCATAGTACCAGTGTAGGAATAAGGAATAACAATTCTTTTAATCATAAATTTAAACATATAAAATGCATCAGTTTTTGAAATTTTGATACTCAGTGTTTCCACTTTGATTATAAAGCATATTAACAGAAGTTCGAAAGGCATTCTTCTCGTGCCTGCGTGCATGCACCTCCATGCTCTGCTGTGGGAAGTAATTCAGACAGGTGCATTTCTCATGATTTGAACATCCACAGGGGTTGATTTCTACTTTTTTCCATACACGAGGCCAAAGAACCAGTGCCTGATTTAAGTAACTTTCCTATGTTTCCTTAGCCCTTTTCCATTTGCTTTCTGAAAAGCAAATCATCATCCAATTCAAATATAATTATAATACAAATTAGCCAATGATGATAACTGAAAAATTAATCATAATGAAATGAAACTGTATTTCATCTTATAGATTGTTCCAGCCAGCTTTCATTGAGTTTCACATACCACTTTCAAAAATAGAAGTTAAATTGAAAATGTAATGTAAACCCTCTTCTAAATCAATTTGTCTTTTCCGTTAGGGTTTAACTCAAAAGTCATCCAACTTTCCATAGCAGAATGCAGAAGACCTGCTTCTGGATAGTGCTCACGTGGAAACACATTTGATTTACAAGCAATGAATTAGAGCCACCATTCAAAAGGACAAAGTTCACTAGTGATAAGTGAACCTCATTACTTTAAGTAATACGTAGGTCTTAAAAACCTCTTAACAATTAAATCACCCTTCAACTTCAAAGCTAGTGACATTTCTTCCACAATTGTTTCCTCTCCAATTTGATTTAGATTTTTCTCTGATGAGCCATTAATTTGCAGAAAAGGAAATATGAATAACTGTTTGCTGAGTGTGCTAGTTCCCTGGAAACATTAAAGCAGCTATACCCAGAATGTATGATTTTTTCCAGTTATGAGGCAGCAGTAAGTCTAGGAAAACAGAGGCCTTGTTTAGACCATCTTGGAGAGGCCCCACTACTACTCAACATCATGCAGAGGAATTCCTTGATGTGCTAAAAACCTTATTGTAACAAAATGTCAGCTGAGTTAGCATGGTGTAGTGTACAGGAAGCCATTCATGTCTAGGACATTGGCAGGTTGCTCTAGCAACTGAAACAAAGGATATTCTCAAAAGTCATCTTTTCCAAAGCCAGGAAGGAACACTAAAATTTTCATTCATGTGTGGTAAAACTCTGAATTAAAATGGGCATTATTCAGTTCATGGTTTATAAGAACACGTTTTCCTCTCTCTAAACACTAACAGTGACAAGTAAAAGTTCTACCAAACTTAAAGCGCACTTACATCTACAACAGTGTTTTAGTAAGTGTATTAAATCAACTTTAACAACAACAGGAGGAGGAAAAAAACAATGTAAATCAAACCTAATGGTTTGTGCTCAGATTCCTCTGAAGTTTGGATATGAAATAGTAATAAATTCTGCTTTTGTGATTCTATTTCATACAGTACTAGAGCCAACCATGAACTTCCCCAATGCCAATGCTAATAAATCTCACTTCCAAGGACAGGGAAATTTTCTGATCATTGGCTGCATTTCAAGAAAGCACTAGAGAACAGATTTAAGTTAGTGATGGTTGTATACCACACTAAAATTTGTTTAATCCTTTCTGAATTGAATAGAATGCCCTTTAGACAATCTATAAAATTTTCAACCTACAGAATGCTCTTGCCCACTGAACCATGCCTCTGGATGAAAGAAACATTCCTTCAAGGTAGCCTCTTACCACCTCCTCTCCCAAGAGAAAAACAGATTAGAAAAACAGCAGCCCTCAAAAGCAGTTGCCTGGCTTTGTTTCTGGGCTTTCCATCCCCTGCATTTACCATCATATCCTATTCCTGTATATGGTATGTGGATTTGGCTGAGTTAACACAATAAAATGAAATGGAATAACCAGGGACAAAAATCTTCTATTATTTTAATTTAGTCACAAGTATGCTTTCACATATTTGTCAAGTTTACCACACATAATGCAATGGAATAAATATGTTAATAAAATCAGACTGACAGCATTTAATGTAATCCTTCACAATGGTAAAGAGCTTGGTGTAAATGAAAAAATTTTATTTTGACAATTTAGTTATGAATTAACTGTATTTTTAAAAGAAAACTTGTAAATCATCTAGCATGTCTCATCAGGAAATGAAAAAGTAATTTTTAAAATATATTTTACTGCTCATGTATGTCCCTTACACAAGGTAAGTTTTTATCAAATAGATGCCAAGCACACACTCACGTGTGTACACAGGTTAATACATTTTCTACGCCACTTCTGCAAAACTATAAAATTACACCATTTAACTACACACCTAGCCTAGAAAAATTACAGCCCAGCAGACTGTGTTTTCTATTAAAATAAAATACGTATTTTGTTTTCAGTTTGTTTACATATTAATCTTAGCAAAAGTGCTATAATTTTTAGAATCAAGAATTTTGGTTGACTGTGAATATACTTTTTAAATAAGAAAAAGCTGAAGAATATCATAAAGTTAAAAGTTACATGCAACAAGAAAATTCAAGAACCTAGGAATAAACTTAACCAAGGAGATAAAAGACCTGTACTCAGAAAACCACAGAATGCTGAAGAAAGAAATTAAAGAAGACACAAATAAATGGAAGCAAATACCACGTTCATGGAAGAATTAACATCATTAAAATGTCCATACTACCCAAAGCAATCTATAGATTCAATGTCATCCCTATCAAAATATAAAGGACATATTTCACAGATATACAAATATTTCAAAAATTTATATAGAACCATAAATGACCCTGAATAGTGTCAGCAATTTTGAGAAAGAAGAACAAAGTAGGAGGGATCAGAATATCTGATATCAAACTATATTACAAGGCCACTGTAGTCCAAACAGCCTGGTACTGGCATAAGAACAGACACATGGATCAATGGAACAGAATCAAGAGCCCGGAAATAAACCCAAGTCTCTGTGGTCAAATAACATTCAAGAAAGGGGGCAGGAGCATACAATGGAGTAAAAATAACCTCCTTAATAAATGGTGCTGGGAAATCTGGACAGATACCTGCAACAGAGTGAATCTAGACCACCAACTTACACCATACACCAAAATAAACTCAATGGATAAAAGACTTAAATATAAGTCATGACACCATAAAAGTCCTGGAGGAGAACATAGGCAATAAAATGTCAGATACCCCATGCAGCAATATCTTCACCAATATATCTTTTAGGGCTAGGAATATAAAGGGAAGAATACACAAATGGGACTTCAACAAATTAAAAAGCTTCTGCACAGCTAAAGAAAACATCACCAAAATAAAAAGGGAACTGACTGTATGGGGGAACATATTTGCCAATGTTATGTTGGACAAGGGTTTGATCTCCAAAATATATAAAGAACTTACATAACTCCACACCAGGAAAACAAATAATCCAATTTAAAAAATGGGCAAAGTACCTAAACAGATACTTCTCCAAGGAGGACATGCAGAGGGCTCATATGCATATGAAAGGATGCTCAGCACTACTAGCTGTCAGTGAGATGCAAATTAAAACCACGAGATACCACTTCACACCAGTCAGAATGGCCATTATAAACAAATCAACAAACAAGTGTTGGAAAGGCTGTGGAGAAAAGGGAACCCCGTACACTGTTAGTGGAAATGAGGACTGGTTCAGCCACTGTGGAAAACAGTATGGAATTTCCTCAAAAAACTAAGTTGGAACTACCTTTTGACTCAGCAATTCCACTGCTGGTATTATACCTTAAGAATCCTGAAACAACAATCCAAAAGACTCTGTGCACCCCAATGTTCATAGCAGCACAATTTACAATAGCCAACTGCTGGAAACAGCCTAAGTGCCCATCAGTGAATGAGTGGATCAAAAAATTGTGGTACATTTACACAGTGGAATTCTATGCAGCAGAAAGAAAGAAGGAGCTCCTACCCTTTGCAACAGCATGGATGGATCTGGAAAGTATTATGCTAAGTGAAATGATCCAGGCAGTGAAAAACAAATACCATATGATCTCACCTATAAGTGGAACCTAATCAACAAAACAAGTAAGCAAAATAGAGCCAGAGACATGGAAATAAATAACAAACCAGAGGGGCAGGGAGAGGGAGACAACAGGGGAAAGAAGGGAAAGGGTCAAGTCAAGGAACATATATAAAGGACCCATAGACAAGACAATGGGAGGAAGGATTGAAAGTGGAAGGTGGGGGTGGGTAGGGCAAGGGAGAGTAATGGAAGGAAAATGGGGACCACTATAATTGAACAACAATAGAAAAATTAATAATTAAAAAAAGAAAACAGGAATAAAAATCCTGTAGATTGTTACTTACGTTGAAAACCTCTGGAAAGCACATGAGAAAGAGAATTTCAAAAAGTCAAAAGAAAAGGACAAACTTCTCACAAATTCTGAATGTTGCCCCAGATATAAAGATCACATACTCTTATGGTTTGGATTGTGGCTATATAATGAATGCAATTTCTATTTCTAATTTTTATTATTTTCAAAACTTTAATATAGCCAATCAATATCTCTGAAACATGAAAGTATTAGATATCGGGTCCAAAGTGAATGTTATCTCTTTTTCATAAAATTATATACATACAGTATTTTATAGTTCCCAGAGAGTTTCACTTACATTCTCCCATTTGATCTTTACAGGTCTGGTAGGAAGGGGTAATAATAATCATTCCCTCTTTATAGATGAGTAAACTGAGGCTCAGAAGAGCTAAGGAATTATTTTAAAGACTCTTTAAGAACCAGGACTCTTCTGGTCATCAGTATTTTACACACAAGTATTTAATATTTCACTTAAATCCAGTTCTAAAAATAAATTTCATGGACTATTGAAATTAAACTCTTTATCACTATTACAGAGAGAATTTTGATTAGAATATTTTTTCTTTATTTGTTTTTAATTCTTGACTAAGTCTTGAAGCTTTAACCAAAACTGCCTACTGTAGGCCTTGTTCCTGCTAATTAAAACATCTATGACCCTCCAAACTCCTAGATCCATCAAATTTGATGGATATTTTGCCAAATATCATTGTGATTTCACATGACAAAAGATACATCAGATTTGTTTTATTCCTATCACCATTTCTAAATAAGTCATTTAAAAGGCAGTGATAACAAGAAGGGAAGCTATGCCTGATTGTCCATGTAGGCCCCCAACCGTGGTGCTGACTCATCATGGTAACCATCCACTGATATTTCCTTCTAACATTGTATTCCATACTCACTGTGATTAAGTTAAATCTATACTTTTCTCTCTCCTACATGACTTACTTTGTAGTTGTGGTGAGTTAACGCTAAGGGGCTATTAAATTCCAAGAGATCCTAAAAGATATGATGAAGCCTGCCAACAATTTACTCTAGAGAACCAAGGAAGGAGCTCCAGTCTTGTTAATGGTTCTTACTAAGTACAGCATTAACTTTGAACTTCTAACAAGCAACTGAACTTTAGAGGACATTTGGAAAACAAACAAAGAGGAACTCAGATTTTCAAGTTCCTCAAATTATCATGAATGCTTTCCTGCACGGTGACTGAAAAGAGACTGAGAGGCAGAAAAGGGTTCCCATCCTTTTGGGTGAGAAGCAGCTGTGTGACCTTGGACCACCCAAACCCTCGCCACCCACAGATGTTTCCCAAGTTGCCTTCCGCTCTGAGTGTCACACACCTATTCTGCATTAAACCAACCCATGGCACTACAGGCACATTTCTAAGGCCTTATTATGCTCAGCTCCCCAATACACTTCTTCCTAATCAAGTTCAATTTTTCAGTTGTTTATATTCTACCTCTCTGAATAAGAGGCAATTTTATAATTACTTATTATTCAATACAAATTTCTCTTAAGGAAAAGAACTGCACATTTCTAGATTTCATTCACTAAAAACACTTTAAGTTTCCTAAATGCAACCACAGACAAGCTGAGGGATTTTTATAAACTAGGACAGTAATTACCTTCAAGTGTTGTTCCTTCTCCCAAAAGGGCATCTCCAGCCCCAGATGCATACAAGGCCGTCACAGACAAGGTGTATCGTGTCCCTTCGTTCAGTTGTCTCAGCACAGCATTGGTTGTGTCTCCCCTCACAGTGACCTCTTGAGTTTCACCTCCTGCCACTGGGGTGTATGTGATGAGATACTGTTTCACTTTTCCTGGTGCCGCACTCCAAGATAATTTCATAGTTGATGTGGTAGGGTCAGAAACTCTTAAATCTCTTGGGTTCCCTCTAACTTCATTAAAAAAGAAAATCAAAACTCATTATTTAATAAAATGACTTGAAAACCCTTTTGTTACTTTACATGCATGTGTGTGTGAAATTAAATTTATATCCTGGGTGAGAATTTGGCAGTTTTGACTGTTGACTAGCAGACAGAGTTCAAGCACTTCTAAACTAGGCTCTGAATGGTAGAGGCAATGAAGCAAAGACATCTAATTCCCCTTCTGTGTTTACACAGTTAAAATCCTTCATGTGTGGACTCCATCATGCAAAAAACTACAAGGTTCTCTCTAAAAGTGGAACAAAGCACTATTATATATATATTGATTAGTATCACAATGTTTTGAACTCCTCTAATAAATCTTCAATAAAAAAGGGTTCATTGGCATAATGCTCTGAACATCTAAATGTAATGGCCAGGAAAATACACTAATGTTATAAAAATGATAAATGATAAAAATATGCTGTTCCCAAAATAATATGTAAGAGAGGAAACAGCCTAAATTCAGTCTGGCCTTGGGTGAAACTCAGGGGCTGTCCATCCCTTTGCTACCAAGTTCAGCATTTCATGACTTAACTGGTAGAGTGGCTATGTTGCCCCTGAAGGGTGTCAAGACACCCAACTCTGTGACACTCTCCGCAGGGCACACAACAGCCAGCTACTTTTACTCCAGAAATCAGAGAGATAAGGAGTCACTGGGTCTTTTTATGATGCCAACACAAAGAGCCCTAGATCCCCAGTGAGAAAGAGAAAAGGGAAGAAAGCAGGTGGAAAGACAAAGGTCTGCGCAGGAAAGGCTCACTAGCTACACTATGCAGGGACAGAAACAGTGATGCAGGTGGAGCTAGGATGGCTATTCCCTGTGAATGTCTGCACAAGGATGCCAAAGTCCCCAAACTTAGATACAGTGCTTATTAGCAACATGAGTCTGAGTTATTATTCAGTTTTCTTAGCCTTGATTTCCTTGTAAGACTGGAATAATAATAATAATGACTTCATAGACTCTATCAACAGTTAAATGAGATAATATATGAAAAGTTCTTTAAACAGAACCTGACACATATAGGTGTTCAATTACTGTTCATTATTACTAATATGTTGTTATTATTGTTATATTTTAAAAACTTTAAAAATAGGGAATGAAATTAAAATTATAAATGCCTTAATTTTTTCAATGAATAACATTAAATAACAATTGGTCACAAATATCAGCATCAACACCATTTAAGTTGGTATTCTAAAATCTTCCTGAAGAAGTAATATATAATCTGTTTCAATGGTGCATTGCAGTTTGATTTTTAATCCCTAGCCATCCTTAAATTTATATTAAAATATGTAATAACATTTTAATGGAATATTTAGACCATGCGATAGCATTCAAGTTCTACTAACACAAATAAATACTGTAAGTCAAAAATTTCAGTAACTCAAGTCTAAAAGTAGCACAGTCTAAAATACTCAGATAATTGAGACCAAGTGTCTCAGGGCTTGTAGCATCTAGAGCATCGTCCAAAGTCTCTCCTGTAGTCTGAGATTTTAGTTGTTACCATATGGTCAGCATATTTCTCTACCTTCTTCAGTGGCTGCATTTCCAGTGAGTGGAGAGCCAGGTCCTGAGAAATATTCAGGAATTACAGAGACTTCATATTTTGTGTCTGGAGTCAGGTTCTCCAAGGTTCTTCTCCTTTGGTTGGCTGGAGTGGTAACTTCTTTGCTTTCTCCACCAGCGACTGGTCTATATATAACTCGGTACCTTAAAACTCTCCCTGGAGCTTGGGTCCAGGTAATTTTAAAGCTGTCTGTAGTCTCATCTGTCACTTTTAGGTTTCGAGGCGCTCCTTTTACTGAAATTTAAAAAAAAAAAAGTTGAAATACAAAAGTAGCTCTTGATCACTAAATTATAGCATTGCCATAAACAAACCCATATGTAGTTTTTTGACAAACACCCTGGTTACTGCATTCATTTAGCCAGACACTCACTAGACTCCAAAACAGCAAACAAATGTGATATCCAGAAACAGAGTAGGTGCTATTAACTTTCTAATCAAATAAAGAGGCATATATAATAGTAACCTTTTAGAATCATAAATACTCTATTAAGTGATAAATTCATATTGACATAAAATTCAAAACTAAATACATTTTGTTCCTCAAATATAAGTAACCAAGGCTTTCACTCTCACCAGATTTTCTCAGGAAAGTAGAAAATAATACCTGACACCCATGTCAACCACATTGACCCATTTGAATGAACTGTGTCTTCCAGTCAGTGCCATAACTAACTTGTTACCTGTATAGTCATTTGACTTGGAGAATAATGACACCATTCACGTGTTGGACCTAACACATTGTAGGTACTTAATGAATGCTAGTTAGATCTAAATCTTGAGGTTCAATTGCAATGTGGGTAACATCTATGGATTTTGATTAAACCCAAATGAGAACATCATTTGGCTTTGTGGTTAGTAAACATGTTTAAATGACCCATTTGTTTAACAGGGAATCTGTCCACATGGACAACACATTCAGGAAATGAACCACAGGTCTGCCAATCCACTGGGGTGAACCCCCAGTGCAACATGCCTGCATGCACCTCTCCACAATCACACCTTCACCTAAACACCCAGCACATCAAGAAGAAAGAAGTTATCTCTCTCAAGAAAAGAAAGAAATGGCTGTTGACAGCCTTGCACCCATGATTCATTTTTTATGACAAGGCAAAAGACTAAATTAGTCCTCCTGTATGAGGCAATAAATTGATGGGTTTGAATACTCGCCTGAAGCTTAATAGACATGTAATTCTGAGTCTCAGATTACCCCACAGTAAAAATGTGACTACTTAATGAGATTATTGAAGTAGCTAAATGAGATAATCCATGGAAATCAATTATCATAGTCCCTGACATCTGTCAGGAACTCAATCATTGCTAGTTTAATAAGGGTACTGCATCAGAAATTTCCTTATTGACTAGAGAAATTTAAGTCTCAGATTTCACCACAGACCAACAGAACCAGAAAGGCATTACCAAGTTTTGTTGTGGTAACCCAGTGATCAAAACCCAGAGTATATATGAATGTAATCACCTGTACTCAAAAATCTTTTAGACTAAAATTTCCTCTTGAGGCATATTCCCATCCCCATGCCAAAGTGCTGAAGAACAAGGGCCAGGTTCAAGAAGAGGTAATGTAGACATTACAGAGGAATCATGAGAGAGTCACAAATATCTAAGGATCGACTTGTAAGTCATACAATCACAAAACTCATAAGACACCTTAGGCTATTTAGTGTATTTGCTGGCCTTTGAGTAGAAATATTTCTAAACCATGCACAACAGAAAACAGCAATTTTATTTGAAAAATCTTTCAGGGAAAAAATATTCTCTAGCTTTTATTAGCAATGTATGGCAACTTGTGCCTTCCCCATCAGCAAATACTTCTTTGTAACCATCTTGAACTCTTCACTGTGCTGTTTCAGCCTCTTCTCTTGTCCCCAATAAAAACAGAGAAGAACAATTGACATCTCATTCACTATATTTATCTGAAAAAGTAATGGTCTGGTCTTAGTCCTCCCAACCAGGTTCATCAGTACCTTTTAAATGTCAAATGAAGTGAATCAGAAAGTATTCAATTCTATCTAGAAAAGAGAACACATCTAAACAAACACTGCTTAAAATATCTGATAAAATTTGTGTGCTCATGCTCTTGGCAGTGTTATTTATAGTAGCTAAAAGGTGAAAGCAACTCCAGTATCTGTGTGGGTGAATGAATAAACAAAACACCATCTATACATCCAGTAAAGTGCCATTCAGCTGTAGAAGAAAGGATGTTCTGACACACACCACAACACGGATGACCCTTGAGGACATGATGCTAAGTGAAATAAGCCAGTCACGAAAGGACAAGTACTGTATGAGTCTACTCATATGAGGTACATAGTCAAATCCATAGAAACAAAAAGCAAAATAGTGATTTCCAGGGGGAGGGGGAAAGGAAGGAAATAGGGATTTATTGTTTAATGGGTACAGAGTTTCAGTTTTGCAGGATAAAAAAAAATTCTGGAGATGGATGTAGTAATGGTAGCACAATATAAATGCTACTGAATGTACACTTAAAAATTGTTAAAGTGGTAAATCTTATGTTATATAAACTTTACCACAATTAAAAAAGAAAACATTTGATAATATATATTTGTCATCAAATCCATAGATAAAGTAAGGCAGTTTCAGAAGTAATTGAGCATGAAACTATTGAAATGTGAGACAGAAAATGCTATAATTACTAACAGTTCTCCATGTCTATTAACCTCAAATTCACCAAAGTCAGTCTAGGGCTTTTTACTTAAAAGTTTTTTTTCTCCTTTTAAGAAGATTTATGAATAGCTGTATTTTAAAGATGCTGAATCTTACAAAGGCATTCACAATTCTGAACTATAAGGAGGCAGTGATTTCAAATGGTAACTTTGTTCTACAATAAATTGCCAGTTTTGGGAAAACAGTGGCAGAAACCTCATCATACCTTCTTCAGTGGTCTCCTCTCCAGTTAGGGGAATGCTGAAGCCATCTTCATACTCCGCAGTCACATTGACCAAGTACAGGGTCTCTGGCTTCAGGTTGTTGAGGATGACGCTGGTGCTGGATGCTGGCTCCACCACTGTGACCTCGTCATCCCCAGTAGCTTCTTTGTAGGTGATGTGGTAGGAAAAAACATTTTCTCCAGCAGGTGACCAGTTAGTTTTAAAACTGTAAGAAGTCACCTGAGAAAAGCTAAGATCCTTTGGAGGTACATAAGCTAATTAAAAAAAAAGAAGGACATAGTTTAAAATTTGTAAACTTATAAAGCTAAATTGGACTTAATTACCACATACCCCTGAAGCGGCTCAGAGTCATTGGGAGAGTGGCCGCTGAGACTGATGTAGTGAAGAGGTATTCCACATGTGAACACTGAGAGACCTCACACAGCCCTACCAGCAGGTGCTGATCATGTGTCTTGACCATTCATAATACTAAGTTATATGGTTTAAATGACTAATTAAAATTGAATTGGAATCTAGAGTTTCTTAAGACAAAGCTGTAATGCAATGGTCCTGCCCACAATTGGGATTTTTAGATAGTAAAAGACCTATAATAAACTCTCAAAATGTTCCCATTCATCCCAGGCAATCACATATTAACCTTTGGTAGTAAACACTTTATTTCAATGTAATAATTCAGAAATTTTTCCTAACAAAAGAACATTTATTAAACTAAAACATAGGAAGAGGCAATGTTTAAGGCACTCAGCCTGTCTTCAGAGGACATACAAAGAAATGGAGAGACAATGTAAAGTCATCAACAAAACAAAGCAGCACATATGAACATCGAATGACTGAAAGTGATGTTATAGCACCAGAACAAGTAAGAAAGGCTTGATGAGAGATGAGATGTGTATCTGAATGCTGAAGAAAGGAACTTGGACAAAGGAAAACAAGAAGGACAAGGAAGCCCAGATGCAAGAAAGGATGCCCAAAAATGGTCCAGGAAAGGGAATGTGTAAAATAATTCAAAGGTCCAGGACTATAGTTTAGTTGTCCTTGATTCAAAGGACCTAGCTCAGCATCTAGCACATAGTAGACATTCAATTAATGGGCATTGAATTGGATATGATAAATAGGTATGACTGAACCTATTTATCGTAGGTTCCTAGCCCTGACTGAACATCTAGGATCAGAAACATCTCATGACTTTACAAAGCAAAAAGGTTTAAGAGAAAGTCACATCTCAAAGTTAAATAAACTAACTTTAACGGTTTTCAATAACATAGGAAATTTACTTTTTCCAGTATATAAAAAGAATTCAAGAAGCATATTATCTACAATTTTAAAATAAAAAATTCTTTGTCCACGAAGAGATAACTTTCACTCTACAAAGACTACTAACCTTTTTTCTTTATAGCTGCCAATTCTTGCTCAATTCTAAGACAGATGGACTGTGTGAGTTCAAAAGATATCCTCTGAAAAGCATCAAAATCTTCCACTGTGAACACATGGGTCTCGGCAGGAGGAGAGGCAATAGCTTCTAATTCTGAACGAACAGCATCTTTCACACCAACTGCAAAGATTTCAACATCTGAATTCCTTAGTTTTACAGCAGGATCTCTGAAAGCATCTGAAGATTTGCCATCAGTGATAAGAATCATGACCTTTGGTACGTTGCTTCTTGAACCCTTGTTAGGCACAAATATTTTCTCTCTGACATAAGTCATTGCTTTCCCAGTGTTTGTAGACCCTCCTCTATAGGGGAAGGTATTTATTGCTTCAATTATATCTTCAACTTTGGTGAATCTTTCCAAAGTGAACTCAGTATGAGGATCCCGGCTGTACTGGACAAGACTTATCTGTACTCTATTTGGTGAAATCTCAAAACTTTTTACGAGAACTTCCAAAAAGGCTCTAACTTTAACAAAGTTGGCAATCCCGATGCTATATGAACCATCAACCAAAAACACAATATCGGCTTTTATATCCACACCACGTGAGCATTCTGTAAAAAGAAAGAAAGCCAAACAAAATTCAACAAGTATGAATTAATCATGAAACTATAGCTATATATTGCAAATACTTTGATTTAAATTAAATCTGAATCAGTAAGACATACTATCAAATTGGCCTTCACATATTCCAAACCCAATGATCACCTATTAACTTACCCACTTGAACTCTCATTGGCTGAGTCTTCTCCATTACTGAAACGGGTTCACTGGACGTCAGTCCCTTCATGGCAGAAACACTGATCTGGTATTCCGTGTCTGCTGAGAGGTCACGAACACTGAGTGTGGTCGTCTGAGGCCCCACACTCAGAGCATGCTGGCGGCTTCCAGTGGTCATGGGTATAAGGAGGACTTTATATCCAGTCACTGGGCTAGGAGATGGGGTCCAACTTAGCTTAATGTATTTTGATGAAACTTCTGTTGCAACCAAATCTGAGGGAGGTTCAATAACTAAAAAGTAACAAGCAGAACAGTGATTAAAAAACAGTGGGACGCAACCTTATTCATTAGGTCTGTACGTTTGGACCTTTAATTCTCCTCATTTAAACTAATCACAAATGCATCAGGAAGCATTGCCCAACCCCAACCTTCCTTGTCCACCTGTACCCAGCAAATCAAGAGAGACTTGGTGCCAGATTTTTAGTCAGGAAGCTAGGATGTGTAGGGAAAAAAGAAAGTCCTTGAAAGAAATTAACGATAGGACATCTGATGCCTAATTCTTCCCTGGGACCAAGATTTCCATTTACTCATTGTCTATATTGTCGGTATTGATAATATTTGTTAAATCAATGACTTAATTGTTCAGAAATTTTTCCCCTCTAGTAATATTATAAGATAAAAATATAACATTTAAAATAACACTTTATAGTATTCCAAGAAAGGAAAAGAATTCACCAAGTCCAAAATGACAGATTTCTATCATTTTAGACAGTTTCATTCTCATTTAGTTCAAGGTAAAAATAAATAAATAGTTCAACAATGTTCATAATGCCACCAACAAGAGGTGGTGAAACAGCAGTTTACAACGTATATACTAACAAATACTGAAATCTAAAACATTTCTATCCTTACTCAAAGTAGAACACAGCCATACACTTAACACAAAACGTAAAGCGCTTTCAGATATTTCAGACCAAATCTTCAAAATTTCACATTTGTCAACAGAACCAATTTCCCAGAAGATATTCTAATTGTTACATCTGCCTGCAAGAAGTAGATGATAAACAAGTACAAGGTGACTCACCATCTCCTCAAAAAGGCAATCAGATAGTGCGTGTGAAAAAATAATGTCTGAAGAAGAAAGAGATCATGGGAGAGAAGCGATGAATGTGCCAGCCACAAGGCTGGCCAGAACTGGAGCGATTCAGAGACAGCACAGGGCACAGAAGTTGCAGGCAAACACCGGCGAGGACAGAAGACTGAGAGTAGCACCTGCGGTGTGGCCCACACCCCAGGTGCAGGAGCTGCATCAGTGGCAGAACAGAAGTTTGGCCTCCCGGTATGTGCACCCCAGCGAAGAGGAAGAGGAGTTAGAATGCTTCAAAGATTAAGTGAAGAGAAGTTAACCAGAGAAAAGTGGGTTAGAGGATGGATTTTGTACTAATACCAATCAAAAAAGTCAGATATTATCCAGTCAAATCAAAGAAAGAGATTCAGAGCTTATGAAACAATGAGAAGGAGCTCTGAAAGAATTAGGGCCAATGAACACTGCCAAAATACTCGGGGTTTGCAGTTTAAATGTTTATGTAATTGAAGATGTAGCTATTTTGAACTTATCTCTAATCACTTGTCAGTTCTCAGGCTAATAGGGGAACAATCATGGAAACTGTGACTTTTTAACACCTGAAAGGATGGCTATGAAATGTCTTCTCTTTCTCCCATGTATTCAGAAGCAGTAACGTATAAAAATGAAAACATTCTCCAGCTATAAGAGGATCAAAATGACTGATTTTGAAATATTCCTAAAGCTTTGAAAACATGATGCAGAATATGATGATGGAAAACTCTTTTCCTTCCCGATTTAATAAAACACTGCTACTATTATTTACATTGCAGAATGCTAAAATTAGTGTCTCTCCACACTGTCAATGTTTCAATCAGAGTGTAAGATAATTAAAGCAAGTACCTGAATAGCATAATTATGGACCCTCAATATATATGAACAAAATGATCTTAGAGAAGAAAAACAAGTCAAATTTGTCCAAAAAAGATTTTTAAGAAATTTACAGTGATAGAAATATTTTATCACTCAATGTTCCACTGAGGGGGAAGGAAACAGCACAGATGATGTCAGTAAGCTGCGTGACTAACAAACTGTACGAGTGGAGACACGGAGGACCACTGGAGGATGTGGGTGAGTGAGTGTGTCTCCTCCTGGACACCTGTAAAGCTACAGATGCTATCAAATAATGGAGGGGGCGAACGCATGGAACACACAACAGTCCACTTACCTTCCTCTCCACTAACCAATTCACCAAGTTGTTCATCAACACCTGAGCACACCTGGGAGATGATCTCGTTCTGAATATCCACAATCGCATCGAAGTTGGCCACGTTGAAAACATGGTTTAGTGAAGGTGTGGAGGCAATTTGTTTGAGTTCTTTTGCATCTGCAGCTTTAATGCCTTAAAAACAAAAAGAAGAGGACGTAGTGAAATGAAAAAGGTGCTGAACTGGGAAAAACCTTTGTTTTCTCAGTCTTTCACAAGGGAAGACATTCTCAAATCCTTATTCAGTAACAAACCAGAATTGCTTTGCTCCATAAAGAAAGTGTAGCTGTTCAAATGACAAAGACATTTTTATAATTTCACCTAAAGCAGCCAGCCAAAGATGAAAACAAATGGTCAGGAAAACAGGCTGGGCCCTCCTGCCGACCACATCACTGTTTGTGCCTGCCATCTGTAAAGATAATACTTTTCTCTTCCAGAGTCTAAATGAGCTGGATGGAACCCTCTGAATTCTTCAAGTATTACACAATGTAGGAAACATAAAAAACACTTAATGATAATACAAGGAGGATCTTTATTAGAATCATTGGCCCAGCATTCTTTGAAGAGTAGAGGGCTGGCAAAGAATGTGAATACCACCACACTTAATGCATACACTAAGGGAGTTACATGAGAGAAACGGACAAGCCGAATTTTTACTCAAGGATGATGTGGCTTAATACTACACTATGCAATGTGGTAACACTTTTAACAGCATCCTTCCCTGAGAAGTCAACCCTTCGTCTTCCTAAGCATTAGGTACTGAAAAGTTCTAAAATAAAAATAACAAAACTTGACCTACCCAAAGAGAAAACTTCAACCCCAATACTGCGAAGCTCTCTTGCTGGAACCTCCACTTCGTCCTGGGATTTGCCGTCCGTAATAATAATTGCCACTTTAGGAAAGCCAGCTCTTGCTCCAGCAGATTCCGTGAAAGTATTTTTAATTAAGTAATCAATGGCATCCCCTGAAATGAAAAGAAACGTTACATTCATTCACCCTGCACTACACAATTTTGCCAAAGTCAAAAGCTGTGATTAATCTCAAAATTATTTAACATATGATAATTGTGCAATGCTTCATTTCTTTCACAAATGGGATTTTTCATTTATTTTCAACAATAACACAATTTGTAAAACATACCTGTCATTGTGTTGCCACCTTTGTATGGGATTTTTTTAATTGCAGCAAGAAGCTCATCCCTTCGGTAGTACTGGTTCAAGTTAAATTCAGTCCTGGTATCAGAGCTGTACTGAATAACTCCAACCCTTGTCTTCTCTTCCCCAATGTCAAAAGCAGACACAAGAGCAGCAATAAAGTCTAAAATGTACTTGAAATTATTTCTTCCCACACTCCATGAGCCATCCACGAGGAACACTAAATCAGTCCAGGCACTGACAGAGCATTCTGAAATACATTTGATATATATTTAAATGATGCATTATTAAATCTACCTGTAGCTAAAGGAATACAAACTAACACTGCAAAAATGTCGGCTCCTTAAATCATTTTGATTACTAGAACATATTCGCATTGGTCTTCACCCACAACTGGCATGCACAGAAGAATATAAAATTCTGTTAGCACACATAGAAGCAGTTTCAGTGTCTTCATGAAAATGCATTTCTGAAACTATAAGTCTTTAAATTGCTAAATAAGACATGCAAGAAGAGAAATAGATAGATGGCCTACTCTCCAAGAGTGTGTGACCCAAGTATTTATGCTATCCACCTATTTTTATAGATTATATTCTCACTCCTTTCTTCTCCAAGTAAAAATTATACAAAGTATCTGGGAGATGTAAAAAGGAAAGGTAAGCAATGTGTTTTTACCTCTTGGTATTTAGCAATAAACAATACAAAACAAATGCTATACAATTCAAGCAAATGCAGCTGAGTTGAAGAAATGAGTAAATCTGTTAGCGTTCTCCTCAGTTTTTCAATATACTTGTCTACAGTTTGCAGTGATTAGTCTAGAGGGCTGACGAATTCTCATAGGAGTAAAGACAAGCACAAGTATGATGTGAGACAGCCAGACTATCTTGTTTTCTTAGTTATCAAATATATTTATATTTGATGACAAAAACCTACTTCTACTAAACAAAAAGGGGAAAAAACATTTTAATTCAAAAGGAAAGGTAAAAATGCACATGGTAGCCTTAAATTACTAAAATGCAATGACTTGCTTTTACAACTCTCTGTGGTCAGGGGAACAGGTTGGTTTTCATGAAAATCTATGTTTGTAAGGCAACACTGAGTGAATTTTCTGAAAATGTTTTTGTCCTTGTGGTCAGTTGATAAATAATAATAATAATAAAGTATTTGCCTAGTAAGAGAAGGAAAGTGTCCTGGAAAGTTTTGCAAGCAAAATAAAAGTTGCTTGCCCAAAAATTTTTTGCATGTTATTTAATGGGCCAATTTAAATCTATTGAAAAGTCAGTATTTGTCATAATGCTTTGATCTAAGATAAATATTGGTGGTTCAAGAAAAATATTAGTATTGTAGCTGCATACTTCATTTTAGTTTATTAGACATCAAAAAGAATGATAAACAGTGATCTAGAATGAAAAATTCCAGATAAAGGAGACTTTGGGTTCACAATCTTTATATTGTCATCTTGGGTCATAAATCCAACATCTTCATGGTAATAAAACTAGAGTCCAAGCAACCCCTTATGGGTCTATCCCACTAAATCAGACAAAGCAGTATAAGCCAAAAGGAGGCTAGAAAATGCAAAACCTAGAGTAAATAAAATTGCTTTCATTTGATTACAAATGTACCCACTTACCAATCATGTTTTATGTGGTTCTGGAAAAGGCTACAGCTGCCATCAACCAAGATCATGTAAATACTCTAGACCTGAGCATAAGATATACGCAGACCTGGAAATATAGATTCTCATGGCAACTGAATTGTTTGTAACACTCTGGGAGCATCTTCCTTCTGTTCCAGCCTCACATTTCTCATCGATCCCTAAGCTACCACCTATTTCTATCAGTTCATCTTTGAGATATGAGTTAAGTCCAGTGATGAGGCTTATTTTTCACCTACTGCCAAAATCCTGCAGGAAAATTTGGACACCCACAAATTCAAAGCATTTCTAGTAAAAATAATATTTAGTAAACAGAGTGAAAAATTGGCTAGAAAGTCAAAACATAGATACTATAACTGCTTAGTCATATATTAGTATTACATTGTACTTCTAGATAAAGCTTATAGAAAATGTAGAAATGTGATCAGACTATGTTTTGAAACATCTTTTTTTTAAAGATTTTATTTATTTATTTTTAGAGAGAGGGAAACTGAGAGAGATAGAGAGGGAGAGAAACATCAATGTATGACAGAAACTTCGGTTGATTTTCACACGGCCCCAACTGGGGACCTGGCCCTCGCAACCCAGGCATGTGCCCTGACTGGGAATCAAACCAGTGAAATTTCAGTCCACAATCCATTGAGCCACACCAGCCAAGGCTGAAACATCTTCATATTACCTTTATGACTTTTACAAATCTAAGCAAAAATGTGAAAGGAAATACTTACTTTGTACCTCTGTTTTTCCAGGTTTCTTCTCCCCTGGCTTCGTCGGACCACCTGTTTGAACTGAGTCAAAACCTGATTATTACAGAAGGAAATGAACCCATACAAATACTTCCTAAAAATAAAATAAATGCATTGTCTTTCAAATGTATGGTCCATGACTAGCTGTTAATAGAATATAGCCAAATATGCACTTACTTGCAACTAAATTTTTTTAGTGAGTTTTAGCTATATTTCAAAAAGATATTAATGCTGTTGCCTGGCAAACTTTAATGTTTTTAATAGTTTTCATTCATAACATTCCTGATGATTCCAGAGGCCAGGGTTATAAATCAGGAATGAATTATTCACATCCAGTAATAACTAGGCTCATAAAAATGACTATTCTAAGAAGAACAGTTAATACTGATATAAATTAACTCTGCAAGGTAACGAATTAAATGTGAAAGTTGGGGAAATCTTCCACAAAATGAACTAAAAGAATAAAAGTACTTTATATGTGTGCTTACTTGTCAGTTGGCCTATAACTGGTACACTTTCTTCTACTTCATCATATGAAGTGATTGTCACCACATACTCTATTTCAGGTATAAGGTCTGACAATAAAGTTTCAGTGGTACTAGCTGCCAGGGTAAATTCTTTAGTGGGCCCATCTGGAAATATAGAAAGGAAAATATGAATGTAACAAAACTTTTTATGTACAATATAATATGATGTAATTCCCACATACACTCAAAATCTGAAAAATTCAATATATACTAGTTATCAGAAGATCGAAACATTGTGTTTTACCGTCCTTCATAACCAAAACTTTGAATTCTAGAAATTCAGTGAATAGACTGACATTGCCTTTACTTGTTATGAGCATATTCAATATTTGTTTGAGGACTCAAGGATTCCTCTAGATTAAAGATACACCAGGCTAACAAACCAAAAATCTCTTATTGTTTTGGAAAACTAATAATAAATAACAAATTTTTATAAATGAGATATAAAGTAGGAAATAATATTAAATTATGCATTGGAGGAGAGCAGAGAAAGAGAAAAAAAGATGAAAATCAGCTCCAGGGAAATTACCCCGTAGGCTGCTACTAACCTCTACGGGGAAACAGTCCGCGTGGAAGCAAAGAGTCTCCACACTCAAACAGGTGCCCCCCCTACGGGGCGGCCGCACGCCTCCACATCAACTAAGTAGCGAATGTTTCCAGGCACAGGGTACCTGATGTTTTCTTACCTATTAATAATTTATATGCTTCCCTCTAGATTGTATTAAATTTCAGATTATTTAGGAAACACAGTAGTTTCTAAGGACTAAGTGCTTGTTAAGATTTTTAATTAGATTAAATTTTCATAGAAACATAAATACTCCAAAAGGTAACAGATGTAATAGGACTCTGAGAAATGCTCCCGGATTATGTGTAGAACACTACAGAACCAACCAGGGCCCCCAAGATCCCAGGGCCCTGCTGTGTTGGGTGGTCCCTGTACTAGCTTGGGGAATATAGAAGTCAGTGGTTTACAGTATCTGCAAACTGAATAGAGCCTTTTTCAACTGTTTTTCTGCTTTGGAATGAATGAATTTGCTGACTGCAAACATATTGGAAAGAAATTATTCAAAAAAGAAAAAGTAAATTCCTTTTAAGAAAATTATTTTAAAGATTTTATTTACTAATTTTTAGAGAGAGAACCAGGGAGAGAGAAGGAGAGGAAGAGAAACATCAATATGTGGTTGCCTCTCATGCGCCCCTCCCTGGGCACCTGGCCCACAACCCAGGCACGTGCCCTGACTGGGAATCAAATCGGCAACCCCTTGTTTTTCAGACCAGTGCTCAAGACACTTAGCCACACCAGCCAGGGCAGAAAAAGTAAATCTTGACCCCTTTTTAAGTCCTCAGATCATATTTTAAAAATAGTTTCCCCATTCCCTAGTAAATCAGCACTTTAAATCGTGGGTATCGCTAAAAACCGTAAGTAAACACAGTGCTGGTGATAAATTATACAGACATCCAATCATTCATTTCTACCATCAGCCTATCAAGACTTCTTCCAACCACTCGGTCAGTGTCAGTGGAAATGATTATTTTCCCATTACATGTCAGAACTAAAAGTTATTCAACAGAGATTGGTTGTCCACACTTGGACAACATAACAAACACTAAATATTGCTCTTAAGAGCAATCAAAACAATTCTTTTCAGAATCCTAGCCTGGGATCTACAGAATCCACATAACTAAAGTATCTTTCATCATGGTAGCTTACCACTACCCCAGAATAATGTTTCCTGAGTACTGAAGTGTGTAAGACTCTGGGCAAGGTATAACAACTCACTTCATCACTTGATACTTTACATGCTGGAAATATTAGTAATTCAAGAAGATTACCAAGAAGTGGAAAAATCAAATATTACCAACAATATCTGATCAGGTACCAAAAAAGTCAATTTTTAATAACAGCAAACCATGTTAATCAACCTCAACACTATAAAAATACAACAGTGAGTACTATGCTGGAAATCTGGAGACCTGAGTCCCATCGAATATCTGTTGGCACTGGCTAAATCTCTCAGGTTTTCTAAATCTCGGATTCCTTATACAGAATGAAAGGAGAGAAAAAGAGTGGGTTGTGCTATCTTTGATGCTCCTAAGAGAAAAACTTACCTGTTGTAGGGTCCACTGTTATTCTGTAGCCTATGATTGGATCAGTTGGTCTTGCCCATGACATGTGAACCGTATTTTCATCTATAATTTTAAAATTCAAGTCTGAAGGTGGGTCAACTGCAAAAGAGAGAGTTGATATCAGTCACACTTCCCAATTTCAGAAAATGGTCAATTTAATTAATAAGAATTGTGTTGAGCAAAGCTTACTAAATTGTCTTTGCATAAATTTGTTTCCAACAAATATAAAAGATATCTTGTTGGATAAGAATAAAATTAAAAGCTGACAAGATATGACAAAACATCACAGAGTATACATATTATAGAAGACAGCACAAAACACTTTTGATTCTTGAGTTGCTAGGTCATCCAAGAATGGCCAGCAAAATCAAGCATAATAGAAACATATCTGGATACAAGTACATACAAGTACAATGAGATCACATGTAATAATCACATATGCAAACAATTCACAGAACAATTAAAAGAATTTCAATACATGCTGAGTGCATTTGGAATGAGCATGCCATATCACAACCTGCTTACAACCATAGAAGTTCATTTAGAACACTGACATAGTACTTTTTTTTTCCATTGTGTGGAAAAGAATCAATGATGTTTTTGGTTCATTCTCTGCATTGAAGTCTTGCTATTAATATTTGTTTGATAAATCTCAATCTGTGGCAGAGATGAAGCTGTATTTTAATGAAAAGAAGTAATCATGGGAAATTTAGCACTGGTATGTTTCACAAAAATATATACATTTAATGTATATTCATAGTCATATAAACAAGTATTCAAATAAGAGATGTTCATAATTTATAAATGTATAGAGTGATATACAGATGTTTATAAAATAAATATTCTGCCTGTTTACACCTATTGCTGTATGTTTGCAAGGTGTAAACCAACACTGTTCTTTTCCTTTGCAGCAGGTATACCCCATACTAGAAATGGCATTTTAAGTTAAAATGCCAGTATGGTCCTCTATAAAACAATGGTTAATTATGGAAAGACAACATCAATGTGTATTTATGGACATTTATTTACAGAACTTAAAGAAAACAGTGAAGAAGAATCAGCAATCTGGAGACATGACTGCGCATAAAAACTTGGAGAAGTCAATGAAAGGCATAACTGAAAAGTAGAGAGAGAGTTTACATACAAAACCGTACAGCATCATGCACGTGTCAATAAAATGTTGACTTGTTTTTAGTTTCCCACAATGAACGAAAGCCTCCATGTACAATAGTCATTACACAAAGACGTTTCAGAAATATTTTATAATGATATCCTCCCTGCAATGTTCATGCCTCATCATGCAGCATTGGACTGACTCACTGTCAGTGCATGGTCAATGCATTACAAATTATTGCTCTGGAAGCAGGTCAACAAAGGGAGAAGACTCAGCCGTAGTCTTCTTACAGTGTTTAAGTCTGAGAGTATTCCTTGTGAGTCAGAATTTTTGAGAGATTAAAATCTCTGTAGGTTTTCACAGAGGTCAATTGAAATACAGCAGTAGCTTTGAGACATGGGTCACAGAATTTAACTGGGGTTAGAGATTTATGTAATATTAATATGTTTAAATGGAAATAACACAAAGCAAACATTTGCTTTAACAAACTGCTGCTTACAATTGTAGAAGATGGCTTTTTATTTTTATTGGATATGCTAGTAATGAAATGAATGTTATTTTCCTACTATCCATACACAGGCAGTGAGATTAGACTATTAATCTACATGCATGGTTTAATTATTCAACATTCTGCTGTCTGACCATATTGCGAGGGTCAGCTGTCATCATCACTTAGTATAACAAGCATGCAACAAATGTTAATAGGACAATGGCTATTAAGAATATCATTATAAAATATTGTTCCAGTAGCAATGGCTCAGGACAAATTTAATGCAAAGGCAGACACAACTGGCCTGAGCATGCTTTAAAAAAACCAGTACATGGAAAAACAGTACCACCAACCTTGTAAGGAAATTGACCTGAAGCAGCAGACATTAGGTTAAAACTGCTGGAGGGCAGCAGCAGCCCACCTTGTTGGTTTCCAAATGACCAGGATTCCAGAAAAACTGAAAAATTGACTGTTGGGAAAAGTCTTTAACATTTCAGAGGAATTGAAGGTGTGCACAGAAACTCAGATGTGGTACTTGGGAATCAAAAGTAGGAAAGAGTGGCCGACCAGCATGTGTACGACAGACAACCCACTCCGCCTTTCTTCCTGTCACGTTTATCACACACAAAACCTTCCAGAATTGCCATACAATTTACACATTTTTGGTTTGTTTCATGAAAAGAAAAGATAACAAGGTAGGTGTGAGTATGGACTGCTATCAATTTGAATCAATGAAAAATGTATTTTCATTAATTTTGAAATGTTTTTATTTTCCATAAAAATAACTCACAACTGCCCTTACATCATCACAAGCAGCATTCTGTGTTCCCTAAACCACTTTATAATTGTTTCTTTTTCGGCTCATGACAATCCAGCATAGCAGGTGTTATCCCGGTGTCATAGATGGGTCGGTGAAATTCAGAGGGGTTAACACAGTGAATAGGCAGCAAAACTTTGATCCCATGTTGTGACTCAGCATATACAATTTCCTTAGATACTGAGTTAAATAGAAAGAATAAGAAATATTTGAGTAAAAGAAAGGACCCATGGACATGGACAACAGTGTGGGAAATGCTGGGGGAAGGGGGTATAAGGGGACTAAATGGTAATGGGAAAAATACAATAAAGATTGAATTTTAAAAAAGAGAAAAAACAATATTTACACTTAGTTAACTATTAATATACACACATATATATTTCTCTCTATAAAAAAACAGTATTTCATGCCTGTTCAATAATAAATATATGGTACTTAGATATCTCCAAATCAGATACAGATAATGTTTGGCAAACTAATTTACACACTTGTTCAATTGATTTTAAAACTAAAGTGTCTACCCTGACCCATAAATTTTAAGAAACAAAACTCTTAAATCATGGCGCTCAAAAGGAAGAAACATCCAAGAGTGTGCAAACTGTGCTGACATGAATGCATGGATGGAAAGATGAACAGGTGAGAGGAGAACAGTCTAATGAGTTTTGATAAGTATATAAAATGTGTTAAAGATAAAGAAAAACTGAGAACATACTACAAAAATACAATCTTGATAAACTGGTAAGAACTGTAGTCTAATCTTTGTGAAAATAACACTAAAAATAATGCTACCCTAATGGTAGATAACTTTAGAAGTGTGCAGAGTGATTTTACTATATTCAAAAGGCATTAGTTTAAATTTTCCATCCAAAGCTAGCATAAATTTAACAATTGCCATGATATAGATGTTAATTTCATTTGTATTTCTAAGATACCAAAAATAACCAGTTGAAAACTTAATACTTCAGACAAGTAATGAGTCATTTGTACACATTATATAATGTGTTCCCTCCTTAAACTGACTGTGTTGACCAATTTTTGAACAAGAAAGAGGCACAGTAGGGGCAAACTAGCACTACATCAGGCCTAGAAGACCTGGGTCTTGTCTGTTTAAGCCTTGTCCCTGGTAACCATATTAGTTTACACAATCATTCAGCCTCTCTGCTCCTCATTTTCTCAGGTGGAAGAGAAGAGAATTCAAATAGATGATCTATGAGTTCTCTTCTATCTGAAATTTCTGATATAGGTTTGACATAGTATTACAGAAATATATATTAATTAGCCTTTTAACCTAAACACAAGGCAATAAAGCATATGGCCTCAACTCACTGATGAATTGATATCAAATTGTTCATTTTATTTTATAACTAGGTCACTCAGAGCACTGGGCAAGTGACAAGCTTAATAAAGTCTATGTTGTACCTAAAAATTACAAATTCTAAAGGCAAAAGAAATCACTCTCACCCTTATTTCTATAGGACAAACTAATGTGCTAGGGAAAATAAAGTTCCTTGTATAAGAAGGTAGAAGAAAAACAAGACAAAGACAAGATCACTTATAAAAAAAGAGAGATGCAAAAAGTGAGTTCCAAACTTTTTAAATAATGTCAAAACAGTATTGGGTTTTCAGCATATAAAAATATTAAGTTAATAGACATTTGTTGGAAAATGCTAGAAATACAAGAGTACAAGTATGAATTGCAAAAGGGAAAGAAAAATAACTATGGCTACTTTAGAACTAAAATTAAAATGACATAGCAGGGAACAGGCGTGTAAATTAAAATTTTGAAATGTCCCCAACAGGCATATTTCAAAGAACTTTTGTGTCTAGCTCATGGTCCCCAGAAAGGCCTTGGCCACAAATTTTGTTAGCCCTCCCAGGCTCCTGGGACCAGTAGTTGAAGTTAACACAGAGGGTGTGCTGCTGTCCAGTACAGGGGCTACCCGCCGTGTATGGCTACCAAGAAGCACTTAAAAGGTGGCCACTACAAAATGAAATGTGCCAGAAGCATAAAATGCACACTCAACTTTAGTGACTTAGTATAAAAAATGTAAAATATTTTACTATTAATTTGTATATTGATTACATACTGAAATGATATGGTGATATTATTAGAATACATTATATTAAATATATTATTAAAAATGAGTATCTCCTGTTTCTTTTTCCTTTTTTAATGTGACAACCAGAAAACTTTAAGTTACATGTGTGGCTTTCATTGGTGGCTCACAATATATGACAGTTCCAAACTGGAGAATAAAGTCAAAGAAAAGAATCCTATGAAAATATAATTATTAAATGTTGATGTGAGGGGATGAGAGACAAGAAAAGACACAGCTTATGAAGCAAAAGGAAGAGCTATACTATGTAGAAATAAATACAAATTAAAAAGACAAAATGTGAGAAATATGGAAATAATCAGTAATAGACATACTAAAGTGTTCTTTTTGACTGCACTTTGCTAAGCAGCCATTATCCAACTCAGAATTGATTTTTTCCACTTACATCATTTCCAACCTAATTCTTTTCCTAAGAATTCTCAAGTCTTTCCGATTTTCAAATAACTATTTTCTTAATGAGCAGTAACTAGGCCACTTCAGCGAATTATCTAAAAATATCCTTAGCCAGCTTCCAGGGTTGCTCAAATAAAATTCCTTCCTAACAATGACACAGAAAGAAGCATAAAAGGCAACCTCTTCTGAACATTACTTCACAGAGGCCACTCTGAAAAGCCTCTCCATTCACAAAAATATTCATCAGATAAGAAAAGCCAGCAAGTATCACTTTTTTAAACATGCCATGCATTTTGGAAACTCTCTGCTTTCCCCAATCTGGATTTTTTTTTTTGTACCAGCAGTCTTAAAGTAGAAAATCAAACACAGTAGGAAGTTTTTAAAAATCTCAGTGTTGCCATGAAACATCTTTACTTTCCCACGACCTCTGAAAAGCAGAACCCACCCTGGAACTTCCACAACTATCCCACGGAGAAGTATTTCTTTTTTCCCTTAACTCCACCAAGGGCATTTCTTTATTGGGGAAAAAAAAAAAAAGAAGCAGCAATTTAAGATGTCTTTAATGGTATCTCTCAATTACCCTGCAGAACAAAAAATCTAGTTTGTCAGGTCTCCAATGATAAATGAGAGCATACAGAAGCCCCCATTTGGTTAATATATAGAAATGGCATGTTTAGCAAATACTGAGAAATGAAGGCATGAAGGGCACACCAGAAAAAGAAGTGAGGTTGAAAATCTACCCAAAGTCCTTCATTTTCCAGAGGGTCAGGACTACCCATCTCCCAGCCCCTGACCACCTCTGCACTCAGGTCTGACGCTGGAAGGATGAGGAAGGGGGAAGGGGAGTCCCCCCACCCCATCCCCGGCTGGTCTGGCGGCCGCTAGCTTCTGGTGTTGGGAACTTTGGCCCAGACCCAACCTGTCTGAGCCGTGCTGGGCCTGGGCCACTGCCCTTCGAATTCCGCAAGCCAAATAGAAACAGCAGCGACTTTGGACCATGCGAACACACCATGGGTCCCGGATCTCTACTTGCCACCTATTCCCTGGGCCTTATTGGCTTCTACCTTATTTGTCTGCTTCCTCCGCCTGTCCGACTGAGCTCCCCAGAAAACACACAGACGCGCAGAGCTGGTGCTGTTGGAGTCTTTTATTTTGTGCCTTCACGGAGGTCGCACCCCAAGCCAGGTAGTTACCAGCTACTGGAGCCAGCCCGCCCGCCCGCGCAACAGGGTTCCTGGGTAGCACCCGGTGGTATCTTCTTTGTAGAGGTGGGAGCAGCCGTCGCCCCCTCCCGGACAACAGGTCTTCTTGGAAGACAGCAGGGTAGGTGGCAGTGTGGACAGCACACCGCAGAGACAAACGCAAGGAGACCAACCACACAGCATTGTACGGAACGGATTAAGCAGAATACGAAAGAGCTGGACCGGAGAGCTGGGAAATGGACAAACCTCAGTAGAAGGAGGAGTTTCTCTGAAGGAGAGAAACCCCTAGAGAAAAGATAAAGTGCGGGGGAACAGAGAGAGCGCAGAAGGAAGATTCACTTCTTTTTTCTTTTGTATAATTCAATATTGTCACTGGGGGAGGGGAAGGAAAAGTCTTTTACCTTCTGCCTCAATGAACGACAGGAGCAGGGCCCCGCCCAGGATGGCGAGCACTGTGGGAAGCCTGGTCCTCATGTTTGGCCTGGGCCACCGAAGTCACAGCCACATGAAGGGATCTGCAGGAGGAAGCAGTGGCCGCATCAGAACCGGGTCTGAGCAGGCCTGGAACCAGGTTACAACTAGAGCCAGGCCCCGGGCCAGTACCCTAGCATATCTGCCTGAATAATCAACAGGGCCAAGCCCAGCATATAATGGGCTTATTGTGGAGCAGTGGAAATCAAGTTCATCTACAGCAGTTTAATCATGGCACTAAGAGGGAGTTCAAGTTTAAAGAGGGTCCTGTTTTCCTGGAGGCTGGTCCTGCTTAGCATCCAGGGTGAAGGACTTACCAGGCCCCACATGACTTCATCCTGCCTGGGTGATGGCTAATTCAGAGGTCATTTTATCTCTGACTCAACTAAATGTCTCTTCCAGCTGGGGATTTTATTTGGCTGGCCACTTTTTCCTAGCTGCTGAACTCTTTAGGTAACTGTACTTTAGTGGTCTCGGGGTAATTTGGAAAAGTATAATAAACCTCTTTTACTCTCTTTTTCTTCATTTTGTTCTGTCTACAAATATGCAGCTCTTTAGGTCTGAAATGGATTATACAGAAATATGTAAGGCCCAGCTGAAACCTGACCCTCCTGCTAGCTGTGTTGTCTTCACATCTGATAAATCCTTTGCCCAGAATTAGGGGGAAAAACAACTCTAAAATACATAATAAAAAGGAAACAAGCAAAAGAAGAGATGAAACTTTCTTGTCTGTTTCCCAAAGATATATTTATGACAATGTTCATCAATAATCTTTTCACTTAACCATTCGCTTATCCCAGAAGATCACAAGTATATGTGCTCTGGAGAAGAATGTATGTCCTATTCTGATTTTTCCTGACTGTAACTAAACTTTTAATTCCTGAAAGACAAAGAGCCTTATTCATCTTCTGTGGTTCCTAGCACATAGTAGGTGCTTAATCCATGTGGGCAGAAGGGAATCTTCTAAAACATTCTGAGGTCCAATCCAGAGACAAAAGCTGCTAGCAATGAATTGGAAAGGTGCCAAGAGGTAAAATATAAAAAGACAGTTGACTTCAGGGTACATAAATTGTTGTAAGGCAACAGACCAGGCCTCCTGAAAAACGGAGTCATGCTTGGGAATCCAAAAAAGAGCCAAAGGTCTAGCCCTCTTTGAGAAAACCTTACAAGCTCCAACCAGGTCTTTCCAAATTATTGGCACGATGTGTTAGGGCAGCTTTCCTCGGCCTGAGTGTAAATTGCATTTTAAATGTCTGGTAAGCGGGCGTGCCAAATTTGCCCGGAGCTCCTTTTTATGAAGCCAAAATTAAAATTTTGGCGCTGCTCTGGAGATCCAAGGGCTCTAGCAATTTCTTTCTTCCTAATTAACAACTGTTTGACATTTCTAACCCTCTTCTACATCAGTGAAAAGCAAGAAGTGAGACTGGCCCATTGTTCCCGTCATCTGGCCTTTACTTTGCTATAATAATTTCCAACTCAGTTGGCAGTCGTGCTCGCGAAAAGTTAAACGCTGACAATCTACCCACCGAAAAGCTTGTGCAGATATTTTTTTAAAACCGCTAGTCTCCGGGGGGCGGGGGGGGGGGGGAAGAAAAGAAAAAAAAAAAAAACTGGGAGCGGAGGCGCTTTTGTCTGGGTCTGGAGCGCCACCTGTCGGCTGCCTGATTCAGTGGCAAGAATGAATCACGTTGCGGACGGGTATCTGAACATACACTGAGTTCAGCCAGCCAGCCAAGAATTCCGTCTTTATGTTTTTTTTTCTTTTTCAAGTTTATCTCCTTTTAAACAAACGTTTATCTGAATGCTTAGCAACACTTCATTGAGCAATATCAGACATAAATGTCTGAAAACAGCCGCCCCTACGTGGCAGCGAGGATTCCCTCACTTCACCCTCATGAATGAAAATGAGTCAGTTGCTGGGGGAAGGGGATAGATAGTCTTAAGGGATAAGTCTCCTTCTGCCAACTTGCCCCCTTTCCACCCCGGTGGAAGAGGTCAATTCCTTAACTTACAGTTTAAAAAGGAAATCACCTCCCCCCAACTCGCGGGGGTGCCTCTAGGTCCCTTGCTTGAAGTCTATCTACCTACCTCCTCTACCCACCGCGACCTTGACTTTCGTTAGCCAAGGGTGAGTTTAGCGCTCATTTCTTTTCTTGACCCCTTCCACCCGCAGCGAACCAGCGTCCTTTAGAGGGTCCATGTAGAGGCTAGGGGCTGGGGGTACTGGGAAGCCCCGAATGGCCGTCAGAGGTTCCCTGAGGATGCTCGATTTTAAGTCCTTTTCTGCTTCCTGACTACAGGTCTTCATCCCTAAATGAACCTGGCGCCCACATTCTCTCATCCCTACATTCTCTAGGTTTTGGGATGGACACTACCTAACAGGTCCCCCCGACCCCGAGTAGGGCCTCCACCAATGCACTCGGGAAGAGGTCGGGAGAGGGAGCTTTCTCCAAAAGCTAAGGAAATTCATCCAAGATTCAGTTCCCTGGAACTAGACTAGCCCGCCATCTCGGGTGCTTTGAAAAGCAGAGGAACGAGCCAGAACACTCGACCAGGAATCTGTCTCAAGATGCCACACACACCCGCGCGGCCTCGACGAGCTGCAGAGCACTCAGCGGCCCTCCAAAGAATTCCACACCATGCGTCACCAAAATACCTTCCCTGCGCCCGGGCTGCACGACGGCACCCCAGCAAAGCTGCAGTCGCGACACAATGAAGGACCCGTGGCCACAGAACCCGGTGCGCCCTTCATTGAAATCGACAGCATCCATAGATTCGATTCCTCTAACAAACAGAACAGTGAACAGGGTGCTTTCTGCACACACGGCCGCCTGTATCAGCTCTTAAGAAAAGCTAGTATTCTTTCTCCCTCAAAGACACAAATGAATCACAAAATCCCAATATACCTGGCAAATCTCGGGCACATCTCCATACTTACAAGTCCAAACGGTCCTTGCCCGGGATCCTTAATAGCTTAGGGCGGAGCAATCAACAGGCTAGAAGCAAGTTTCCCTAGTTATCTATCCTTGGGAGGGATGGGGAGAGGGAAACGGGCTGGAGCCGGACCGACCTGCGGAGGCTACGATCCAGGCGGCTCTGCGACGTCGTAGCAGACTGCGCTCCGTGCGACCCCCGCGCGCCCGGACAACTGGGGCGACGCTCCAGGAGCACCTGGCGGCTGCTAGGACTTGGGCAGCGGCCGGGCCACCCTGAGGAGGAGGAGGAGGATCCCGGGAAGAACAGCTGGAGCGGCAGAACGGGAGGAGACGGCCGGGGACCGCAGCTGCCGGAGCACGGACGCAACTGGGCGGCTCGCCTTCGTCGAGTGGGAAGAGGCTCCGCACCGCGGGCTACTTAATAGAGGGCTGTTCCCAGCTCTCAGTTTACTCGGTTACGAAACGCCTGGGAAGGTGGACGGCTGCCACGGGGTGATGTATGCTCCTCCGGCGGTGAAGGAGGTCTACTTTTGGGAACGTGTGCATACTTCGAGCATTCCTTCAGCGTGAGGTGGCGATCGCGGTAGTAGCAGTGCCCCGCCGGGGAGCGGGGGAGGGAGTGGGGGGGCGGGACAGGGAGGAGGACAGCCGCAGCCGAGTTCACTGCCAAGGGAAGCCGCGCACTCCTCCGCTTGGGGCGGGCTGGGAGCTTGGGTTTCCCTATCCGTGCGATTTCCCCCAATGAATTTATTTTTTCTAAATTAAGAACAATGGGAGGGAAAGTAGGGGCTTTCATTTTCAAAACTGTAAGAATGTGTGAGCGACCCCATCCCGTCTTAGCCCCATCCCTAATCATCACTACCTACACCTTCCTCCCCCTTCATCCTGGGTGCACTTAAAGCCGATTTTACAGGGTTTCCATTAACTAACTGTCTGTGCACGCAGCTCGCCCCCTGTCCTTTTCGATCTCGGAAAGGCGATTAGAAACCCGGACAGACCTCCCGCGCGTGGCTCATCGATGGGATGGCTTTCCCATTCGCGACTCTCTCTCCTGATGCTTTGGGACGGAACTGAGATGCTTAGTACGCGCGCCAAGAGAGAGGGCGACCACCGCCGTGAAACCTAGGGGTCCTTCTAATAGGAAGTTGCTCAGGAACAAGTTTTATACACTGTAGAAAGTTCTCACCCGGGCCCAAGAGAAGGGTTTGGGCCAAAATTTGCCCTTGAAACCCCACGGGGTCCAGGTAACGAAGGGGAGTAAGTTTCCCCCCACTGATGGGGAGATGGAGGCCAAATGTGGGGCTGACATTCCGCCAGAAGCATCTCCTCTTTTCGCCGCCTCCTCTCCGCTCCACTCCACCCCTTGGCTCTGAGCAGGAAGCCTGGCAATCAGGGTTGCCAAATTGTACTAGACGCACGGGAGGAAGCGCGGGGCGCTTACACTCTGGCATCTGAAAAGCGCTTCAGGAGAGGTTCAGATTACACACGCCTGTGCGCTCAGCGCAAGCCCTGTACCTTTTGGCCTCGAGGCCCAGGGGTTACCCCTGTAAGGCTGAGCCACCGGGGATGCAGGAGGTGGCGCCAAGAGGAACGCGGGAGCGGCGTCCCAGGAATTAAACGCCTGCAAAAGAGCGGAGCTCTAGTCGCCAAAGTAAACCTCTCTTCCCATTTGATCTGACGTCTGCTAATTTGGCCTTCCTTTCATCAAGCATGATAATCTCCGAACTTGCTTTTAGAATGACAAGAACTTGCTGGGCGACCCCCTGCACTCCATCCCACGCATAGGCTGCCTCCAGCCAAAGCCAGAAAAGCCAAAGACTGGAATGGGGGTAAATGGAACTCGCCACCTTTGCACATTCCCCGAGCACACACGGCCCACTCGAAGTCCAACTGGGCAGCTCGCATAAAGAGCCCACACGCACACAGCACAGTCTCTTTCCCTTTCAAACTCTCACAACCCGGGTGTCTGGCACACACACCCCCAGTTCGAGAGCGTCCTGGGCATGAATAACCCGACGTGCAAAGAATAGCGCGCGGTCATCGCCGCAGTACCAATGAGCCCCTACCCCCACCTGTATAGAGCCCACCTCCGCATCACTGCCAACTCTACACCCGCACCCTCACTTTACTTCCCTCTCACAGACGCACGAGGGTGGGTGGCAGCCCCCGGAACAGAGCAGAGAAGTACTGGCAGCCGCCTTCTTGGCACCCAGTAATGCCCGCTGCACCCGCTGACGTCCTGGCAGGAGCCGCGGCCTGGAACGACCAGGGACGCCCCTGGGACACAATTCCCACCTCCCACCCCCGGTCTGGAAAAGAACATCAGCCCAGGCTGGCTGAGATTTGCTTTTAGCCGAGGTCAGTGTGTGTGTGTGTGTGTGTGTGTGTGTGTGTGTGTGTGTGTGAGAGAGAGAGAGAGAAAGAGAGAGAGAGCACGCTTTTCTCTTTTTGCACTTAAAAAAAAATTGTGTTGTTATTCTGTCGAGATTCTTGACTAGGGAACAGTGTAAACTCTGGGTGTTTATATTCTTGGTTTAAAATGACTCTCCTGCTGTTAATTTGACTGAGGACTGCAAATGTATCAGCCGAGAGGTGCAGTCACCCTCCGGGGAGCCAAGGTCAATGGCTGGCTTCCTCGAATTGAGGCTGAACACAGCAGATTGGGTGGAAGAGGCCTCTACCCCCGAGAACACACACTTTGCACCGCTCTCCAACTAAGCCAAGTCTGGGTTTGGGGACCTGCGCTGACATCCATCCTCTCTTGCTCACGGCATTCTCGCTCACATTCTTAAATTTAATGCATTTGAAAATAGTTTCTGCAAAGGAATGTAGGTAATATAAACCACTGGCTGCAAACACTCTCTGGGCTCAGGAAAAAGGATTCCTACGCAGTTTCCAGAGTAGGATGAGAGGAGGAGGAAGGAGGGGACACCCGGGTCGGGGAGTACACAGACTCATATCCACAAGCTAATCCAAACACATCCATTCCCGGGAGAGGGGGGGTCGACACAAGGTTCAACTCAAATGCATCCCAAAGGGCGCCCGAGGGGCCTTCCAGCATGACGTCTGCACTGTTTATCTTCCGGGAGCCCTTCGGCTGAACATCCAGTCTGGTAAACGGACAAAACCTGTCAAAAATGTGTAAACCTTTCAACCAGTGCCCATCAGTAGTGTGTCCAGTTCTCAATACCCTTTGGAATCCGTTAATGTTTGAATATATCGTCTGAGGCAGAGCTGGTTGCATTTATTCAGTTTGGCTGCTTTCTGTGGCTCTTTATTCCTGAGGTTACATCCCGCGAACTATTCCCCTCACTCTCCCTAGCTCCTGCTCCCACCTCTTCTCCCTTCGACTCCTGGGTTCCCGGCGGTTCTAGAGCTTTAGATTTCTTGTCTGACAGCGCCACCTTGCGGTCAGAGTGAGCCCTGGCGTCGGAGGTCAAAGTTACAGCCTGGAAGTTAAATTGTTTTTTAAAAGTGTGTCATCGATCTGATTCCCGGCACTGACAGAAGCAACAGGATAGAACAATCAGTGAGAAGATGGCATAAACTTTCCGTATGCCCGTTAACTAACCGCCTTTAGAAATTCTTGCCCCACGGTTGCTGTGAGGTTCTGGTCAGGGGCAGACAAAGGAAGGGGTGCTGATTTCGGGAAGTTTAGATTACAGCAGGGCCCTCACCTTCCAAAAAGGCAAAAACGGCCTCTTCATTGATTTGTTTGGGGTTAATTTAGGCACGCTTTCTAGCGACAGATGAAAGTGTTTCCCTTGTATGTATGTTCTTGCTGATTTACCTTGTGGGGAGGGAAAGAGAAACGGGCTGAATGTGCGCTGCCTGTCCGGCTCTTGAGGCTGCACATGGGCTGTAGGGAGAGTGGGCTTTAAGGGTGTTAAGTGAAAAAGGCCCTCACAATCCCTTTGAGATTACCGTGTAACCGGAGGAGGCAGCGCTCCATCTGCACTGTTTCTCAAGCGGGAAGGCAATGACCAGCAAGAGCCAGAAACACTGCATCTGAGTCCTCTCCTTTAGGACCCTTTGGGCTAGGCAAGTAATACACATGTAAAGGTTGACTTTTATGTGCCTGTACAGTGCTGAGCTCAAAGCAACAGATACAAAAATAATTAAGATGTGGCCTTGCCCTCACGTGAGTCACCTGAATCGGCTTCGCATGGCCCACTTAAATCTCCCAAGAAATTATACCTTCAAAATATTTTAACATTAAAAGTGAGGAGCAATAGACAACTCCCCTCTCTGCACTGGCAAAGCCGAGGAATCCACACACCAAGCCATCTCTAAGGAAGGAAGAGGGGTGCACTGCACTCCTTCTGCCTTCTTAACTGATTCTGATTCTTCAAAAAGGCCTGTTCTGGTGACATTTACAGGCTTTGTGAATGCTGCACCCCGACCTCCTTGCCTGCACTGGAACAACCTCTCCTGTCAGAGTGTGAGCCACTTGTGGCAGAGACCTGTAATGGCATTACATTCACCCTCCTGCGCAAGGGAGCGAGCTCAGATCTGTGTGGCCTCAAATGTTGTGGTTGCATGGAAAGCTATGAAGCTTTTAAAAACATTGCATCTAAATAAAATATCTTCTTAGGATAAACTACTTAGATTTAATGAAAGGCAGTTGCTGCCAGGAGCTGATTATTCTGTTAGCTCCGACTTCCTTGAGCAAAGTGTAAAAGACAAAAGGAAATAAATTCACATAATGGCTAAGAAAGCAGCCCTCTGCCATTTTTTTCTTCATTTCTGTAAGATTCAATACTGTCCAAGTAATCCTTACCACCACAAGGGACTTGGAGTCTATTTATTCTGGAACTATCAAATAGCACAAGATCCAGAATTTCTAGTCAGGCCACTGCCCTGTGTCAACAGTCGGTATGTGTACACTGACATACATTTTCAGGTTGGTGGAAAATGTGAAAATTCTTAGGAATTCATTTTTCAAGATGTAGTCTTGGCCTTCAGACTTATAACGTAGTAGACTGAAATGCGGTAACAATGAAATCATAGTCATAGAAATTATGAATAAAGATTTCACTGTTCTCAGTTGGAACTCCTGTGTCGAATGAAGAGTAACCAGACCAAGGCTCCACTTGACAATGTATTTTTATACACTAATTAATTAATTCAGCTACCTGTATTGAGCACCAATATCCAGGGATCCAAAGCAGACTGTGTAACCCTAAATCCAGTGTGGAGTGCACCCTCTGGTGGGGAAAGGATGGCCATTGCCTGGCCAGACTCGTTGTTTACTCATTTTTTTCTTAAGCATTCACTCAGCAAATGCTGTTACTCTTGTCATGATGTTCCCTAAAAAAAAGATGGGAAGGTTTTTTAGGGCAAATCAGAAGACTCCCTGCCCATAGAAATTTAAATGTAGTAACAACAATGACCAGAAGTAAACATAAGCAAAAGTCAAACGATTTAAGAGAGGTGTGGAGATGGTGTGACCAACGTGAAAAACAACCCGGGAAATACATGGTGCAGGGAAACCGTGTAAATGACCACACAGGAAGCAGTCAGCTCAATGCAACATTCAGAACATTCCACGGGGAAAAAAATTTTCCATAAAACAATGTCTCTATAAACCAATTCCTCCACAAACCAATGACAAGAAAAAGAGGGGGAAGAGGAGATTGTTATAAAAATATATTCAGAAGCCATAAAAACCAAATAATAGTTGTCAAGAACTGTGAAGGGTTTGATATTTTATCCTACTTGCAAGCTAGTACAGTTCCTGGATGCTGGCAGAACATACAAGGAACCAGACACATAGGTCTGTATTATTCACAGCAATAGCAGTGGCCTGAGAATCATCGTTTGGGCCAGTTCCCCAGTTCTCACAGGGTGATGAAAAGAGGGCCCAGTGACCCTTGCATACACAGTGGTTGCATGACAAGAACGGAATCTGATCTTGGGGAACCCAAGTCTTTTATAAGGACGGTAAGTCTGCTTGACTTTTGCCCTGAAAGGAAACATTATCTTTGTTCTAGGGGACAGTAAACAGACTTGCCCTTTGCTGTGGAGGGAGAAATTATCTCTCTCTCCCAAGGCTGCTGGTATACAGACACCATAGAAGACAGCATCTGAGACAAAAGCTGCAAGTGTCTGCCCTATGACCTGCAGAAACATGAGACACCCGTGGAGAAATGTCTTCCAACAATGAGAATTGTTGGGAGTTCATGGGAGGCAGAATGCACTCTGTCAAAGTGGTTCCTGAAGAATTTCTAGAGGAGGAAGACTGAAGGACTAGGAGTGGGCAATCTAAGTCCAAGATTCAAAATGACAAGTTAAAAAAAATAGCAGAGGACAGGAAATGTCTTGGGCAATAAATAAAGCAGAGTTGTTTTAGCAGAAAGTTTGTGAACACAATTGGAATAGTTGTGGAACTTAGAAGTGGCTGAATTTCTGGAATTTAATCCTGTGAATATAATTTACAGAACGTATTCCAGACACTACATATGACATTTTACATACATCAATCCATGTAATTTAATTTTACAACTGTACTTGAACAACAATAAATAAAGAAAAAGAAATAAAATTTTAAAAGGAAAAAATAATAATTTTAGATAAGGAATTGAGGATCAGAGAAGTGATTTGCTGGTAAGTTTGGAATCAGGATCTTAACTCAGAGGTCTCTGGCATCTAAGTTCAGTCTTTTCACTATATTAAAACAAATGCTTATTGAATGAATGAATGAGTTTTTTTAATCTTGTAGAAGTAGTCTAATATGGCAGTCGAGCTCACTGTAACCTGCTGGGAGGACAGCCAGCAATGAGGACACCGGCAGGGGCAGTGCCAGAGTCCAGGGGGCCTGTGTGCCAGGTGCATGAAAGCCCGAGTCCAGAGGGCCTGTGTGCCGGGTGCATGAAAAGCCAGAAGACCACTGGCTTTCGGAGGTAAGAATGGGACAATATCTTAAGATGATAGAGCAAAGAGATGACTGAAAGAATGATGATGCCATGGGGAACACTGGGGAAGTGGGCAGGCAAGCCAGTTTTAAGGGAGTATACCAATATGTCTTTAGAACATGCCTTATTATATGATCAAAATCTTTGGGTTTTTTTCCTCTAATAAAGAAAGTTTATTAATAAAATTAAAATAGTGTGTAATTCAAATACAGATTTTTGTTTAGAGAGAGAGGTATCTTTTTTTAGGATTTTGCAAAGTGAAAAACTACTAGAGTCACATTTGCACTCTCTGTGACAAGTAGTTATTCAAAGGGAAAACGACAGCATTGTTGTGCCTTGGCTCTCCTGAAAGCTTGTTCCTGGGTGGCTGAATACATAACACTGCATGTGATACAGAAAGCATCTGGGAAATGCTTAAACAATTTTCTCCATCCTCCCCCTGTCTATCTGCTGCCCAAGTGTTGGACTCATCAAGCTGAAAGTACATCAAGTCCTCACTCACTGTTTAAATTAAGAAAATCATTTCAACTCTTACACATGGTCTAGTTTTTTTTTTTTTTTAAAAAAGGTAGTTTCATTTATCAAATGACTTTTTTTTCTTTGCTTTCTCTTTTCTTTTTTTTTTTTCCTGGTAGCAATAGCTTTGGGACAAAACCATTAATTGTCCCCAAAGTAACAGATTCTAATCTCTGATGTTAGGCACACCTAAGTCGCATTTATAACAGAGAAGTAGTTAGAAAACCAAGTTTTCTGAAATGAAGTCTTGCGCCTTTATTGCTTTTTTACTACCTGTGAGAATGAAGTTGAAATGTCTGGTTTTGCATTTTCTAGCACACAGAGCCGCACGTCACTCAGATGTTCACACTGGCTCGAAGGTGGTCTCAGCTGATCAATAATGGGTTTCCACAATATGGCCATTGTGTGGGCTCTGTGGTTGGCTCAGTGACATTCCTCTTACCTCTGCTCCATTGCAAGGCCACCACCACACAGCTTGAGGTGGCCCTGGCAGGTCTATGCCAATGAGTTGTATAAGCCTGCCTGCCCAAATGAATTACTCAGGAGGCTAAAAAACTTCTGTACTGATGTCTGAGCACCACCCTTAGAGCAATGAAATCTGATCCCCAGGGCAGGGCCAAGGCATCTGCATGTGTCTGAAGCTGCTTGGATAATTCTGATGGCCGATGAGGGTTGACAGAAGCTCATCTAAGCCAAGCCCCCTCTGCTATTCATGAAGTCTGTGCTAAGGCATGCTGGGAATTGCCACAGTGAAGATTGAGAGAGGTCATCTAGAACTGCCAAGCAAGAAGGACTAACTACCTGTAGGACTGGTCCTCAAATCAATGGTCCAAATGGGTTTAAATTTGGGTTCAGTCTTGCCAGCAGTAATAAGGAAAATTATGAGGAAACCAGCAAACTGAGGGAATGTAGGTAAGCCAGGGTCGTGGAGCTGGTAAGTGGAGCTGCCAGGATCAAACCCAGGCCCAGCTCTTGCCCCAGGCTCCAGCACTCCCACTTCAGGGCCACACCTGCAGGGAATCCGGTTCGTTGTTGCCATCAGCTGTACGGTTCAGACAGACAGAAACATGCTACACTTTCACTTGCCAAAGGACACTCAAGATGCTATTTAGTTCTTGTTCTTGATGCTAAAACATATCCAAAGATGAGAAAAATTCTATTTATTTCTTTTGATGAAAATATTGATATTTTTCTATCGTATATATACTTAAGAGATTCAGTGAATACTTTCAGAAAAAGAGATAAAACTGTAAGATAGGTCTATGACAGGAATTACCAGGGTTTGGGACTAAAAAAATCTTAGAAATCAGGTAACCCACTTCCTAATTTTTCATTTATAAAATCTGAGAACAGAGCTGTTAAGGAACTTGCTCAATGTCCTGTTTCTATCAGCAGTGGCAGGACTAGAATCCAGGTACCAGTTGCCTGATTGGTCGTCTTTCCATTATTCTAGGCACCCTATTTCTGGGCCTGTCTGTCATTAATTTTGCAAAACATGTTGGGACTCATTGCCTCACTGTCTCAAAAATAAGATTGGACTAAAGCAGTGGAAGGCTGCCACCTATCACAACATATCTACACCCGCCATCTTTTAAAACTAAAGCAAAACAAAACTTGCCACAGATAGGCAGTGACATATGCAACTACAAGTACCCGGCCCACCCAGTACTCACCAGCACAGTTGACAGATCTGCTAATAAGCAGACCAGATGCCTTGGGGCCATTGATTCCAGCTCTAGAGGAAGCAAGATGGGGAGGGAGCTCCAGTGTCTACTTGCTGCAGATACTAAAGCAGCACCAGAGCAGTGTCCTTGTGTTCCGAGTGCAGGTGAAAGGGAAGACCCAGCACAGTGGCTTCCTGTCCTATGTTAGTGTCTGCTCTCTTCCAGAGACCACCTCTGGGATTCCTTGAGAACATTGCCACACCCTCTTTTAATCACCCCTCTCCTAAAAGTGCTTACAACTGACAACCAACAACATCAGACGTGCTCTGCTGGGAGGAACACAGAACAGAAATAACAGGAACTCAAACACTCATGAAAGTCAGGAGGTAGGTAGCCCACAGCTGATACAGTGGCTTTGTTTCATGGAGCCCTCAGACACCCAGGCTCCTCCCATCTCATTACTCCACAGATGTGGCCTCTATTACAAGGTACCACATGGTCCAAGTTGGTTGCTCCAGCTTAGGACGTGACATAAACATTTTATCCAGAAGGGAAAGGCAAAGGACAAACAAAAAGATTGGGGGGGGGGGTGGTCACATGGTGATCTCTGTCATCTTCTGAGGAAGGTTCCCTCACGTTGCTTTTTAATGATTGTGATTCTATCTCATTGGCCAGAGTGTAATCACATGGGCACATCTAGCTGCAAAAGTTGCTTGACAGTGTAGTTTCTTCTGGCCATTCATGTGTCCCTCCAGGACTGCAAGGTCCTTTTATTACAGAAGGAGAGAAGGGATAATGGAGGATGACCAGCAGACTCTACCACTGATAGATAGCAATCCAGTGGTAAATATCCACCGTCCAGGGATATCTGTGCTGAGCAATTGGTAGCTAAAACACAAGCTAAGCCCCATCCAAGGTGTCAAATAGTGCTGGTAACTGACATCAGATTTAGTAAGATTTTAATTAAAACTTTGACTCATTCTAATCAGTCTGGAGAACTAGCTGCCAAACACAGAGGGATCTCCTTTGCACTGTTGTCTTCAGAAATGCCTTACCTCCTCTTAACTCCTGGCCCTCACACTTAGCATAATTTTGAGATGGTTTTACTTGAAAGAAAAACCATCCTGTGAGCTAGATGGCTTATGGAAACAGCAGGTCCCCAGGGAACAATGGGCCATGGAATCTCCATCTGATGACATCATTGCAGAGACATGTGTTTTCCCTAGCGAGTCACTTACTGCATTAAAATTTCATTTCATCTTTCCTATCATAGACGACACTGGAAGGACTATATGACATGATTTTTATAAACAAACATTATGATGGAAAACAAGGAAGACAAAATAAATGCAGTTATAAATAGAAAGTAAATACAGGAAAATTTCCAGGAAAACATAGACGTTTTGTAAATGACTATGACTGACCTTCTCTTATAAAAAGACTCTTGTGTTTGTCTTAGAGACAGCAGAAAAGCCACAGAAGGATAACTGTATCCCCTCCTTCTAGCTCTCAGATTACCATGAATCCAACTTTGAGTTCATTGAAACGCAATTTGAACATTTGTTGACATATCACAGCCTGAAACAATGGTACATCCCAGGCACATCTAAAACCTCAGAATTCTGTTCCCTGGGTCTGAGACATTTATGAAAGTGCCACAGATTACCTATGCTAAAGTGAGAAGAATGTTTTAAAGGGGCAGGAAAAGAGATTAAATGCATTGGAGAGGGGTCACCACTGGTAGAGTAAAAGTAAAAGGAAGATTAACAGAAAGACTATTAAATGGCAGAAAAGCAGTTTAAAAAATTGACCAAATAAAAAGAGACATTTGTGAAGTACAAATTGTACTTAACAATGTATTTCAATGCAATGCCCACAACAATCATTTTGACGCAGGTGGAGCTAAAGTCATTTCCTCAGCATCCCAGATGAAAAAAAAAACTCATGTTTAAATAGGAGGTTATATGGTCTGCTTAAAGCCTCATGACTAGAAAGTGGCATTGCTAGTTCTCAAGCCCAGATCTACTGCCATGGCTGGCGGAGGAGTAACCAGCTTCTTGCTCAAGGCTCTTTGCAGCCCGGTTGTTGGTCATTTGCTGTCTCTCCCTCAGTATGGCAGTCCATCCTTCCCGTCTTTTCCTAGTCCCTGGATTCAGACTCTTCATTCTCCGAATGGCTTCACCAACCCACCTCTTAGCTAGACCTTTGCAAACTGGTCCTGATAAACCTTGATGGATCGATCCTATCAGATCAGTTTCCTGGGGACTTTTCATTCTAACAAAGTATTGAATGGGCAGGGCAGGGAATGACACTACAAAGAGGGAATTTCAAGTATTGCAAAGTAAAACAATGGAGGAATTATTTGGGGAGGAATTGATCTTATTCAACACTTTTCTACTCCACCATCCAAAAAAAGCTGGACCTCAGCACATCTACCATTTATTTTTACATGTTGGTTTTTTCTTTAGTAACTTAGTAGTATCTGACAACTATAAAACCAAAAGCCTAGTACAAGTATACTTATGCTAGTCATTTTAAAAGTTCTAATAAACTGAAAAATGCATATATTGCTGGTAGATTGTAAATTGGTACAATTGCTTTGGAAAAGGTGAGCATTTTGTCATGAAGTTAAACACACATTTACCATACAACCAGAAATCCCAATGCTGCATATTTACACAGAAAAATGAAAATATATGTTCATAATAAAGACCTGTAGGCAAATGTTTGTAGCAGCATTATCCATAAGTCAAAAACTGAAAACAACTATACTGTCTGTCAAATGGATAAACACTTTTAGACCACGCATATAATGGATACTACTTAGACCTGAATAGGAATAAACTACCTATATGTGCAATGTGAATGGATCTCAGACTCATTATGCTCCACAAAAAAAGTCAGACAGAAAGGAACATATGCTACATGTGATTCCTTTTATATGACAGTACAGCACTGGCAAAACTACAGAGACAGGAACAAGAGCAGTGGTCTCCAGTGGTTAGTGATGGAGTAGGAGACTGGCTACAAAGAAGAAAATGGAACTTTGGGGCTGATGGAAATGTTCTGTATCATCATTGTGGTATGATTACAGGACTCTACACATTTGTCAAAATTCATCAAACTACAATTGTTAATTTTATTACGTATGAGTTACTCCTCAATAAATTTAACTTCAAAAACGTATTAAAGAAAAGTGTGCTTGAGATTATTTTGATCTCAGATCTGAGAAAAATATGCTTAAAAAAAGAATTCATTGTATTGCTATGAAAGACACTTTGCTGGTATCTAGAAATACAGAGATGAAAAACCTAGCCCATGACTTTAAGGAGCTTATAGCACAGTAGAGGAGAGAGAAGCAAGCAAAGACACTACACTGAGTACTAGGTGCATTGGTGGAGACGTGCACTGCGGGCTGGAGCACACAATGGAGCATCTAAACCAGATTTCTGGCAAGGATGAACTCCCAGAGAGATACCACCTGAGCTGAGCCAGATGCTGTCAGTGTTAGTCAGCAAAATAAGAGAGAATAAAATCCTTGCAAAAAGAAGTAAAAAGTACAGTGAGAGAGAGAAAGTTTCCATGGATCAGCTCTAGTTTTGAAAATTGCCAAAATGAATAACAATAAATAGGAGAAAATGTAGACAATGTATCAGAAGATAAATTCCATGGCAGTGAGACATATTAAAATGTGAGTTGTTCTTTCTAAGGAAGTATAGACAATCTTGAGATTTCAGAAAACTGAGTTCATAAATAACCAGAACTGTTACATATTAAGAACATTCATTCTTTGCTTTAGCATAGTGACCTATCGATTCTTCAGTGACTCAAAGATAAACACAGACTTTACTGCTCCATTTCTGATATGTACTACTTTACTACTTCATGTCCTGTTTACTTCAGTTTGTTCATTTAATGGCTTGACTTCAACTTTCTCCTTCCTATTGTTTTCGCTTTTTAAAAAAAAATCACACAAAAATCTGGTTGGTTGTTATACTGTATAATTATGGGACACACAGAAATCACTTAGCATAATGTGTTACTTCATGGTACAAAAGTCCCTTCCCAAAGAGGCAAACAAAAACAGTACAATCTAATAATCTAACTAAAGCGTATACATCCATCTCATAAAGCAGGTTCCTGCATGTTATCCCACAGTACTCCTGTTTCTATTCCATTGGCCAGAATTTAATCACATGGCCATACCCTGCTAGAAGGGATAATGAGAAACGTAGTCTTTATTCCAAGCAGTCAAGTGCCAACTGCTAGAAATGGAAAGAGTGGGTACCATAGGATAATCAGAAGTCCCTGAATCAAAGATGAGATCCCCTTATCCCTCAGATTACTGGGGCCCCAGAGACAAGACATTTTCTAGTTAAAACATGAACTCTAGAATTTAGTTATCAAAAATTTCCTCTGATTTGGAGCCATGTTTTTAATCCAGTATAAAGCCTGGAGCATTGCAGATTACTTTACCAAGCACTAAGGACAGTTCCTAGCACAGAGTAAATGCTAGATAAATACTGGCTGCTAAGATCATGGTTTCTTTGTCATGAAGCCATGAAACCTCATAGCTGCAAAAGAGATAATTTAGTCTGATCTTTGCCCCAACCTGAACCCCTCATGCAGATGTGTAAGCTAGTTAAAAATAAGAAAATGAATTTGGTAGAATAGTGCTATACAAAAGCAACTAGCATTTAATAATATATTTATAAAATGGGAAAAAAGTCTTTGGGAGAGTTGTGTTTTCTTTTTAAAATATTTTTATTTCTTTAAACTCCATCGCTTAGGCCTTCCTTAAAGCTTCTATGGCAGGTTGCCTATGAAATATGCCCCTTTTGTTCTGCCTCTATTCAGTGCAGCTTTTTGCATGAATTCCTTCCTCATTTGCAAAGGTTAAAATCTGTATTCCTATTTGTGACAATGCCAAAACTTTCCAAATAAAAAGTTCTATTTATATGTTTGTTTTCCAATTGTTGATCATTAATTTATTATAATCAGGCACTTTTTAAACAAATTGGCTGCATTCTTGCTAATGAAACAAAATTAGTTGCCTTTTCCAGTTTTTATCCAGCAGCCTTTCCCAAATTTGCATAACAATATGTCAAAGAGAATTGACTTTCTTTTATAAATTCAGGCTTTTATATCCAAGAATGTCACTGAAAAGTGGGTGAGAAAATACTTAAATTACAGCTTTCTGTGTATGTTTTGCTGTGAACAACAGTTCAAGAATTGCCATTTTGTTGTATATATAGTGTTCTATTTCAGTAGATATTTCCTGACAGTTAACTTTGCAAGACAGACCTGAGAAAACCTAGATAAAATTGTTGATCTATTATTTTATTTTATTAGAAAACATCCTGGATAATTTCCATAGCATCAAAATGACCTGGGGGAAAAGAGGAATAACTACATATTTCCATTATTTGCACTGTAATAACAAATAAATACTAGGGAGGACATTTCCATTAGTTTTAATTTTTTTAGAAAATTAAATAGAAAACAGCATTGCAATTTTTTAAGGGACAACTATTCTGAGAACTGAATTTTCAAATAGGCCAAAGAATGATCACCTTAATTATTATACAAAGGAAAAAAAATTGTCTCCAATCTTAAAAAGGAGTCAATCCAATAGACATTGTATCATGTTCTTTAGGAAACTAATTTGTCTTTAGGGCACTCTCAGCGAAAATAAAATCTTTCAAGTGTTTCCTTACCCACTAATAGGTATAAAGTGTTAGCAATGTTTCTGACATCTTTGTCTCACAGCTGAGCACAGTCTAAAATCAATAACTCAAATTGTAGTCTTTTTTCCCTCCAAAGACCTCATTATCACAAGAGTGGCTCCAAGGTCTCCTTCTCTGAATAATCTTTCTTTTCCAAGTTCCTTATTCTTTCCAAGGTTAGATTGAGACCTGTGGGCAAATTGGAAGCCCAATAATTTAATGCCACCTTCAAGCCATAATTTGTAAGCATCTATTCAACATACAGTGCCAGGGGGATGAAGCTGATTACCTATGAATGAAAAAAATGTATGCCCTTCAAAAGAAGTAAAGATAACATAGTACTTTAACTTATTTGGAAATATCTCTTGAGTTGCAATTTTTTCATCCCTTCACTTATTAGTGATGAGATAAAGGGATGAAAAAACTGTAACCTACACCACCAGTAGTCAAATGTCCCATATCTGTTATATTAGTTTGTTACAGCTTCCATAACAAAATACTGCAGACTGGATGACTTAAGTAACAGAAATTTATTTTCTCACAGTTCTAATGGCTAGAGGCCCAAGATACAAGTGTTGACAGGTTTGGCTTCTCCTGAGGCCTCTCTCCTCGGCTTGCAGACAGCTGCCTTCTCACGGTGTCCACGTGGTCATCTCCGTGTGTGTGCACCTGTGTGGTGTCTCCCTCCACACCCCAACCTCCTTTTCCCTTCCCCTCCTTTTCTTAAAGCCATTTTCAGGGACCTTAATGAGTTCAATGTCTTTAAGGCTAGTAACAAGCCTTTACTATCACCAGCTTTGTCTAAATTTCTGCTGAAACACATTCAGGTAAGAAGATTCATTGGCTAGCTTCCAATTTCCTTTATTTATAAGGACACTAAGCATATTGGATTAGGGCCTACCCTAACAACCACAGTTTAACTTAATTACCTCTTTAAAGCCCTATTTCCAAAACTCAGTCAAATCTTGAGGTACTAGGGGGTAGCACTTCAATATATGAATTTGGGGGAGACATAACTCAGCCCATAACCACTCCACCCTGGAATGTTAAAATCAGACAGGGAAGGACTTTATTTCAACACCTGACAACTTTTGATTACCGAATTCTAAAAGTAGCTATCTGACATAGGATTTCATACTTCACTTTTGGATTCCAAATCATTTTCTACACAAGAAAATTTGCAGAAACAGAAATAACAAAAACTGATTCACGAAATTACTTCTACTTGCTAAAGCCATTTCCTGAGAAGGAAGAAAAGCAAAATAGTCCCTGCTTTTATTAAGTGCTCATTTTCTTTTTAGCTTCCCTTTGTAACTTTTGGAAGCAGGTAACCTCTTGAGAGATACTCTAAAGGATTTTTTTTTAATTTTCTAATCACTCATTCCTTGGAAGCAACATTATCTCAAGTGTATCAGTTGTGTTTTTGGCTCTAAATAATAGAAAATTTTACTAAGAGGAATTTAAACATTAAGGACATTTATTATCTAGCACGAAGCACAGCGGCCGGCAGTTCCAAGTAGGTGAATTCAGCAGCAAAATGAAGATGGAACCGGCAGTCTGCCATCTCTCCCCTCTGCCAAGTGAGGAGTTGGTTTCTGTTGTCTCCTGGATGCCAGGCATCAGCTGCTCCGGCAACTGCACCTACAGGCTACAGGGGAAGCCTTTCTCCTGGATCTCTTTTCACCAAGGAGGAAAGCTTTGCCAGAGGACTGCCCCTTGTATCTTATGGTCCTCAAGGGTAGCAGAATATAAGTATGTCATCCCAAAACATGACTGTAGGATTTCAAGACAAACCACCCCAAAAAATGCTGCTTTGATTCTGATAATTTTGAACTGCAGGCACTTGAGAAACAGCAAGAGCAAGGAGAAGCTTTCTCTAAATCCACCTTTTCTGCCTAAAAACAGATCCTCCAAAAGGAACTCAATTGTCAGAAACCCCCCATCTAGGAGTTTCATCACCGGGGAAGATTGGCTTTATCACAGGAGAAAGGAATGTAAATTGATACCACACCCAGACAAATCCTGTCACAAGCTGTCATACTTCCCATCTATTCTTCTTAGGGCCCATTTATCTTTCCTAAAAATTATCTATACTCCCCTAAGTGGCCTAAATCTCCCCTTCCCTTTTGCTATTAAGATATTAAGATGGCATTCATTTTAAGCCTTAGCAACTACAGGAAGCTAATCACTTTTATTATTATTATTGATTTGAGAGAGAGAAAAACAAACATCAATTTGCTTCATGCACCCATTGGTTGACTCCTCCACGTGCCCTGACCGGACACAGAAACGCAGCAGCGGTGCATGGAGATAATGCTCCGACCAGCTGAGCTGCCAGGCCAGGATGGGAGCTAATCATTTCCCCTGGGTATCTCCCATGTATATAAGGGGTAAACATGTTAATAAACTTCTTTTCTTTCTGTTAATCTGACTTTTATTACAGGGATCTCAGACAAGAACTCAGAAAGGTGGAGGGAACATTATCTTTTCCTCCCCTATAGTCCCAACTTCCCCATAAAGGGAAATGAAATTTATTCCATTGCTTTTCACACAAACACACAGTAGAAATAAACACATGCTAGAGAGAAGTGCTTTTTAACTAATTGCCTCACAAGGGCACCAGCCACTTCAGCAGGAATGGAATTAATTTGCAATTCCCTAGAACTTCAAAGAGAGGACTTGAGTTTATCAGCATCATTTTTGCAATATATTCTGTAATGTTTTAGTGTGTTGTTCTAATTATCTATTGCTATGTTAAAAAAATAAACAAACATGGCTTAAAATAATAATATTTCTTTTGCTCACTGATCTTGGGCTGCATTGACTTAGCTAAGCAGTTTTCACTCAGAGTCTGGGAAGTAGCCGTCAGGAAGTGACTGGGGCTAGAGTTATCCTGACAACTCCTTCACTCAGACCGGCACCTGGGCTGGAAGCACTCGAACATCTGCAGGCTGGAACAGCTGGGATTCCTTAGACATTTCTCTCTCTCTCCCTCTCTTTCTCTCTCTCTCTTTCAGAGGTCTTCCCACTTGGTGGCCTAAGGTGGACTTCTTACATGGCAGTTGAAGCTTCATTAGTGTCACACAAGAAACTGTCAGAAGCTACATGGCTTGGAAGTCACACAGCATCACTTGAGCTACACTGGTTCATCAAGGCAGCCACAAGACCTTGAACCACAAGGTTCAAGGGGAGGGAATATAGACTCCACCTCCTAATAGGAGGAATGTCAAAGAATTGGTGGACATATTTTTAAATACCACCGTGTACCCCTTAAAGGTTGCCCTCCCTGCCATCTGGACCACCTTTAATTTACCTCTGAGTCCACAGAACCTGCTATCCACAGTTGTTTGAACCCACAGTCTCTCATCCCCCATCATTCTCCCTGCAGTTAATTTCCACTCTCACTTCACATACTTTCTTTCTCAGGATCAACTGTTTAGAGGGAGAGGTCATGGTCTTTGTGAAAAGGTACGGGGACTTTTGGTGAACCCCTAATTATTTTGGTAAAGACAAAATCAATGCAGCTTAGACACAGATTCTCATAACCAATGTTTCAAACAAGTAAACATATAGACATTACTCTCTCAAACAATTTTTGGTCTCATACAAAGAAGGAAAATGCAAATATACAAATAGCAATGGGGAAGGTTGTCCAACACCAATTTGGCCTAAGGTCACCTGTTTATTAGCTATGTCCAATGGACAATAGCAGAGAAACAAAAAGAAGGTAGGACAGAATGGAAGGAATGCCTCTCTTACTGGCCATTTTGAGTCTGCCTGTTCTCCTGTCCCTCTGAAAGCAGAGGGTTGTTTTTGTATTGTTTTGTCCACCTAGAGAAAAAGAATGAGCACCTGGAATCTTATCTGTCTCTCCTCAATGCCTGTCCACACGGCATCAATCAAGCTGACCAAACTGTTTTTGAATAAAAGATTTAAATAAGAGCCTGGAGTAATGAGTATTCTTCAAAACAAATTTATACACAAAAAAATAAATAAAATTTCCATGGACAGCTTAACTATTTAGGAAGAAGGAGAGCCTTGTATACTTTATACCTATTGGTAGGAGAAAAGGAATTCAATGATGCCACATTTGGGACACAGAGACTACTGTGTAGAAATAAATTATTCAAGCTCCAAATACCTTTGATTCGGTCTTAATTTATATTAAAGTTATTTTGTGCTCATTTGTTTTTGTTTTAAGCAGGGAATGTTGAGGGAAATTTTAAGAAATTATCTTTATAGGTACATTTGAGAATAAATGCACAAAATTTACAACTAGCTTTGTACAAAATGGAATTAAGCATATATATTTATATATCAGTTACTGTAAAGTCTGTACTTATTCTGTGTTTTCTGTCATCACAAAATTCAGTTTCTGTCTAACTCTGTAACTAAGATAGGAAAGAGTTTTTCTGTAATCATCAAAAATTTGCCTTCCTAGTTTTTAGGACTTATACTTGTAACCTTGATGCTATAAATATGCATTTTTGGAAACTGCACTTAAGGCATTGTAGGAAACTGTACTTGGAGAGTTGTAAACTCTGCTCTGCAAGGATGGTTGATTTTATACACCCACCTTGGACAACTGGTGATTAGTTAATCAATAACAAACACAAAAACACTATGGTATAGTTTCTTAAAATCGTTTCTTAGGAACATTGCTAAAAACATTCTTACTTATCAACACTGTATCCTACAAAATAATATTAACAGACCAACTTTAAAACACAGTGTAGAACCTTGATTTGCCTTAACCATGATCTGGACCACTTTATCAGGTGAGCCCTGGTGGAATTCCCTGTCTTTTTGATTTTCTGACATTCTACCTGGTAAATGTTAAACTGAATAAGATGTACACATAGAAGATGGGGGTAGAGGCCATTGTTCCTTTTCTGAGCCCTCCCCTGACAGAGCCACAGAACTGACAGGCAGGTGCCATATCTGAGACTCCATCAACCTGGCTCACAGCAGGGCTCACACTGTTTGCTCTGCCCTGTTGATTCCCTGAGGCTCTGCCCCACCCAATTTACCAGGGACCCAAGCTGTTAACAGTGACTTTTCCATATGAATGGCTTCACATCTTCCTAAATTCATTCAAACAAGCAACAGCAGGCTTCAGCCCTTGTACCTCCTGGTAAGCAGCCTCAGGCCCCGCACTAGCAGCAGCCAGCTTTGGTTCACAGCTTGGCTTCACCTAGGAACCTCCAAGCCCAGCACAAGTGGCAGTCATCTGCAGATTGCTTTATAGCTCATGTTGGGTGGCCCCAGACAGAACACAGATGGTGGCTGACCTTGGCCTGCACCACTCGGGAAACCCAGAGCCTGCACACCCAGTGAACAGCTACAGACCTTGTCTGAGCCCCTGCCCCTGCACAGTTGATCTTATTTGGAGGGTGGAGGCTGATGGTCAGGGATCACAGCCAGTCCTTGCAGCTGACTGACCTGGGTAAATCCCTCCCATTGACCTACCAACAGCAACCAAGGCTCAACTACAAGAGGAGGGTGCACTCAACCCACACAGAGGGTACTCTTCAAGTACTCAGCTTGGGTGATAGAGGAGGCTGCCACTAGACCCGAAAGGATACCTACTACATTAGGCCATGCTACCAAGACAGAGAGTTAGAGCAGCTCTACCTAATACATAGAACAAACACAGGGAGGCTGCCAAAATGAGAAGACAAAGAAACATGGCCCAAATGAAAGAACAGAATAAAACTCTAGAAAAAAGAACTAAACAAAATGGAGATAAGCAATCTTTCAGATGCAGAGTTCAAAACACTGGTTATAACGACACTCAACGAACTTAGTGAGGATAGCATAAAAAAGGTTCAGTCAGAAATGAAGGATACACTGAATGAAATAGAAAAACAATTTATAGGGAATTGACAGTAGAGTGGGTGAAGTTGAGAATCAAGTGAATGATTTGGAACATAAAGAAGCAAAAAACAACCAATCAGAACAAGAAAAAGGAATAAAAAAAAATGAGAATAGTGGAAGCAGCTTCTGGGACAACTTCAAGTGTTCCAATATTTGTGTCAAAGGGGTGCCAGAAGGAGAAGATAAAGAGCAAGAAGATGGAAACATTTTTTTAAAAAATAATGAAAGAAAACTTCCCTAATTTGGTGAAGGAAATAGACATACAAGTCCAGGAAGCACAGAGAGTTCCAAACAAGATGAACATAAAGAAGCCCACACCAAGAAACATCATAATTAAAATGCCAAAGATTAATGATAAAGAGAGAGTCTTAAAAGCAGTGAGAGAAAAGCAGTTAATTACCTACAGGGTAGTTCCCATAACACTGTCAGCTGATTTCTCAAAAGTAACTTTGCAGGCTAGAAGCAATTGGCAAGAAATATTCAAAGTCATGAAAAGTGGGGACCTACAGCCAAGACTACTCTACCCAGGAAAGCTATCATTTAGAATCAAAGGACAGATAAACAACTTCCCAAACAAGAAAAAACTAATGGAGTTCATCATCACCAAACTATTATTATATGAAATGTTAAAGGGACTTATTTAAGAAAAAGATTATAATTACAAACAGTAAATTGACAATAAATACATATCTATCAACAATTAAATCTAAAAAACAAACTAAGCAACAAGAGGAACAGAGACAGAATCACAGGTATGGAGAGCATTTCAACAGTTGCTAGATGGGAGAGGGTATGGGGGAATGGGTGAAGAGGCGAGGGGATTAAGAAGTACAAAGGTAGTTACAGAATACCTATGAGGATGTACAGTATAGTATAGAAAATGGAGTATCCAAAGAACTTATACATATGACCCATGAACAACAACAGTGTAGGGATTGCCTGAAGGAGCAGGGGGGTACTGGATGGAGTGGGTAAAGGGGGAAAAATTTGGACAATTGTAATAGCATAATCAATAAAACATAATTAAAAAAAGATGGTTGGAGGATAAAGCTCAAAAGAAAAAAGTTTGTGAAAATCTTAGGCATGATAGAAAATGAAGAGAGATAATATGGGGAATTGTGAAAAATATCACAATCCTATTTTGTGACAATGTAAAATTTATATTGACATTAAAACTGAAAACAAAGGAAATCCATAAGTATCTCATGAAGATTCCCAACCCCAAGCTATCAGAGGGTGCTCCTCATTTTCAGCACCAAGCATTACAGTTACCATGAAGTCAAGTACACAGGTGTTAGGGTCATGCTACAAGACAATTGACCTAGTGTCTTCACAAATTGACAAAAGAAAAAGGGAGGAATAACACTGTTTCAGCTTATAAAGCCTTGGACATAACAAAGAGATCTAGTACATGGTCTTTGGTAAGAACCTGACTTGGAGGGAAAAAAACAGATACAAAAGACATTTGGAGAATTAGTTAAGGCAATTGAATATATGGCCAGTATATTAGGAAATAATGTCATAATGCTGTTATATAGGATAATGTGCTGAAGTATTTTGGCGTGAAATTTTATACAGCCTACAATTCAAAATGTTTTAATGGAGACACACAAAGTATGTGTAGCAAGATTATAACAATTTTCTGATATAGATGGTGTGTATACAACTGTTACTTTTTTTTCTAATTTTTCCTGTCTGAAAATCTTCAAAATGAAAGTTTTTTAAAAATATTATCCTTATCCCCAAATTTTAATTATTCTTGAAATGAGAAGAAAGGCATGTTAAAATTAGCTTAAGAAGGTGGGTCCTGTTACTTCACAAAAAGAGTTAGCAAGTATGGCAAATGTGGTTTCTTCAGATGTTAAGACCCTCATCATTAAAACAAAACTAGGAATTCTGGGTCACCCTCAGATTTCTGTGCTGGACAGTGCTGTGCCAACAGTGCCTCCCTTGTGTATGTCAGGCTGAAAGGCCAAGGTGTAGTTACCCTGGAAACCAACCAAGCCCACCAAAGATAAAAAGGTATTGGACTCTTTACTGGTTTCAGTGTTTTAGAATCACTAAATCAAACAAGCATCCAGAATAAGCCTCTGCTATAATGAGTAACATTATCAGTAGTAATAATGCTGCCTAACATTTATCAAGCACTCAGTGCGAAACAATAATAAATTGAAATGAACATTAAAGATGATGCTTCAATAGTAATGACAGATAAGGCATACTGCATATACTGAACTATGTGGTCATTATGAATAGTCTTTCCCTCCTCAGTCAGGTATTACCTGTATGTGTGAGCAGCATTATAGGAGTTCAGAAACAATAACTCCTGACTGTCAACAGCCCAATATTTTAAATTTAGGTTTACTGAAATATTAGTGTCATGGGAATAGACGAATGTGAAGTTTTCTTTTTCTTCCTATCCAATACTGCCCCCTAGTGGTGCCATGACCCCTTTACAGGACCTCTCAAATTCTCAGGAGGGTACAGAAAAAGAAATGCAAGCACTCCTAATCTGAACTGATTTGTGAACATTTATTTCAAGTTGAGCCATTATAAGTGAAGCATTTATTTCCCTTGTTTTTCCCTTCCATGACAACAATGCCCTACCACTAAAGTCCTGTGGGTCATAGATACACATACATAGATACATATATGTGTATATATTTATTTTTAATCCTCATCCGAGGATACATTTATTGATTTTAGAGAGAGGAGACAGAAAAAAACATCCATCAGTTGCCTCCTGTGCTCACCCCCACTGGGGATCAAGCCCAAAACTTTTGGTGCACAGGACGTTCCAACTAACCGAACCACAGGGCCAGGGCCTTTTACACCAAGATGTGCTGTGAGAAGGCAATGACCTCTGAAAATGATATAAAAGCAAAAAGTAGACCTTCTACTGGCTTAAGGAAGGGCCAATTCCTGTCACCTGGCTGCTACTGAGAGCAGCTTCCTTGTAGAGATGGAAAGGGAAGAAGACACACAATTCCGTAAATCTGAATCTGACTGAAACATGATCGTAAGAACTTTGAAATCTTGATGCAGGTATCAAGTGCCAAAAATCCTTGTCATGTCAGAAGTGGAGCTGTTTTCTGTTTTCAAGAGGTGACTACTTAGGTATTCCTTGGGGGGCAAGCTCTTATTTTATTCTGGGAAGATCCTTACAATAGGCCAAATGACTATTCAAGGACGAAGCTGAGGTTCTAATCACGTGAAAGGTTGGCAGTGCAGCAAGCAGAGTAAAAACTTTTTTTTCTGTTCCATCAACAAAACAAAAATGTCGATTGTTTTCTAAGTGTAGGTTGGGACACTGTGTGCCTAAAAATGGTTTTGTTTGTTTGTTTGCTTGTTTGTTGTACATAAAGGTCTTACTGGAGAGTGCTAACAGAAGCCCAACACTGAAACAGCCATCTTCACCAAAAACTTAGCAAGACTCTGACCTCCAAATATGCTGTCTCAAGGCCTTGCTGAGGGAACCTAGCTCAGGATGTAACTCACTGAGAGCAAGGATTTTGTCTGTCTTTTTAATAACATAAAATACACCTTAGGACCTAGAACCTTGCTAGGTTCATAGTAAGCCTTTCAATATTTGCTGAATGAATACATGAGGGAAAAGTGCTCTCCTTTCCCTCACACAAACCAGTTCGGCCCTGGAACACAGGGAAAGGTAGGTTTGGGAGCATGCAAAGGCACACTCTTGGGCAGACCAGTGCCTGGAGGAGCTGACTTCTCTTAGTGCTGGTGAAGCACTTTGATAAAATGGGAATAGAGGAATATGGAGTCATGTTCCTGGGCATTAGAACAAGAAAGATAGCAGTGTTGTTGTACAGGCAGATGGGAACTCAGAATCATGGCTATTTAGACACTAATGTAAATGTGACCTTGACTGGCTCCCAACTGGTGTGATTTCAGCATAACTAGCACAACACAGCATTAACCACTTCATGTCCTGAGCAGCTCTTTTTTGTTCTACCATTCTCATATTCTTTTAAGGAGGTTGAATTCACTTCTTGAAGAAAAATGCTGCAACTGTTAAGTCAAATTTCTAATCCTGTAACATCTCCATTGTAAATTTTTTTCCTCTTATTATTGAAAGTAGAAATCTACAACTAATGCATCTGATCCTTTTAAAAATTTACACTTTTCTCCTAATTCTGCTTCCTTCATGGCAATTTTTCCATTTCTTACACAAAACATAACTTGTAAGACATGAGGTTATTAATACATCCTTATTAGTACCTCCCACTACCCTTATTACCCTTCAAAAGAACAATTCACTTCCTTCAATATTTTAAAATCTTGCTTAGTCTATTATATCTTCCTCATAAGCCATTTTATCTCCACTCTGGTTCATCTTAAGTGAAACTGCCTAAATCTTCTGAATTTCTCCCATTGTACCTCCTCCTGCAATCAATAGTATCCCATCAAAAGAATCAAATGCCATAATGGATCTTCCAATGTCAAAACATATATTTCAGATCTCTTATATTTCAGAATTTCTATTCTCCTGCCACTAAAACCTTACACAGAATATCCTGCAACTAATTTGTTTCTCTCATCTATCACGGTATTTTCTATGTGTTATTCTTGGGGGAAAAAAAAAGAACCATATTCTTTATGTATATTTAACACATGCTCACCCTTGATTGAACATATCCAGTACATACAGTATTAAAAGTCTATAGAGGTATAATACTGTTTATACTACTATATATTTAACACGTGAGGAACTTTTCAAAGCATTGGCTCCTAAATAGAAGCTGTATATTGGCAAGAAGTAAGCTCTGAAACAAGTCAAGCCAATAACGGTAGATTTTATTTAATGGATCCTAGGCCAAAGCCCTTTATTGGAACTTTTAAACATGGGTCCAAAAATAACTCATTTTCTTTCAGGTCTGTTCCCTTCCAATTCCTAGGTTGAAGCCCTAACCCTTGATGTGACTATATTTGGAGATAAGAGTCCTGATGGAGGCAATTATGGTTAAATGAAGTTTTAAGAGTTGAGCCTCAATCCAGGAAGATGTGCGTCCTTGTCAGGGAAGGAGACACCAGAGTGCGCTCACTCTGGTGTTACAGGAGAAAGGTGAGGGTAGGATGCACCAAGTAAGCAAACATCTGGAAGTCAGGAAGTCCTTCACCAGGAACTGAATTAGTTGGCATCTTGATCTGGGATTCTTAGCCTCCAGAACTGTGAATTTCTGCTGTTTAAGGCACCCAGTCTGTAGTATTTTGTTACAGCAGCCTGAGCTGACTAATACAGGTGGGGAAGCTGGGAAGTATGCATTTCCAGAGGACATACTTCTACCATGCTGAAGAAAGGATTCTGAAAGGATGGATGAGACAAATAGCAAGAGCCCTAAAAACACCCATGCTTCAGCTATTCATACATAGAACAAAAATTAGAATGCTATAAGAAGCATTCTTCTTTATTCAGTTTCATACTATGCATGAATTAGTATTATACTAAGAAAATGTCTCTGAAATAATAACTACAGTGCATATAGTGTATTACTAAGTGTTCTATACATACTCATTTTTCTTTCTCAGCATGTTTAATAATCACCTATAATAAACACCCATTTCTACCAGTTAAAAATCCTGATTTGGAAACCAATTATCACAAATTTATTATTGAAGCTAGGCTGCTGCTGATTTTGGAAATGAGAACAAAGTTTCTTGAAAAATAAACTGATATTCAAAATTGCTTCTTGAGAAATGTATCTTTTTATTTTGTTTGCTTTTATATCTTTCAATCCTGTGAAGCAATTCTGTTAACAGAGGTAAAACAAAAAAGACTCTTAACTCCTCACCCATGCCAGGACTTTCTGGTCTATTTCTTCTTACTATGTTTCAATCAAACTGGACAGAATTCTTTCAAAAACAAACAAACAAACCATTGTGATAACATTAGGATAGAATCAAGGTGAAAAAATGACCAACCTGGAAAAGTGTTTTTCACAGAAACAGAAAAAATGGTTAATCACATACTCATTTCCCAAAGTAGATAATGTTTTAAGAAAAAGCACTATAGGTAAAGCATCCAACGTTAATGCCCATAAATGTTTTAGCTAAGTGCACTCACTGAGGTAAATGCCCTGGAAAGAGATGTAATAAGTCAAACAAAGACATCAGCCTTTAATCATCAGAATAATGCCGAGAGGCTTTTTTTTTTTTTTAGCAACTCCCCAGAGGGAAAATGATGGCCTCCTATGAGGTCAAAAAAGGTGGTCACATAATCTCAGAATTCAAGGAGACAGCATACACAAGATATTGGTCTCCACATGAATGCACACCAAGACACAGGAAGAGGGAGTCTGAAGCTAGATACCTGTGAAATTGCCAGCTTTGGGGAACTTGTACATAACTCCATCAAACAGGCAAGTTCCGAACACTAGCTGCAGCTGCAGCTGCAGCAGCAGCGTAATTCTTTTCATCATTCCTGTATTCTCTGTGCCTATTTGCATTTGTGTTCTCCAAGTAAATCTTTTTTAAACATTCCTGCTATGAGAAACCAGAAACCTAACTTTGTTTAGGGTAAATGATAGGGTTGTGATTTCCTTAGACGGTTAAGTGGAAAAGTCAGACAATCCTGCTTTGGTTGGTTCCTGGCTGAGAATTCTACCTGAAACTAACTTAAACAAGAGAAGATTATTAGCCATTGGAAGGCAGCCAAGTCTAAGACCAGGTATGGATGTGGGCATCAGAAACTAGAACTAGGAACTGAAATGATTCTAGGTCCTCTGTCCTCAGTGTTTACTTCATTGTTTTAAAATTCTTATTTATTGGTTTTAGAGAGGAAGGGGGAGAAAGAGAAAGATTAATTTGTTGTCCCATTCATTTATGTATTCACTGGTTGATTTTTGTATGTTCCCCGACCAGGGATCAAATCTGCAACCTTCGCATATCTGGATGATGCTCTAACAAACTGAGCTGCCCAACCTAAGTGACTTCATTGTTTTAAAAAACAAACTGGCTGGGATAAAGACTGTTAGTTGCCAACTAAATATCCAATCTCAGCCCTAGTCTGGTAGCTCAGTTGGTTAGAACACCCTTCTGATACATCAAGGTTGCAGGTTCAACCCCTGGTCAGGGCACACAGTACAATCAACCAATAAATGTATAAATAAGTGGGAAAACGATCAATGTTTCTCCCCCTTCTCCTCTCCCTAAAATCAATAGGAAAATAAATAGGTACCCAATCTCCGCTTCTCATTAAATAGTACTCCAATTTTGTATGGCAATATATCCAGCTAAAACTTTTCTTGGCCTCCCTGAATCCAGGCATGATCATGTGACAAAGGTCTGGCCAAAGAGATAAGCTGAAGTCTTTGTGTGGGGCTTCTAAAAGCTCCTTAAAGAGCTCACTTAAGTCAGCATGTGCTCTATCACTGATCCTTCTTCCAGTGGAAAAACAAACAAAACAGCCATCTTACAATAATGAGCCATTCACTAGGGATAACAGAGCCAAAAGACGGAAGTCACCTAGGACAGGAATGAAACTGTGAGCCTGTCCTACCAGCCCTCATCAGCTCAAAATCCCTGCTCTGTGCCGAGTGCACAGAGATGAGTTGAAAAACAGTTCCTTTCTCAGAGCTAACAACAGACATACCCCACATTTTCTGCACACTGGGTATGTCAGAAACCACCCTTTGTGCTTTACATGCATTAGCGTAACTCTGTGCTCTAGATAGCATTTCATTTATAGAGATGAGGATACAGGCTTGGCAAGGTTAGCTACCCATGGTAATCCAAGGCTGGAAGGTGGGTCTTCTGACTCTAACATATGTGTGATTAACTACAATGCCATACTGGTTCTCAGTCTTACCAAAAATTCAAATTGGAATTCCAATTCAAAGGAATGAAACTTCTGATGAACATAAGTATAGGGAACATTGGGAGCAAAGAGGAGAATGTCGAAGTTTCCAGCAGAATCTGGGGAGCTTTCCCAGGGTGTTATGCAGTGTGCATGCACCATGCAGCAGCAGACTTACATGGACAGTGAAAAGAGCACTGAGTTTGGATCTCAACCATAACGTGGAAGAGACAAACGTTAAATAGGTAGATTGCAAATTATGTAGAAAGAACAACATAAAACTGAATATGGAACTGGAGACTGTACTAACCCCTCTTTTAAGCTTCACTACAGGGGATGCAAGTCTATAAGGTAGTCACATCTGCATACATTGCTAGTAACAGTATGTTGAAGCTATGCCAGTAAATATTTACCTAAATACCTAGTAAGACAAAATATACTAGAAAGACCATGAACTTTAAAGAATCAGATAAAAGTGGGTCTGAAATCTTATGCTGCCATTTATTTGTATCTTTGTGTAAACTGCAAGCCCTTTCCAAGCTTTAGTTTTATTTCATCTATAACTATGGTTTAATTTCATTTGGAAGAGCTACAGAATACAAACGTAATTTGTGAATAGTACTAATTTTAACAAATTTCATTTAAATACACCTCCCTCCCATCGTGTCTATATTAATGGGATAATATCATGGAATTTCTTCTATTTACTAACAGATACTACAGTCAGAAGGAAAACATGTGGTAAGATAAAAGAGATCAGGATGATGGTTGTTTTGTTTCCTGACGGCCAAACTGTCTATACAGTATTTCCTATGGACTCTGTTCTATGGACTTTTGGTTAATCTTTGAAATCTACCAATAATAGTAACTCCTAAATGCTAAGTGCAGCAGACATTTTCACAGGATCCTCAAACCCTTTCCAGCAATCTTGCCCCTCATCCACTTTCCCATCTTCTCTCCTGCTTACAATGCAGAATTTTAAGATGAAAGGCAAATAAAACTAAGTATCTTAAGCATACAACCTACTTTTACTTTATCCAAGCTTGCCATGTTAACATTGCCCAAACAAAAACATTTTGGCATAAAAAAAAACTTTTAAAAATTGCCTCACTAGGTTACACCAGAAGTAGTAAAGCACCTCTCACAATATCAAGACATGAAGGTTGCAGAAGATTACCAAGCTGACTTTCCTTTTACTATACAACTGTATCTCTCATGCCATAAAAACATTTCAATCATATTTATGAAATTCCTTGTAAAATGCCAATAAACATAGCTTGTTTTAAAATAGTGATTGCTTTTTGGCTCCAAATCACTGAACTGAACAAGACTCCAGACCATCTTAAGAACTTTCTCAGCATTTAGAAGTGTCTAATATTTATTCCTCTTTTCAAAAGGAGTGTTCTTTGCTGATGTTAGATGTGTATCTCAGTGGATTGAGCATCAGCCTCCGAACCAAAGGACAGCAGGTTCGATTTCTAGTCAGGGCACATGCCTGGGTTGCCGGGCACATGCCTGGGTTGCCAACCACATGCCCAGTGGGGCACATGCAAGAGGCAACCACACATTCATGTTTTCTTCCCTCTTTCTCCCTTCCCTTCTCTCTAAAAATAAATAAATTTTAAAAAATACACTAACTTTATCAGCTTTATCCAGATATTACAGTTTACTATAAAACCCTTACTCATAGGTTTCCCCTAAATCTGATGCACCCAGACTCTAATCTTTATATAGTATTACAAATCTACACCTTGCAAAGATGACAAAGTCTAACTCCTTTAAGTTCCCTTAGAAGATAATTTTTACAAATGAACTATTTAAGGGAAGTTACACATTACGATATGCATTAAAGTAACACAATAAAAACCTACTCTGAGTGTGAAGAAAGGACAAGTACTGAATTATTTTACAGCTGTACTAAAGCCAAATTCTAAACTAGATTCTATCCAATATTTAAGTATACACTCACATAGCTAAGAAAGAGAAAGAAAAGAAACTTGAACCCCATGAGCCAAAAATAGCCTGCTTCCACTGACCTCAGGCTTTAGCATATCCCAGGACACAGTATGGTCAGGGGCAGGCTTCAAGTGTCAAGCTCGACTAAAGCTGACGACCATCCACTATGTAATTCTGAGCTGCTAAAAATAAAGTTTCACTAAAATAATATCACAGTCATACTTTATATACCTTAATGACAAAATAATTTTTTGCTCCTTACCTAAAATATTTAAGACTGACCGAAACCTGAAAATTACTGGTGTATGTATCCTAGAATGTGATAAAATAAGACAAAGCATGGTAAAGACTGCTTTATTGGTGGCAGTTAGTACAAGTCAATAAATATTGATCCCCAAAGAAGAACTCAGTTATTAATCAGCTTACTGGTTGATAGAGAGCTGGAAACTGACCCAACTGATTGTTGGGAGGATAAACTAAAATCAATTCTGCTTCTTGGGAAGTGAGGCCATGGCCAGCTGATATATGGCATATGCTGCTCCTAAAAAATAGAAAGAAACAAAAGGAGAATTTAAATAAATTCTAAGATTTAAATGTATAACCCTAATATTTCAGCTAAAAGTTATAAGATAAAGGCAAGGCTGGCAATAAGACTACTCTTATGGGAACACAAAAAAATGTTGATAGATACTAGCAAAATTAAAAAAATGTGTGCATATATATATTTAGTCTAGTTTCAATATTACATAACTTCTATACAAAGTGCCGGATGCAGCTCAATAATGTATTTATCAACTTAATAACATGCAAAAAATGTTTAAATATGACTTGGAACACATACTTACCTAAGATTGCCTGAGAAATGCTAAGAATGATTTAAAAGCCAATAAAGAAGTCAAAATACACAAGCCTTCCCTAAACTGTATTATCAAGGTAAAAACCAAGAAACAGTGATATATAACTTTAAAATCATCAAACTTAATGTAAGAATGTCTAATAACTAGAAATTTTTTTTTAAAAGTAATTACCAGAATGTGTAAGAAACAGTTACACTGGAAAAAAAAAATGTAGGACTTTATCTTAAGAAAGCCCAATGTCACTATCTGGTTGTAGTCTCCATCTTTAAACACCTCTTCACTGTATCAACTCACGCCAAAGAGGGCACCTTGGCATGAGCAGGGGGACTTTGTAATTAGTGCTCAAATCCCAGCTTTTCCACAGAAAAGCAATATTACCTTAACTAAAGAACATAATTTCTTCATCTTAAGAACATATTATGGACTTAATACAAGGGTTACAGAAATCCATATGTGACATTCCTATCAATAGATAAGCACACACTAAAAGTGTTTTCCTTCCTCCCTCAGAGGGCAATCATTCAAATTCCTAACTCTGCTCCTAGTACACCAATTTGTGTATTCCACTTGCTAATACTGAATAATGGACTATCACAACTCACAGGAAAAAAGTCAAAGCATTTTGCATATAGTAATCAGTATTTATATGTACAGGTTTTGTCATAAATATGTGTGTACAAAATTTAGATGTGAATGTTTTTATTATATATTCAAGTCAAAATGTTTAAAAGCCTATTTTAAACATTTTTAAACATTAGGGTGGATGGAGTGGGGTAGAGTGGATGTCTCTGTTTCCTCCAAAGGCCTGCAGGGCCACCAGTGGCACAATGAAAAGCCACATCTACCAAAAGATAATCGTCAAACTTTATTGGCACATTTTTGAAGACATTAAAATGCTGTTACACAATATGTATCAATCATCTTCTTGAATACTTATATGCAAAGGAGTAAGATCTCGTATTCTGGAGACAAGACTACTTGTGTTAAAATAGTGGCCTAATACAATGCTTTATACCGATGACGTATTAATAGAGTCATATGCTTAAAACATACAATCATATTAATAAATGTGCCCTGACTGGTGTAGTTCAGTGGATTGAGCACCGGCTTGTAAACCAAAGGGTCACTGGTTCATTTCCCAGTCCAGGCACATGCCTGGCTTGCAGGCCAGATCCCCAGTAGGGGGCATGTGAGAAGCAACTAAACACTGATGTTTCTCTCCCTCTCTTTCTCCCTCCCTTCCCCTCCATTTAAAAATAAATAAATAAATAAAATCTTAAAATAAAAATGTTATCCAATACACAATAAAAATATTTTAAAAATACTGGCACAATAAAAGCAATAAAATTGTTAGTTATCTATACTATTACTTTTCTATAAACCAAGCATTTTAAATGTCTTACCACCAACTGTAAGAACCATGGTAGCTCTATACAGGAGGGCATCAGCTACCCCACCCTTTAGATGCACTGGAATTCCATCATCCTCCTAGGTTAAAAAAATAATAATAAGTAATACACGTATCATTTGTTTCCAACTAAGTTCAAATGGATAATCTATTCACTTAAAATCAAGTGGCTCCTTCAATCCTTGGAATTAAAATATTTTACATTTCAAAATTAAAAAGAACTCCAATTTTCCTGATTCTTTCTCTACTACTACTACTTTTAAAATGAGAACTTCTAAACCCAACATTCTTTATTTTAAACTTAATTTCAGATCCAATAAAGATATTCTTCCCATAAAACATATGAAATATAAATGTTAAATGCTATGAAAATATACTCATAGGATTCATCAACGTAATTATTAAAAATATTAGTAACCATCACACTTTAGATTCAGTCACAAGAAAGATTCTTTCTTTCCAAAAAAAAAAAAAAAGAAAGAAAGAAAAGAAAGGGAGTTTTGGTTTATAACCCTAAATCATACCCTTAGCCCTTAGTTCAGCACCTGTCATAGAGAGGTGTTTAATATAACCATTTTACTTTTACATAGTATAGATAATCCATCTTTTTAATCATTTAAAATTTATTTGCAAAAAACTAGAGATCACAATAAAACAAAAAAAATCACTGACAATCTAACCACTTATTAAGGTAAACTACTCTATCCTACTAAGTCTATCCTCATTAAAAAAAACTATTAACAGCACTGTACATATACCCTTAAAGATTTTTTTATGCTTATATTGGCACATCTTCTAATTTATATACATACATGCTTATATAGAAAATGAGGTTATGCTATATAGTTATCTACCACATATTTTTTGTTGAATTCTATCTTGAAAAATATTCTGTTACTCAAACCTACCTTGTTCCTTTTAATGGCTACTAGCATTCTACTGTGCAAAAATATAATAATTGAATTAGCTAATCCTCTATTAATGCATGTTTAGGTTATTGGCGTTTGGGGATATCAAAATCCCATAATGATTAGCCTTTTTCCTGTTTTTAAATACTTGTGCTACTATGTCTGTAGGAAAGATCCTTAAAAGTGGGAGTCCTAGAGAATAGGGTACATTGTGATTTGTTTTTAATGATATTTTCAAATACTCTTTAAAACTTTTGTACCAATTATACTACTACCTAACACGTATCAAAGTATTGGGATGAATGTACCCATCTCCCACACCTTGCTAACATAACCTATTTTAAATCTTTCTAAAATTTTGACAATTGTAGAAAAAAATTAGTAACCTGTAATTTTAATTTGCATTTCAAATTGATTTGTAGAAATTCTTTGTATACTAAGGACATTAACTTTTGTTACATTTTAAAAATTTGCTCCCAATGTGTCACTTGTATTTTGTAACCATAAATGCATTTAAAATTTTCACGCCACCAAACTTCGCAAATTTTATCCTACACAGCTTCCTTAGGAAGTTTTCCCACCCCCACAATTATAGTAATTAATAATACTGTACTGTAGATAGTAATCTTAAGTGGTCTTACATACAAAAAAGTAACTACATGAGGTGACAGATGTGTTAACTCAACTGTGATAATCACCACAAACACATTAAACATCAGACTGTATACCTTAAAATCAGGTATAACCTAAATATATGCAAACTTTGTCAACAAATATTTCCCTCCAACAAAAACTGATGGAGGGAAATATCTCTTATATTCCCATCTAATTTTTTAAGACACATTTATATATCTGCAATTTACATTTTAATATAAAAACAGAAGGGATCTAACTTTTTCTTTAAAACTATCAATTTTTCCAATACCAATTAACTGTATCCCTCTCCCACTGATATGGAATAGCACCTTCAACATATATTAAATATATACATATTTTTTGTTTGTTTCTGGTCCATTCCTATGTTCTATTTGCCTATTCCTATATAACTACCATAAAAGTGCCAACCCAATGTAACTCATCCAAAGAAAGTGTCATTGACCTATATATACCCTTTCTCCTCCTTTCCTCTGCTTTCTCAAGGGCCTCCTGGATACAGCAAATGCCCAGTTAGCTAGCAACAGACAGTTTCTTATTGTTCTTTTGCTAATACAACCGGATCACTAATAATCAGACATATCCAGGTTTAATTCATATCCCCACCTTTTGGTAATCATTATTATAAATAACAATCTCTCATAAAATATTTCAGTACCTGAAATAACTTTTGTTTCTCTGGAACTTTATTTTCAAACTGCCTGCGTGAAGCAGTAGTTATGGTCCTCCGGGCGACCTGGCGAAGAGCCTGCAATGTTAAATACATACATATTAAACAGACTTGGGGCTTACAGAAACCTTCTAAACCAACCATGGTTTAACCTTTTAAATTACAGAAGAGGAAAAGTGAAAATCAAAACATATTTAATCACTAACAAAGTTATAAACCGACATCCACGTTTTCCAATTTGTTGTTCATCCTGTTCTTTATATTACATTCTGTAGTGTCCAAAAACCACAATCAAGAAGCAATTCATGCTCATTCTGAGCAAGAAAAAAAAAAAAAGACAAAAAACCCAAATCCCATGAGCTTTACCTGAATCGACCGAGTATGATAATATAATCCCTGAAGAACTCATTGCTATGTATTTCAAAAATAAAAAATGGTTACAAAATACACTAGGCTCAAATGTTTTCATTTAATACTCTATATTAGAAATCTACTTGATATCAAAATAAACTAGCATTAAAATTGTTTCTCCCATTACATTTTTCCTTAAAAAAATCCTTAAGTGTATAAATACTTAAAAGACTTTCACTATATACTCAGTTAATGGAACACTTCGCTTTCTAAATATATTAAGAAACTAAGTAAAATCTTACTGAATTATTACAAAAGTGGTCACTGTTACATTTTCCTTTTCTTTTCGAAATTCCGGGAAAATATTTCACATGCTCAAAGTCGGTGGAGGGGTGAAGGATATTGCGGAACCGTCTGATGGAAGCAACGGTACACTTCCGCCATGACTGCTCCCGAGGTGCCATCCGAAATTGAAAGACTAGCTCTTTAAACTGCCTTTCGTTGCTCACAACGCTCAGACCCACTGAAACTTAAGCTCTTTCAATGGCAGAGAAACAGCTTTCTGTCTGAGGCTTCCGGGTGTCAGCAACTTCCCACCTGGACCTTGGTTTAACTAAAATCAGACCTACTGAACTCATCCATGGCCCTGAGAGTGACGGGTGGCGACTGAGAAAACCAACACTGGCTGACCAACAATCCTCTACTCACCTCCTTAGCCTTTCCACTCCCTATACCTACCCAGCACAGCCTGAAGCGAGGGGACAGGAAGGGAAAGCAACGACAGGAAAAAAGGACACGGGGCAAGGTGACTTAAGAAGCCGCCTTCTCCCTTCCTCTTTCATTCTCAGAACAGGCTTTCATGTGGGCCGTGACCCCTCAGCCTCCTCTGCCAACCCCACCGTCCCACACCGCGACTGAAAGCCGAGAAACTCCTCACCCACCAGCAGATTCCGCAGCATGTTGGCTCAGTTACAGCCCACCAACAGCGTCAACAAAGCACCAGAAACAACTACCGCCACACCGGAACCGGAACTACTTTCTGGGCTTGCGTAAATGTCAAGGCTGCAAATATTTCCGTGGGGAGGAAGGCTCCGCCCCTAACCGTAGAGAGCGAATGAAAAGCGAAAGCGGCGCAACTCTGCGGCTGCTCTAACCCTCTGGCCGTTTCGGTCCCTTGGTGTCGTTTCTGACCAGTCGGACGCCATTCCCGCGGCTGGCCCCGGGAACTGAGGCTTAGGAGAAGTGACTTTTGAGACTAGGAATGTGGGGAGTGACATGTTAAGTACTCTTAAATAGCTTAGATAAAATTAACGTGAGACCCCGCTGTCCCAGAAAATTGTATATTTTGAACGAGAACGCGTAAAACTTTGAGCAACCTTTGAGCCAGTTTAGGGACTGAAAACACTGGCTTGGCTGAACTGTCAGCTTGTGAAGCTGAATGAATTTCAGAACAAAGAGGGTAACTTCTCTTACACGGATTCAATCAGTTTTCTCCACCAAAGAAGCTGTTGTGAGGACGTTATTGTTCCTTGTGCTGAGAACATGCTGTGAAGACCTGCGTCGGGATACCAATTTTTGTCTTGTATGTTTGGGTGCTGCAGAATTTCCCATGCAAGCTCTTCCGCAGAGCTGTGGAAGCTGTTCCCATTTCTCTGTGCCTGGGAAAACGCCGGAAGGGCGGGGACGGGGGGTGGTGGCGGATATTTCAATCGGGGACAAGAAATGAGATGGCAAATTTGGATTTGCTGCTTCGGGTCCAGCAGTTTCTGGGCAGAGCAGTTATTGTAAGCTGTCAGTGTGTCCTGCATCGATCTTGCTTATATAATGCTACAACTGTCTTTATTCTCTACGCCCCCTCCCAAGTGTATATAAAAGTAAAAATACTCTATAACACAATAAAGACCTTTTCAACCTTCTGACAAACTCATTTCTAATTAACCCATTGTCATTTCAAATAGGAAACTGATGATATATGGTTTAGCATATGGTTTAGCATAGGTGAAATGTGCAAACAGTAATATTAAAATCATCCTTTCTAATCTTTACTGTTAGACCCACCAAGTTACCTGTCTCCAATTCACGTTTTCTTTGCCAAGATTTATAAATAACCCAATTCATTTCTTCCCTAGATTAGGACTGAAAGGAACTGGTTTTATTCCCCGCTCTGCATTACATACTGAAGTAAACTCTTGAGGACAGTTACCAGGTGCCAATAGCTGGAGCATAAAATTTTGAAGAAGTGGATTGTCTATTATTTGAACTTGTTAAAGTTGTATGTGCTTTCTTATGTTTTCTCCATGTAGCCAATTAGATTGTAAACTTAACAACAGAGATTATGTGAATTTCTTACTAATTCCCACGACTGACTCCTTAAAGGGGGTACACTGCTAACCAACAGAAAACTGATTGTACACACACTGATTTTATATATAATATATATATAGACACACACACATCACATATATGACTCTGTCCAAGAATAACTAAAGATTCACATAAAAATAGATGTGCAGATCCTTATTTGCATGTCACTTAGTACAGTATAATTTTCCCTTTACTGGATCATCCCATCAGTATGTCAACATATTCCCAAAGTAAACAAACCAACCCCCCCGACATAAAATGGAGTAAAAATAGCCTCTTCAACAAATGGTGCTGGGAGAACTGGACAGCAACTTGCAAAAAAATGAAACTAGAACATCAACTTACACCTTACACAAAAATAAACTCAAGATGGATAAAAGACTTAAATATAAATCGTGACACCATTAAAGTACTAGAGGAGAACATAGGCAGGAAAATCTCAGATATATTACGCAAGAACTTTTTTACTGACATGTCCTCTAGAGCAAGAGACATAAAAGAAAGAATAAACAAATGGGACCTCATCAAAATAAAAA